>CAOLHI010002939.1:0-211299 GCA_948474755.1 Ctenosaura bakeri
CTTTACTCTGATTTTTGATATTGGCAGTTCATCATTTGTGCCACAATCTGCTCCTGGTCTTGTTTTGCAGAGAGAATAGAGCTTCTCCATTTTCTGCTTCCAATTATGAAGTCTATTTGATTTCTATACTGGCCATCAGATGGTGTCCATACATACAGTTACCTCTTTGGTTCCTTGAAGAATGTGTTTGCAATGAACAAACAACTGGCCTTGCAAAATTCAGTCAGTCACTCTCCTACTTCATTTCTTCATCCTAGGTCAAATTTTCCTACCATTGTTGACTCTGCTCTCTTTCTTTTGTATTCCAGTCATCTATGCTTAACTAGAAGTCCTGTTTTGGTGAATGATCAGTTTCCTCCTGGATTCTAGCATAGATAGCTTTAGTGCTTGGACCCAGACATAGGTATCTTCAATGAAAACTTTAACATGTTCAATGAAAACTCCAGACCACCTAACACACCCTCTTTTCCCTTTTCAATAGTATAATTTGAGCTTTTTTAAAAACAAAAAATGTTAAAGTGTTGGTCTTTCCTGAATGACAGCCAGAAGCACAACCCCTAGTCAGGTTTGGTTTTACAACAGGGTGACACTGCCAAGTCTAATTGTCCAGATTAGCAGAAATAAATGCCAAACGCCTCTAATGTATAACTATGGGCACTTCAGAATAAAGAAAAGAGCTATAGATAGGGAGAAACAGTAAAGAGAAGGAAGAGGATGGGGGACATATCGCTGGATAACAGTACATGTGAACGGAATCTAGGAGTCTTGGTGAACCACAAGCTGAACATGAGTCAGCAGTGTGATGTGGCAGCCAAGAAAGCCAATGCGCTTCTTGATTGCATCAATAGGAGTATGGTGTCTAGATTGAGGGAGGTAATGGTACCACTCTATTCTGCTTTGGTTAGACCTCATTTGGAATACTCTGTCCAGTTCTGGGCACCTCAATTCAAGAACGATATTTACAAGCTGGAGCATGTCCAGAGGAGGGCAACCAAAATGGTGAAAGGTCTGGAAACCATGCCCTATGAGGAGTGGCTTAGGGAGCTGGGTATGTTTAGTCTGCAGAAGAGAAGGTTAACATGATAGCCATGTTTAAATATTTGAAGGGATGTCATGTCAAGGGAGTGGGCTTGTTTTACGCTGCTCCAGAGACTAGGACAAGGAGCAATAGATTCAAGCTGCAGGAAAGGAGATTCCACCAGAACCTCAGGAAGAACTTTCTGATGGTCAGAGCTGTCCAGCAGTGGAATATGCTGCCTTGGAGTGTGGTGGAGTCTCCTTCTTTGGAGGTTTTTAAGCAGAGGCTGGATGGCCATCTGTTGGGAGTGCTTTGATGTGGGTTCCTGTGTGGCAGGGGTTTGGACTGGATGGCCCCTGTGGTCTCTTCCAACTCTATGATTTGAGGAGGAGGAGGAGGAGGAGGAGGAGGAGGAGGAGGAGGAGGAGGAGGAGGAGGAGGAGGAGGAGGAGGGATACAACAATAACACTATTCCAAAAGTACTGTGCTAATTTAACTCAAATTATAAAACCAGGAAAAAATCATTCTATGGCTTTTTATTTCCATATTTTTCTTAGGTTAGTCTGTTTTTGTCATCCTGGAACAGGAAATAGGTTGTGAAAAGCACTGAATCTGCACCTCACAATCAGCTCAGATGCTGCTTGACCATTGACTATCTTTGCATTCATAAGGTCTAGATTCTTGCTTTAGAATCAAAGACTCATAGAACCAGAAGGGAGCACAAGGGCCATCTAGTCAAATCCCCTGCCCTGTGGGGATGCACAATTAAAGCTTTAATTAAGCTTGGTTCTCAGGATGCTAGACTCTGTGGCTTTTTTCTACTCCTGTGCACATTCACAGAACAGGCAAAGCCTTGAAATAAGGAGAATCATTCGGTTGGATTCATTTTGACATTTAAAAAGAAAGAAAAAGGCAGGGAAGGATAATTCGGAGGCATTCATTCATGCTCTTGAATTTGCATCAGTTTTTGAGCTATCCCACCATAGTCCTGTGCTGGCAGTGATTGTATGTGAGCAGCAACCTTGTGGGAAATTAAAGCTGTTCTATAGTTGGTGCGAATGCTGCTTGCCAGTAATGCTGCTTCTCATCTTCAATCCTCAGTAGGCAATAAATGGAAGCAAACCTTTTTAAATGCAGACACCTTCTCAGAAGTAACAAGTGGCTTTTCTGAAATCCTGTTGAACCTTTTACAGAAGTCAGGTCACAGGAAATATGCACCATCCACTAAGAAAGAAAGAAAGCAAAAAAAGGGTGTACTGAGCCTATATTCTGTTTAATTTTTCTCTTCCTTCCTTAAATTACCCTACTTGCTAGCGTATAAGAATCACTTTTTTTCCTGAAAAATACTGTTTGAAAATGGGGTGTGTCTTATACACCAGTGCATTTTATATGCCAGAAAATAGTATTTGTTGGCATATAAATGGGGTGATTCTTATATGCCAGCAAATATGGGCAAGTCAATTGTCATAACTTTTTTTGGTAGATGAGGGTGCTTTTGGAAAAAGACAATGGTCTGGATGCTAGGTATGATTCAGTGGATGCTAGGGTAGAATAATCAGCATGATATTTTTATTAACATTTTCCAAATACCACTAAAATTCTACAAATGCATAAGAGGGGGGAAAAGAACATAATGAAAAAACATAAACATATGAATTGAAAATTAAAGGGTAGAAGAAGAAAAGGAAAGGAAAAGAAAAATAAACTTCCCTCCTTCGTTTGAATGGATTCTAGCAATCTGATTGATTCAAGCTTCTCAAAGAAAACATCCAACATTTATTTTCTTTCCCCTCCCCCAATTTATACTTTTGAAAAGAAAAGGCAAATGAACTTTTTTTCTACCAAAGGTTGACATATCTGGCATGATACCTCAATCTTACTTTCTATTACATTCCATTACAAATTCCATTACAAACATGATAAATGGTATTGCATGGAGACTACTAGCTTACATTAATGCTACTAATTTGACTAAATGCTACCTGCTGACTTAATTACATAGTATTTTCACTATTTTAAAGTGCGTCTCCCTCTTGTCTTACATCTCACTGCAGTTCCTTGACAAAGAATTATTTCTTCACAGCCTCTGTCATGTTCTTCTGCCAGCTTAGAAGTTCCTCCAACATCCATCATAAAAAGTCCTCAGAGCGTTTCTGAGAATGTCCCATTTTTCAAGTAATCCAGCATTTACAAATTTATTTCACTCATGTGTAGCCAAAAGCTTCTAGCAAGACAGTGTTAGCAGCATCGAACAGATAACATCTGTACTTTCTCATGCTGTAATTCTCCTTGTTAAAATCCAATTCTGTCTTAAAATCCCATTCAGCCTATTCACAAAGTGTATGTCCTTAAACCTTAATTATTATCTTTTAAAATGTCAACCCCCAATTTTCTAATTCACTTGTCCCAATCCTGTGGGGTAAGCAGATCTACTTAGCTCTTGATTGCAGAAAGACGATAGATGTGTACTAATGTGTAAATGCACGTAATAGGAATTCTGGACCCTAATGTATAAACCCCATTGCCTTTTTAATCCAGGGGAAATTTCTTAAACCAGAGATCTCACTGGCCAGCACTTTTACCATGAAAACTCTCCTCAGTGCATAGCTACTGTGAGGAGCATCTGCCAAGTTGGCTTCCAGAAGTCAAGATCTTGACTAGGAGGTATGGTATAAAGCCCTAGGATGTTTTTACTAGCTGAAATGACAGCATCATCTGTTACTATGCATTGGGTCATATACTTGGAGAAAAGTGGGACATAAATTAAATTAATATTGTTGGCTTACAACATTAGAAGATTCCCAATTGCCCTCTCATTAGTATGATTAACAAGAATATTGATTAACTGCTTCTATTGATATATTATATGGCCAACCTCTGATTTGTTAACTTCTGTGATGAAACTATTATTGCTGAAATTGGGAGTACCTTTGTTACATCAGTGAGAGCTTTGTTTGTGAACATTATGATAGCTGCCCACTGCTCTGGTCATCTAGACAGTAGATGGAAGAGTTGGACCCTTTCCGCAACTCGCCCATTTTCAGCACTGGGGTGCGGTGCTCACACGAGCAGCCTCCAGAGAGAGGCTCTCGCTTCCTTGCTCCTTCGGCTCCGCACAAGCTTCCTGCTCACACAAGAGCCCCACCTCTTCCTTTCGCAGTGCAGCCTGGGACCTTCCCAGGCTGTACTGAGACAGGAAGCAAGACCAGTCCAGCTCCCGAGGCTCCGCACCCCAGGTAAGTGCGTGCGGGGGCCCAGAGCGATGCGCGACTGCGCAGCATTTTCGGCTTCAAGCTGAAAATGAAAAAATGTGTGCGCGGTCCACGTCAGGCCCTTGAGCATTGCCCAAATGTGAGTGTTTTGTGTGGACCGCTCCTCACATGTGCACGACGCTCAAGGGGCCTTTTCGCATCGGAAATGTCATGCGAAAAGGACCCTAGATAAGAAATAATAAGTAGTCGGTCTTGAGCAAAATACTAACCTTGCTGATGTATGTTTTATTCTGCTTTCCTAATCAAGAAAAATAGTACAAAAATGTGAAGCTTGAAGAATAAAATTATCCTTCTGGATCACTACTGTTAGTAGACTGGACTGAACACAGTTCTGATTATCAACAGGATCCATTAGCCAAAGAAAATTCTTTTGAGTATTTTATTGTATTGCATAGTTTGCATTCTATGTTGCTGTCTCACTTGCTACCCAGTTTCAGAACTCATCCCTGCTCCATGTCCAACCCATTCAGATATGGTGGGTATGCGATTTTGACTCACTCACAATTTTTCATCCCACTTACAACAAGAAAGAAAGAAAGAAAGAACACCCCAAAGGCTTTCCATGTCCTTCTAAACTTAGATACAATCCTCACCTTTTGGAGGTGGATGGTTTTCTCAGAAACAATATAAAGTTGTAAATTACCCCTTTAATAATGCAAAGTATTTGAGGCTGTCTTGGCCCTCAATAGGCAACTAATATCTAGTAGCATTACGAAGGACTGGCTCTGCTGCACAGATGAAAACTGCTGTGATTACTTTGTTGATTTTGTGATAAGGTGTTCCTTCCTTGATGATGTGGAAATGAGTACCTGATCCTCCAAATTTGCTACTAAAGCACTTTCTACCCCCACATCCACCCCCCAAAAAACTCACACAACCATGAACTACATTTTAAATTCCACGAGGTTAAACAACACTTTAGTTATTTTAGTTATGTGCTATATTTATTTACAACATGTTTTATACCTTTTTTTCATTGAAAAGTTCTCAAGGCAATTCTTTCTACCCCTTCACCCACCCAGAATATGTTTAAAACATGCAGTATGAAAATGGTAAAACATAGATAAAAGCCTGAATCCAGCTATTAAGTCCTAAGTTGAGTAGACCCACTCTATCAGTTCTTCAAAGATGAGACAACATGTAGGTGAATCCTACCGATCCAATAGGTTCACTCTAGTTAAGACTATCAATAGAATTTGGTTTGATTTTCTGCTTTTGGGTTTCCAGGTGTTTTAGACTTCAGCTCCTAGGAACTCTGATGATTGGCAGATCTGGCTGGGGCTTTTGCGAGTTGAAGTCCAAAAACACCCAGGGGGCCCAAAGTGGAAAACCACTGGTTTAGACCACACAATCAATTTTTAAAAAGTTAAAACATCTTCTGAAGGACGTAAAAAGCCACAGGCAACAACAGAAAATAGTAAGTAACTTTAAAAGAAAAACTAAAAAATCTAGCGAAATAAAAGAGTTTTCACTTTCTGCCCCAAACACTGCAAAATGGGCAGTCATGGGGCCTTTCTGCACTACACTGTTATAGTGCTATTATTCCACTTTCAACATCCTATGGAATTCTGGGGTTTATAGTTTACTGAGGTCAAAGAGCTCTCTGTCTAAAAATTGTAAAGGCCCCTCCCTAAACTGCAAACCCCAGGATTCCATAGGATGTTGAACATGGAATAATAGCACTAAAAAACTGTAGTGTGGAAAGACCCATGGAGTCTCTCCAGGGGCAAACACAAGGGGTACTACAAACTGGGACCATCAGGGAAAGAGCTTAGAAGAGTTACTGTTTGGCCTACAGCTCCCCAAAATTCCCTCCTAGCTTTCCACAGTGCTTAAAACCTGCTCTGGAAAACTGCCCAGCTCTCTAATTGTTATGGCACATGAATGGGGTGAGGAGGACTGAAGAAAGGAGGAATAATTAGTCAAGGCCTTGAATTGTTGTGTAAGAGGTCTCTTTCCCTTGCCTTTTAGGAAAGTGCAGAATGGAAGGGCACTCACAAAGGACACAAAGAAGTCCAGAGCTTCCAGTGGAAAGGGCAAAAGTGAAGCCATAAAAGGGTAAGAAAGACCCAGAGAACACAAGACACTTCAAAATGAAGGAACAGAGAGCTGACCTTCAGAATTTCATGGCAGTTTTAACAAGAACAACAAGCAAAGGTGGAGATTTCTACAGTCTGTGCTTTTAGCTTTAGACTACAGGGGGTTAAAAATAGAAGGACAATAATACCTGGCATGTAGATCCTTTCAAATGTCTGTTATACTGGTGCAAGAATCACAGCAAAGTACTTCTATCTGTGGTATCCTACCAGCCTTGTTGTTGCTTAGTTACAGGCAAAAGGCAGAAAGACTGTTTTGTACAAAAGTATCTGCTTATGAAAAATAATCAAAGACATCTTTTTTATTTACTTAAAAATATTAAAATCCCTAAACATTATTTTCCTTCCTCCACTCTCTCTAAGGCATGTTGCTCACTCTGTTTATTCACTCTGAACCACTTCCGATTTGACAATAATGACTATCAACAGACTGCTTCTAGATGGTATTATAAGCAACATTTTTGAGATTAAAATCTGTGGTCCAGTTGATAGGCTGCTCTTGCAATGCGAAAGATCATAGAGAAGAAACAAAAACAGATAACACATACAAGTAGTGATAGCATCTTCTGTAAAATTTTCCCAGGTTGGAAAGTCACATCGATTGGACGTAACTTTGAAGTTTTAAAAAGTAAGGTACAAGCATACCTAGTTAACAACCCCTTTGGCAAACAAGCTCCTTTTAGGAAGCCCAGCCAATGTTTTCTTTTTTTCACTGTCTTTACCTGGAAGTTTTTTGGCAGCATTGGCATTGTGAGGATGACGAAGAAGGGCTGGAGAAAGCAGCTTGTCTGCAGTAAGGAACACAATAAAGCTTGACTTGGGAAACAATAGGATTCTACTCTATGTGAGCCTACTGTAGCATGTCTGTTACATAAAACAGGCAAGGTGAACTGCTGCCTCCAGCATCACTCACAGAGCAAAACAGAAATGAAGAGAAAACAGATTAGCCTGCCTCACCACCTACCTCCAGCATATTTAAAAGCATAGGCCATTTTTGCACTATTCTGTTAGGTGCTATTATTCTACTTTAACCCTATGGAATCCTGGGATTTGCAGTTTAGGGAGTGGCATTTAAAATTCTGGGGAAAAACTCTTTACTAGCAAACTACAAACCCCAGAACTCCACAGGCTGTTGAATGTGGAATAATAGCACTATAACAGTGTAGTGTGGGTATGGCCATAAACATGGAAATCATAAGGAAAGTGATGCTGGATAAAGAAAAAAAAAAAGAAAATCATAAAGCTGGAATGTTTTTGGGCAGGAGTTTTCAAGTGGTCTCTAAAAGGTTCAAAATGTTTTTATTTATGGTTTACATTTTGCAAGGTTTCCCCTGACCGGGTTTGTTAAATTTCACATGTGCATATTGTTAGTTTTGAATAAAAAGTTTGCTGAAGCAGATTGAACTGTTTTTTTTTGTGGTAAAGGGAAACCTCCCCCTATCCTTTCCATTTTCCTTCTGCTTCTGGTTCCAAAGTTTCTGTTAAAGAAGTAAAGCCCAGGAACACTCTATTTCATTAAACTGAGATATACCTGTTGTTTCACTTATAGTTCTATGTGACCTCTCCCATATCCCAAAATTAGTTCCCACTGTAACTAGTTTTTAAAAGTGACCTGTCACCTCCAGCCCCCAGGGAGAGCCAGCTTTTTCTGAGAAACAGGCAAATGAACAAGACGTTTCTTGGTCCAAAAGGCTGGGCCCGTAGGCCAGGTTTATTCAGTACAAAAATACAAAAATACAAAAATACAAAAATACAAAAATACAAACAGCTGCAGCTGGGTGGCGATCAAGAGATAAACCCAACAAAGCATGGAGGCCTGACCAGGCTTTATATGCAGGTAGCAACAACACTCCCACTTCAACATTTTCCACCAATGAGGAATCCCAAAGTTGAGGAAGGGGCTGGGACCCCTTGTGGTATGTGACCTCCTGCTAATATGTAATGGGGGCTTTTTTTCCCCCAACAGTATAGTGAGGTAGTCATGTGACATGGCAGACATGGGGGGGGGCTGTACTGGGGGGGGGCTAGGACTTCCTGTGTTTGGTTTTACTCCACTCACAGTTTCCCCCCTCACACAGGAAGTCCAGCCCCACCCCATATCCCTGGAGTAAATTTGAGACTCTCTAGTAACTTTCCCCTTCGAGGTAGATCAACAGGCTTATCATTGGGTAGTATATTACGAATGATTGGCATACATTGCGATAGACAACAGAAACTCAGAGTTAAACAAGACAAAAATACTTTTCACTCATCCAAGAGCTGACCAGGCCCAACCCTGCTTAGTTTCAGTGCAATCAATCCTAATCTATGTCGATGTAGCCAGTGCTGAAATTACTTCCAGGGGTTTAAAACAGGCACAGTTCAAAATCCAATACTGAAGTCTCAGGTCACCTGGAGTGACCAATGAGAACCAATGTCCCTAAAAGATCAGATTCTGGCGCATTCCTTCTAAATAGCAGCTTGAGTCTCCGCTGGGGTTTCCTGTAAGGAAAAAGAGCGAGCAGGGGCCACAGAACAAATAGATTTTTATAACAATGCATCTTCCATTTCAACCTCCCCCCTCAGGTTTCCCCAGACAGAGTTGGCTAGGGAAATTTTGGTCCGGTGAGAACAAAGCAAATTCCAGCAAGGCGGGATAAAATTTGAAATTCAGCCAGTGAACTCTCAAAATCAGGGTGTTTTTGTTTGTTTTGTAGCAAACATTGTGCCTGAGGGCCAGACCAGGAGACATTAAGAACAGAGCAAATTTCAGGCTGGACAAAGGCGGATCTGAACTGCTGCTATCCATGTGCAGCACTTATCATGGCCTTGCTGTTTATTGGCGAAATCCAGCATCATTTAAAAAAATGCATCTGATGCATCTGCAAGCCAGGTCCCAGAGCAATTCCCAAGGCTTTTTGGAATGCCCGCCTAAGGGAAGAAATCCTTGTCTTTGTCGGCTGCTTCCTTGGGAACTTGCTTTTTGGGGGACCCCCTGCAAATGCATAAGCCAGGTGTGCCAGCAAAAGGTCAAATTATTTGATATCAAAAGAGATATCTAGTGCTCAGGTCTGAACCACAGTAACAACTTTTGGCAAACATACAATAATGGACAAATGCACTCACAATGGACGATGTTCACTGGATAAATTCCCATTGACGTGAATGCAATGCAACAACTACAAAACAGAGGAACCCTGAAATGCTGTAATTCAAAAGCAGGCTTTTGTGAATGAAAGCAATCAGAAAGGCGAAACAGTTCCATGAAAAATGTGGGAGGGCAGTAATCAGGACTGTAGCATAATCCCAACAAGAAAAGGATATTTCTAGTATAGAGGGCTTTTAGAAAGAGAATTATTACTATAATGTACACATAATGGATATATGAAACTAGTTATGCACTTCACATAGGTACAGCAGTAGATACATGAAATCAACAATTGATCTTCTTAGATGCAACAGCATGTAAGAGAAATCAGCAATTAATTGACAGTATTCTCTGGCATACAAATTTTTTGGTCTATCTAAAAAATTTCTATTCTATGATATGATGTCTTTTTAATAATGATATCTGTAGGCAGATAAAAACAACAAAGCACATCACCCCCAGACAAAAGAGAGTGGGGTTGTTCTAAGTTTACATTAGCAATATGCAAACAATTCAGAAAAATAACAAAGATCAGTTGAAAATCAATACAAGTAGGCAAACCTGTGGGTTCTGAGTTCAAATTCTACCACATTTCTATAAATCTCGTAACATCACACTAAAAATACCTAAAAAGGAAAGAAGAGAAAGGGGGGAAAGGCAGAAAGCATAACATCCCACATCCAGTACACTCATAACAACTGAAGCGGAAATTACTAAAAGAATACCTCATATAACAACAATTACAAAGAAATACATCAGCAATCAAAAACTTAATAAGGCAATTAATGATAGATTACAAATTAAATACACAGTCCATAGGCAAAAGTTTCTGGAACATTAAAAACATTGAAGTAAAAATACATTTAAGATGTTGTTGTTGTTTTCAGGTTTGGGGCTTAACCCTCTTCAAGTATCCAAAAGGAAAAGTCTTTGAAATAAAAGCAGGAGGAAACCTATAGGAGGGTTTCCCCCCCCTCTGGTATCAAAGTGTAGTCAAGATGCTTTAAGATACAAAAAGAGGGGCCATGAGTATTCACAGTTATGCAGAACCATTCTTGGTTAAAATTCCTGAAAAGAGGAGTAGTAAAGCAAGGTGCTATTACAAAGGGATGAAAAATTGGAAGCAAAAGCCATTTCCTGGTGTGTTTAGCAATTCACTAAAGTGAAATCACAATGTGAGTACTGTCACCCCCATGTACGTTTCTAGCTTACTGAAATAATGTGTTTCTAAGGACAAAAATGTTTAATTATTCCACAGGGGAACTTATAAATGCATAAGACATCAAAAAGATTCCAGCTTTTGTCATATTTAACAGGAAGACCACTGAAATTAACAGGGCTTAAAATAGTAAGATCTTGATCCAACCTATAGCATCCATCCACAAATGTCACTGTATGAAAACATTAACTGGTCACAAATTAGAATCAAAAGCAAGAAACTACATTTTGAACTAGTCTTTCCCAAAAAATTTCCCATCTGCTGAGGCTCAATAAAGATATTGCAGTTTTCCTCTGCGTTCTAGAGAAAACAGTCCTTCCGTCACAAAAAGGGGCAAGCCTCGCCTTAGTAAAGTTCACATGAGCAAGTAATTTAGTCTCACTATTGAATTTTTTTTTTTTTTTTTTCTGCCTGGTTCCTCTTTTTTCCCAAAGGTTTTTGGCTCCAAGCTGCCAGTTTCTAAGATTTATGCTTAAGGCTCCATTGTATTTCAAAACTAAATACTAAAATATATTTTACTTCTCACACTGGCAATTTTTATGTCAAAAGCAATTACTAAATTTTGGATGAAGTTTAAAAAGAGGTTTGCCTAAGACCCCCACCTTCTCAAACCAAGAGATTTTTTTTTAAAAAAAGTGAGTGTTGAAGAGTCTGGCTGGCCCCCTTGTTATGCAAAAGTAAGAGGCAAAAGAGATCTGCAGCTTAACAATTAATGTTTCCTTAGGAAGAAAATTTGGGGAAAAAAAATTTTTTAAAAAAAAAGTTTTCCCTTTTTTGAACTTTCCCATTGCAATCCCATGGCTAACATGTTGTTCTGGTGGCTAAATTGGTGGATTGGGATGTTCTTCTTCTTCAGTGGCCAGTCTACTCTGGGCTTCCTGAGCTACAAATGCAAGAGCCAATTTGTGAAAAAAAGAGGGAAAAAAAGAAAAATTATATGCTTGCACAAAAATCACCCCAAAACCACTCCCAAAGAAAAACCCCAAATTCCCGCAGAGAAATGAAAACTGGCTCATTCTCAGTCACACAATTGCTGACCTTGAACAAATTCACGCCTTTTTTGTTCTCCTTGGAGGAGACAACAGAGAGAAAAGGCTATCTTGCTGGCCTGGGATTTCTGGTTAAAGAAAACATGTTTCGTAAACAATGCAGAGATTAACAACAGATTTATGTTCTTCCTGCTGTAATTCAGTGGCAGGAAAAGGAATGAAAGAGTTCCTTAAAAAAAATGAAACAAATCAGAACATAAGGGCAGTACACACTTAATTGTTGAAATAAAATATGTCTTTTTTTAAGAAAAAAAGAGATGCAGTCGAAAGTTGCACAGATGAATGTTTAACACAAGTCCAGCACTTTTCTTCCATATAAAAGAGTTTTTTTTCATGCTGGATAACCCTTGGCAGAAGTGCTGAGCAAGGAAAACGCCCCCCATTCCCTTTGGGAAAGGCAAGAAAGAAAGAAACCCCAATTCCAATACGTAATGTAACCTGTTAATGTTTAGCAAATAGAGAAACAGGCTAAAAAAACATCACAGGAAAATATATTCTTAACATTTCATTAATCTGATTCAAATTTCTGGGCATTAGATGCAGGCAAAATTCCCTGTTCAATAAACATAATATACCATATCCTTTCCTATTGATTACAAGAAGCTGGGGGCTCCCAGCACAGACACATTTCTAAATCAATCCCAGTACCAGATTTTATCCCTGGGGAAAACCATAAAAGTCGCAAAATGTAAAAGGATCAGTTTGAAGATGAAGGCAGGAGCTCAGGCAGAGGAATCTCGAGGATTAGGGCAAACAGCCAAACTGCCTGACTGCAGCCCTGGGACATGCTGCAAGAATCTGTTGCAGCCATGCCTGCCCTCACCCAGGGGAATTTCCCTTTGGGCTGAGGGCACTAATTAAAAAAATAAAAATACAGGGAACACAAATGCACAGACATTTCTCACTCCAGGCACAAAATGAACGCAACACACACACACAGAGAACGCAAATTCATCAACAGACAGTTGGGTCCCCATTCACACGCAGCCACAGAGCAACAAGAGAATTCTCAAAACTAATTTCAAGCCCAAAGGTACCTTTAGGGCGGTCCCTTTTAAAAAATTTTTTGGGGCTTTTCCAGAGGGTGAGATGTATCAGAGGCTTCTGATAATTCCAGATCTCACCCTAATCAATTTTGGAGGCTTACCAGGGGGGGGGTGAATAGAGGCTGTTTCCCGAGGCGTCCAATTGTTTCCCGACCTCACCCTACTCAGATTCCAAAGCCTTTTGGATCAGGAAGGAGAATCGTTGCCGCTGATCAGGGGGCGTACTCGAAAATTCCCGTCACGTCTCAAAAGGGGCGTTGGCGCCTTGACATGAAAAATTGATGTCCGCCCCCAAAATCAGACGGTTTTCAAGGGGGCCCCCCCGTCTGTTCCCCCCGGGCAGAGGGACTAATTTGGGTGCTCCTCCCCCGCCGCTTCTCACAGCCCCCCCGTTGGGCGCCAAAAACTGTCACCTCCAGCACCCTAGGGAGAGCCAGCTTTTTTGAGAAACAGGCAAATGAACAAGACGTTTCTTGGTCCAAAAAGGCTGGGCCCCTAGGGCCCGGTTTATTCAGTTTTCAAAAATACAAAAATACAAAAATACAAAAATACAAAAATACAAAAATACAAAAATACAAAAATACAAAAATACAAAAATACAAACAGCTGCAGCTGGGGGGCATAAGAGATCAGATCGCAACAAAGCATGGAGGCCTGACCAGGCTTTATTGCAGGAGCAACAACACTCCCACTTCAACATTTTCCACCAATGAGGAAGTGCCACAGTTGAGGAAGGGGCTGGGACCCCTTGTGGTATGTGACCTCCTGTAATATGTAATGGCGGCTGGTTTTTTTACCCACAGTATAGTGAGGTAGTCATGTGACATGGCAGACATGGGGGGGGGCTAGAAACATGGGAGGGGGCTAGGACTTCCTGTGTTTGGTTTTACTCCACTCACAGACCAACATAGTTATATTTAGTTCCGTTTCTTTAAAAAAAAAGCCGAGTGTTACAAACAACTGGCTTTGCCCAGATACAAAAAACTCTCCTTCTGTCCACTTACTTCACCTTCACCTTAACACTCCTAACAAAGCATATGGCAGCTGCACAAGATGCAGGAGGAGCCAGTGCATGAACAACGTCATATTCCCACTCCACTAAAGGAAGCCACACAACCCGTAACTATAAAGTAATTAAAACATTAATGTTACATCACCAAAGTTAACCCTTGATAAGTTACAGTTGTGATGCAATGTTGCTGTCCTAGTTGCTGAGTAACAGAATTGACAACTAACTTCTTATTTTTAATGAGTTGCAAGCCCTGATCTGGTAAAGCAGTATGAGTCTTGCATCTGGAGCAGAAAGTTGTGGTGGATTTCAGCAAATAGCATATAATCCATGGATATACGGGATAGAGGATGTTTTACAAATAGCATATAAGCTATGGATATACAGAATAGAGGATGTTGTACAACTAGCCTAGAAGCCATGGGTATACGGGATAGAAAATGTTGTACAAACAACATATAAGCTATGGATAAATACCTGGGGGGGGTTATTTTGCCAAACGAAATGAGTTTTAGTTCTTGTGTGAGTGACTTGGCGCCAAGTATGGCTGTCTCTAAATCATAATCAGGAGGTCCTTATAGGGAAGATATGTATATATAACTGTTACTTCCATATGAAGGAGCTATTTCCTGAGTCCTATAATCAATGAAAGTTGAAAAACACAGATTCACATGACCCACTTTGGCCCTTTGGGATTCACTGGATGGCCATATTTCCTTCCCCATGTTACCATTATTAAGTGATTCCCCATTTTTTAAAATGTTTCACCACCACCCCCATCCCCATTCAGCTTTCCTCTTTGTATAAGCAGAAGTATTTTTGTTCCCATATTTTTTTTTTGACCCCAGCCATACTGGAATGAACCCCCAAGAACTTCTCTGAAATTGAATTAGGTCCTTAGGCTTGAAAAGATTCCCCACCTTCTTTCTAAGTGAAAATGCCTGTCTCTTTTACCTGGATATGTGTGACCATTGGGCCCAAGTACCCTAAAAGGGGCTAGATCCTTTCTGATCTTGGAAGCTATGCAGGGTCAGCCCTGATTAGTACTTGGATGGGAGGCCACCAATGAATACCAAGTGCTATAGAATGTATTTCAGAGGAAGAAACTGGCAAAGCCATCTCTGAATATTCCTTGCCTAAGAAAATCCTATGAAATTCATGGGGTTGTCATAATTTGACAGGCTACATGAAGGCACAGACACACACATGCATAAGCATCATCTGATGACGTCTGAGGACAAACACTTGAGCACTTCCACCTGGATTTGCATGGGGAACATTTGAAGAGGGGAAAGTATCTCTTTTGCCCTCCCCTGCTTTGCTAGATACCACTGAAAAAGAAGTGCAGTCATCCACACAGTGTATTTGCATATACAACTTAGATCTTACCTCAAAAAGCTTTGTGGCTTGAACTGTTCATTCCCATTCCAAGTCACAGTCCTTTGAAATCACAGCTGGTTATTCTATAAATGAGCTTAATGGAGCCAGTGCCACACAGTAAGCTCAGCTAGGAAAGGAGCAGCATGAAAAGGTCAAATTTAAATAATGATTCCCTCTGCTTTAGGATGCTCCTTAACTGTAGGTTAGAGAAGACGAATGCAGAGCAGCCGCCATGCAAAACCACAGCTTTCTTTTAAAAACTGAGACAAAGGGTTGGGGTGCCACGTTCTACTGTAAACCTCTTCAGTATTGTTCTCCCAGCAGCTTGAATTCTCCCAATTAAGTAAAATGGATTGCCGTGTGTGTGTGTGTGGTATGCAGCAAGAGCATGAAGCTATTAAAGAGAAGATAAAATTGTCAGCTCAAATGAAACCAAGTCAGTTGGGCACTTTTTTTCTCAATATTAAACTTGATAGAGAAGTGCAAGTTGAGTATTTCTACTCTCTGCCACTTTAAAAAATGGTAACAAAACAGCTATAGGAAGGGAATGGGGTCAGCCCCTTTTTTTCGAAAGGTAGGGTGAAACAGGTCCCTCAGGGAACAGTTGTAAGATACCACCAAAGGGCCACAATTGGTAAGTTATTTAATTTATTGTTATTGCACCTGTACTGGGAAGGATGGGAAGAGGCACTTTTGAGATTCGTCTACCTCATCTGCCAAAATAACTCAGCTGGTTTTGAGTACCACAGAACTTGCAATGGGTGGGTGTGGTGGTGCCACTGTTTACAACTTTGCTACAGGTAGAAAAGTAGGCCAGCCCTGGCAATGGAGGACATTTTTAAAGGAGGAGGAGACTTAATGTGATGGATAAAACAGTCTCTGCCTATGTAATTGATGCAACAGTGTAGGTAAGGGCAGTGGTGAGAATCAACATGGTATAACAGTCAGCATAATGTAGCAGGAGACTACATGCAGCCATAGACCAAAGGCTGAATTTCCCACTCAACCATGGAAATCTACCAGGCGACCCTGGGCAAGTCACATTATTACATCCTTCCAGGAAGGCCCTGTCCCTGTAAGTCTGATTCATGGGGCTCTGTCACATTACACAGTTATAGCATTTTGATACTACTTTTAATTGCCATGGCTTCATTTTATGGAAATCTTGGAACCTGCAGTTTAAGGAGAAGCATTTAGAATTCTGAGCTCGAAAGCTCTAGCACTCTGCCAAACTCTAAGTCCCAGGATTCTATGGGATGCTTACATGACATTAAAGTGGAACTAGGATGCTATAATTGTGAAGGGTGAAAGGGTCTCTGATTATGCAAGAAGGTTTCTGAGAACATTCCATCTGTTTAACAGATTTCTCCTCAGCAGACCACAAGTATGGAGAACACAGGGCAGGGCAAATGACAGTGGCAATGTTATCCCAAAAAGTGGGGGACCTTAAGATCCTCCAGCAGAGCCAGCATCTTAGAAAGGTGGAGAATTATAGCTCAAAGAAGGCCTGGGGGGGGGTAACCTTTAGACCTTTTCATTTGTGTATATTAGTATTAACTGTGAGACCCCAGCTGAGTGTCAAAAGAATGTTTTTGTTGGGAGGATTCACAGACACACACAAGCAATCAAGCAGTCTCACAAGCCATACAAGGCTAGTGAACGTAAAGGAAAGAAAGGTTGGATAGTGAGAGGTTTTGGGGTGAAGTGGGTGATAATTACCAAACCAGAAGCAGAAGCTTGAAGCGAGATGGCTCAAATAAGAGTTTGAGGGTAGCATGGGGCACAAGAACTGGGGAGCCAATGGACAAAGTGAAACACCTATGTGCATCCAAGGTACTACATACTATGTACTATGAATTGTTGGGCTTGGAACTGGGGTTTCAGTGCCCTATTTCCTGCTCTGAAGGGGAATGTGTTAATTGCTCTATGGCAGAACAAATAAAATGGGTTTGAAATGGACTAATGGTCTTAACTTCAGGTGACAAAGCATTTATGGGAATCGTGATAGTCTTTTAATGTCTGGGCAGATGAGGGAACAAAGGAGAGTTTTCATGGGGAAAGGTTACAAGTTGATGACCATCAGTTGCCTCATTGAGGCAGTTTCATTTGCTATGGTACTTGAAGGTTCAGCAGTTGAGGAGATTAATGCAAGCCCATCTGTGCCAGGGCTTTCCAACTAACCCTTTTAGACTTATGACCTGGCCATGCCAAGGTCATCTGTCTTAGCATGAGACTTCCAATTAGAGTCCTTCTCCACAGGCCTTCCACCCTAAAGTGTGTGATCTTTATATAAGAAATGATATTTTTTGCCAATTAAATGATATTTCTCACCAATCAGATTGTACTGTAGAATGCGGGTGTATGGCATCATAAAAGCAGGATGGGGCCACCATGCCTCACCCTGTTTTTTGTCTGCACATTGAGAGTCACACAGAGAGAAGAAAAATGCCTGAGCAGGGCTATAGGATTATATGACAGAAGGTGCGCCTGGATATTGCTGCCACTGGCTTTTCAGGACCTGTGATGGATCCATGATCAACAATAACCCCAAGTGAACTAACTCTTTTGCTGAGGTGAGTACCACCCATTCATCACAGATGACACCAATCCACAGAATTTTCTGGTGTCTCCACTATAGTGACCTTTGACTAGTCTGGATTCAGTTTACATGCGTTACTCTGTAGTCACTTGTGTACATTCCTTTTACACTACATAATTATAACACTATGATTCCATTTTAACTGCCATGGTTCTGTCCTATAAAATCCTGGTATTGGCAGATTAGAATTCATCCAGAGAGTTTCTATGGTGGCTCACCAAATGACGAACCCCAGGATTCCAAGGGATGTTGCCATGGCAGTGAAAGTGCCATCATAATGCTATATTTCTGTCATGTGAAAGATATCTATTTGTCTTGAAGTCACGGATTCATGGGTGCCATGCCCTGGATAACTCGCAATCCAGAAACTCCACTCTGAGATAGACAGTAATGTTTATTTGTAGCAAAGCAAGTAACACAGCACATTTCTTCCAAAGCTGCTGAGACTAAAACATACATGGAACTCACAGGCTTTATACCCACACATACAAATTTTAGGTGTGAAAAGTTGTGATTGGAGAGGATCATAAACTCAACATCACCTCTCATCTTTAGACATTTCCCAAACCTGCATTAGTTTACTCTCCTATTTCCTGACCCTTATCTTCGATTCTCAAAATTCCCAAAATACTTTTTGAGAATTTCATTTTTGCTCACTCTGATCTTCTGCCCCTCACTGGATACATTGTAACAATAGGCAATAAAACAGTTAACCATCTGGTACATTGTAATACATGAGCAAACTCCAAATGGACACACTGTTGCAATAATTAACACACAACTCTAGCCAAACTCTTGGAAGGTTTATAGCTTGCCTCTACACTGACAACCATTCCCTATTTCAATATACATCCAACAGATCCAAATAGGACAGGAGCTATGGTTCCTGAAAATGGGTGTTCAAGTAGAGTGAAGATAGACAAAGTCTAATTCAACCAGTGTGATCCCAGATAGAACTCCCCTTTAGATTTTCACACAGGTCTAAAGCATTTTTTCTCCCAATTTTCCCTTCATGCAAAGAGATTTTACATTTATATGCTGTGAAAGACTGGAAAGGGGGAAAATCAGTTCTAACCAATACTCTTAGAAGCTGAAATCAGTAGATAAGTATTTAAAGAAATCAATCTTACAAAAATACTATATTTAATCTGCTGGATCCTTGATCAGCTCTACAACCCACACATACCCCTTGCTCATGTTTTTACAATGCTGTTTGCATGGATCAATGCTGGCAGTTGGTGTCTTATTCTCCATTTGGTAGATTACATTTTGTACAAAACTTTTCTAGACATTATTCATAATCTTTCTGCCAAATGCTGCCTTCCTCGACCATTGTAGGCTTTTTTTTTCCAGTACAAAAGATGAAATTGATCTAGGCGTAATTGCATAGGCTGTGCAACTTTTGTCTCTGATCAAACAAGTTGTGCAGGTTGTAGGGCGTGTTTCAAAACTCTACAGCCCCTGTCTGACCAGAGGCGACAGTGTAACAAAGGAAATAAGTGGATAGACCATATGAAATAATAATTTATCATGCTGACTTCCCTGCTCTTAAGATTTGTCTGCCTCCAGCCAAAAAGACTGGCAAAACTGAATTATCGGTTCAGCTGAAATATTATGTAGTGTGTAACCAGCAAAGGAAAGGAGGTTAAAATGAGTAATTCACAGAAGATGAAATAAAACATTTCAGAACCACATCAGGCGCTTTTCCTTGTTCTTGGTGACTCCAAAATCCAAATTCAAATCTTGAAAACAACAGAAAATTCCTATAAGTTTTAAACTGTTAGCCGTACAAATCAATATTTACATGCACACTCCTCAGAATAGACTAAAGCCTTCTGTGCATTGAGAAATCATTCCATCAGCATTGCATAATGCCACTAACAATACATGAAAGCAGTTCTTAATTGTTAACAATTGTGAGCTGCAAAGAGGCTTTGCTTCTCTTTTGTGCACCTGACTATCTCGGCCACTGAGCTGTCACAGACCATTTCCACAACATGTTATCAATGTCGAAGGAATCCATTCTTTCAGCTGCGGATACATTAACACCTTAGCCTTCCTGTCTAAGCTATCAGGGCTTGCATCTCTCCATAGACATTGAGGTCAGATTGGTTGGGATGTTGCTTTCAACTGATGGGCTTAACAGATCGTTTGCTGTAATGCTTCTATATGCCAGGCTGCATCCTTTACAACAAGCATCACCAGAAGCGAAATGGATTCCTTATCAGCAATCACAGTTTTCTATCCCCAACCTGAACCTTTATTTCCAACATGATTTTTTAATTCTGATTTATTGTTGCAGTTGGCTGTAACTGAGGAATTGCGAAGGGGTGTATTGTGGGAAGCGGCATCTCTCACTCACCTACTCCCCAACAGAAGGAAGCTCATCCCACAAGTCTGTGTGCCATCACAGAGGTGTCTAGGACAAGCCCGAATCAAAGAACACCATCCTCTAAGCCATGGTACCAAGAGCTCCCTCTTGCTCACCCTACCGTGATGAATTACCCTAGCAAACTCCTTGCTCTACACTTGCCCATTTGAAACCACTATTCAAATGTGGAAAGTCACAAAACAGTGGGTAAACCCAGTCCATAACAGCTTTTGAGCTTCATAAAATGACCAGAACCTCCTATGTACAATACCCGCATGACTTAAGAGAGGGCAGCATACTGAAGCATACACGCTCAGTCACGTGAAACCATGCAAGCAACTATGGTTCTCCAAATGTTTTGGGCTGCAACTGTCATAATCCCAACCACTAGCTAGGTTTCCTGGGACAGATGGGAGTTGCAACCCAAAATACCTGGAGGACTACCATTAGCCCATCTTTTGACACTATGAAGGGAATGCTGTAGACATAGTATATCTTGATTTCAGTAAGGCCTTTGACAAAGTCCCCCATGACATTCTTGCAAAGAAGCTAGTAAAATGTGGACTGGACAGTACCACTGTTAGGTGGATTTGTAATTGGTTGCCAGACCAAACCCAAAGGGTGCTCACCAATGCTGCTTTTCATCCTGGAGAGAAGTGACTAGTGGGATGCCACAGGATTCTGTCCTACGCCCAGTTCTATTCAGCATCTTCATCAATGACTTGGATGAAGGAATAGAGTGCATGCTGATCAAATTTGCAGATGACACCAAATTGGGAGGGGTTGCTAATACACCAGAGGACAGGATCAAAATTCAAAACGAACTTGACAGATTAGACAGCTGAGCCAAAGCTAACAAAATGAGTTTCAATAGAGGGAAATGTAAGGTCTTACACTTAGGCAGAAAAAAATGGAATGCACAAATATAGGATGGGGGACACGTGGCTAGATAATAGTACGTGTGAAAAGGATCTAAGAGTCTTGGTGGACCACAAGCTGGACATGAGTCAACAGTGTGATATGGCAGCCAAGAAAGCCAACACAATTCTTGGTTGCATCAATATGAGTATGGTGTCTAGATCGAGGGAGGTAATGGTACCACTCTATTCTGCTTTGGTTAGACCTCATTTGGAATACTCTGTCCAGTTCTGGGCACCTCATTTCAAGAAGGATATTTACAAGCTGGAGTGTGTTCAGAGGAGGGTGACCAAAATGGTGAAGGGTCTGGAAACCATGCCCTACAAGGAGCAGCTTAGGGAGCTAGTTATGTTTAGTCTGCAGAAGAGAAGGTTAGGAGGGGACATGATAGCCATGTTTAAATATTTGAAAGGATGTCGTGTTGAGGAGGGAGAGGGCTTGTTTTCCACTGCTCCAGAGACTAGGACAAGGAGCAATGGATTCAAACTGTGGGAAAGGAGATTCCACCTGAAACTCAGGAAGAAGTTCCTGATGGTCAGAGCTGTCTGGAAGTGGAATGTGCTGCCTCGGAGTGTGGTGGGGTCTCTTTCCTTGAAGCAGAGCCTAGATGGCCATCTGGCAGGAGTGCTTTGATGTGGGTTCCTGCATGGCAGGGTGTTGGACTGGATGGCCCCTGTGGTCTCTACTGACTCTATGATTCTGTAGTATTAGAGAACAAACAAATTGCTTTTATCCATTTAAGAGAATATATTGAATGTATTTAAGAGAATGGTTGAAAAAGTGTTTACTGTTTTGACTTGGTTAAATTCATTTCACTGTATGTTACACTGAGATCCCGCATTATATGATAGGATATAGAAGGAGGGAGGGAGCGAGGGAGGGAGGTTAAGCAGTATCAAATTATCAATTAAACTTTAAATTTAATCAAGGAAAAAAAAGATAGGCAAAGCATATAAAAATAGCTTAGAAACCAAGAGTCAGTCTACTGAAATAAGTGTTGTTTCAAGTCATTTTCCTGCCAGACGCAGAGTACAAATAATCTCCCTCCTTCTCCTTACATAGTGTTAACCTTTCCATAGATCTTTCTTCACCATTTAATCACCCAGGTCTGTCTTTATCTTATCCGCATCCATTCCTAACAATGCTGATACCTGAAGCAGGGTATTTAACTTTATTTCATGGCTGAGTTGAAATGAAATCTTTTGATGCAACAGATTGAGAAATTTCATACAGCACACATCTGAACTTCACTATCACAAGAGGTAGTGATGGTCACCAACTTGGACAGCTCTGAAAGAGAAGAGAACAAATTGATGGAAGATAAAGTTTTCAGTGGCTTCTGTTCAAGATGGCTGGGTTCCCTCCAGCACCAGGGGCAGTATATTAGAAGCTGGGAAGAATGAATGGGAAGGTGCATCTGCATTCATGCTCTGCTTGTGAGTTTCCCATAACAGAACATTTCAGAAAACTATACAAAAATTTTTCCACTGTGGTAGCATAATTATAATAACATAAGATGTTTCTCCCATTGGAAATATCCTGAGACTTGATGCAGAGAGCCCTTGCTACAGTATGGAGATTAAAACGTATATAATTCAGAAATATTTATGCACAGAGTGCTACAAGCTTGTAACCATAGTGCACTAATGGTTCCATCCAGGCAAAAATTGCTTCCTGTATAAATAAGAATTATATTCACATTAATTTCTTCCACCCTATTATGGTCAAGAATTTGAGATAATGTTTGGGAGACAATTATATTATCAGTCTTATCGACAATACAAGCAAATGAAATCCAAATTTGGTCTCTTACAATGCAGCCCATAGTCTACTTCCTCCTCCATCAAAACATTATGAAATCACTCTAGAGGAAAGGGAGTTAAGAGTGCAGTTTTATAGGCCACTGGTAATTGTATATAAGACACTCTGCCAGAAGCTTAAAAGCATGTATTGCATGAAAGAAGAAATATCTTCCATTTTCACAGTCAGTCATAGTGTATACTCCAATTTTCCCAATTTAGCAAGGGCAATCCAGTTTAGTCCTTGGCTATACTGCTTTCTCAGGTGGTTTCAAAATGTCCCAGTTTCTCTCTTCTTTTCCCACTTTCCTTCTTCATCCTCCACTTAATCCAATCACAGCTTAATTTCAATTCATTTACTGCAAACAGACCATTTCCACACTACACTGTTATAGTGTTATTATCCACTTTCAACATCCTATGGAATCCTGGGGTTTGCAGTTTACAGTTGAGAATTCCCAGCCAGAGAGCTCTTTGGCTTCAGGAAACTACAAACCACAGAATTCCACAGGATATTTAAAGTGGAATAATTGTACTATAACAGTGTAGTGTGGAAAAGGTCTGAGTTGAAAGTAAAACAGCAATTTCCATTCAGATAACTCAGATGGATAGGGAGGATGGGATGCAGTTTTGCCCATCCCAATAGGCTAATCTGAGGGAGTATTTTCTTCTTTTTTTCACGCAACTCAGTACATAAATTCCATCTTCCATTGCTTAAAATAGTAGTTTTATGTTTTCTTTCTCAGTAATAACTTTTGTTGTCTTATTACCTGGCCACATCCTTTTTGACCACACTTTGATGTTCTTCAGCCACAGGTGTCCCAGTTTTTATCTATGAAATGTTGGAGGGCAAGTCATTAGTATACATGAGAAAGAGTGTGAGGAGGAGGAGTCAGGAAAGAGGAGAATTTGGGCTTCTTGCTTTCCACAGGCAATTAATAAGCATTCTTTCACCTTTCTAACT
Source organism: Ctenosaura bakeri (assembly GCA_948474755.1). NCBI lineage: Eukaryota > Metazoa > Chordata > Lepidosauria > Squamata > Iguanidae > Ctenosaura > Ctenosaura bakeri. The sequence goes on from CAOLHI010002939.1 coordinate 23,868, forward strand.
TGTTCCCTGATGCTACCAAAACATTTAAGTACCAACACAATGGGATGTGAAATTAACATGCCATTCTCTCCATAACCAGGATAAAGCTGCACAGAATAAATGCTTGTCCCCAAATGAGAGCAATGACATATAAAGCCACATTGTAGCGGTTTTGTAATGGCTAATATTTAAGATACATGTAACAGGAAATGTAATTTGACTGAAAACTGAAGGAATCCCTAGACAAGGTTTGCAGATTTTATGAGGGACCCTTCATTTTACACAATATTTGTAAGAGTGTTACACAACTCATGAAGTGAACTATTGGTCCACCTGGCATAGTCCCATGTTCAGTGCAGAGGACAAGATGTCTGTCTCCAGCACCCCAGCAAGAAGACTTTACCAGCCCTGTTGCAACAGTTGGATTCAACTGGAGAGGCCTAAGATTGAATCAGGAACCTGCTGCAGTTGCGCACTTATTCTAAGCCATGCTCTCTTCCCTCTGTAGAAGGTTCCAGATTTCAGCTTACAGCAGCAGTGGCTTGAGCAAAGACACAGAGATTCATCTAAGAAGAGGCAAGCAAGGTTTGGGCTCTTCAGATGATAGGTTTTACTTTGATTTTTTTAAATGTTTTAAATTGATGTGAATTGTTCAAGTTGTTTTACACTGGTATGGATGGACTATGGCCACAGAGTTCAATGTGAACCCCCAAGGTTGTTTGGTCATTGTCCAATCCCCACCCCACCCCATTCAACAGACTGTAGTTTTAAAAGGGTAATAAAAGCTGTCTCCTGAACGCTTCAATTTTGCCTTTTAAAGAATGTAATGTCCTATATTTTTTTAAAAAAAACAACAACTTTATTTTGGCATTTGATGCAACTGCTAATGACAGCCCCTCAAAATTGGCTCTGATGAAGTTCTACATTGTTTTAAAATTATCTCACTTATTATACGTTGCACTTGCCCAAAGACCTTCAGATATACAGTAGGATGGACCAGAAATGTTTTAATTAATAAATATAAAACAAAAAGGGGAGAAGGAAATTTGAAGGGAATGTTTTACCTTACATATTGTAACATTTTCAAAACAGAAGCTGTCTTTCACATTTGATTTGCAAACAGAATGGACAGAAAATACTATTATGGAGTGGGGGCTTGCCTCCTTTTGCCCTTCTTCTTGATGCCCAGTTGCAAGCGACACAAAGAGGATCATATCTCTCCCTTTTCTAGAGCACTATGTATTAGTAAATAATGCAACACAATGCAATGTAATGCAATGCAAATCTTAATATATAATGCAATGTGGAATAAGAGGCATGGATAATGACTCATTAACAACAACAACATAATGAATAATATTAATACACATTAATATACATATGTAATACAATTCTGCAATAATGTAGGTAGCATATAATCCAATTTACTCTTTCAGTCATTTGCTGATGCAACTGGAAGAGCTTGATCCCAAGGTCTCTGGATTCCATAGGAAATTTCACATTATCTTCTGCATCATTTGGCATAAACTTTAATTATGAAAGCTATTGATAACATACATGCACCTAGCATATTGTGTTAAAGGCGCTGGCAGTGGTGATTGCTGCTTTGTCTGGTTTAAACAGGGCCAGTCTCAGGTCCCAGAAGTGCACAGATGTTAAATGCCAGCTCTGTCTGAAAAGCGACAGGCTGCCAGTCAATAAAGGAACTGTGTGCTCTGTGAAACAATCAATCCTTTTCTTTCAAGAAGATCCAGGCGCTCTGACTTCAGTGGAAGTCTGTTTTTAAACTGTCTCATTTCACAAAATGTGCTCTAATGTTTTTGTGTTTGTCTGAAAGGAAAAGAAGTATCTATCTACAGGACGTCTGTTGTGCCTCGTTTCCTTGATGCCACTTGGCAGTAAAGGGGAACGTTTATTAGAAAGGCTAAGAATCACAGACATAAGCCTTCCCAACTCTTCCTTTGTCATTCAGGAAATTTCAAGTGATGCAATCATTGTTAAAAAAAAATAGCATGTGTAAAAATGTAATAATGCCCTTCTGTCTTTTTACTAGACTTTCAATTAAATGTGATTTGGATCTAGTTGTTAGTCCCAACAAGAGTAGAGGTACCAAGCAAATGGGATTAGGTCAACACTTATGCAAATACTGCAGATTCAGCCAACGTACTCTAATTGGAACTAACAATTGGATTTAGGCCGGCATAGACAATGTGAAATGAAATCCAAATGTCACACCACCTGTCCTGAAGACATCAGAGGAGAGAGTCTATGTTAGCACTGGAGAAGCAGTGATCACAAACATAGTAAACAATTGTTGGGAAATGGTAGTAATTACAGTAGCTGCTCTGGTAGTCCACACCTTCACCACATGAAATTGAGGGGAAATGAGGGTACATCCATGTATCTTGCGTCTTGATGCCCACTGTACACATGGCCAATGGTGAGAATAAAAGGTAAAGAAGTGGCAATGTTTCCTCCTGTGGAACCAGGGATGGAAGTCACATAGGTTTTTGTAGCTCCTCTTCCACAAAAGTCTCCACTTTGGAGACCGTCACATGGGGGGCACCAAGTCTCTCTAGTTTCACAGACTTTAGAACTCTTCCTTGAATGACAAGAGTCAAAGTCACAAGCCACACCAAGAATTTGGCATGTTGATGCTCATCTGTCAGAACTTCAGTAGCTGTGTTGACTCCTCCCATTGGACAGTGTGAGGCAGTAATGTCCGGAGCAGATGCTAGAAGGCAGCAGAAAGTTGCTGATAGAGAAATAGCTGCATTGACATTGTGGCTCACCCTGAATGTCCTCTAAGCAAGCTTATACTAATCTTGAGGTGTGGTGGAGAATGCTGCCTATGCCAATATTGTAGAAAAAGAATCAACCAGATTAGTCGAGGTTTTGCAGAGTGAATAGGAAGGGTACCATCTTATTGTTTGTCACAGGCAGCAAAATGTCTGGGGTCAGCTCTGCCTGTCTCCATCATCAACCCTTGTAAGCCTATAAAAGATACTCCTCCCTAACCAACTGGTAGCATCATTCATAGCTGTTTACAGGAGCCTCCTTTTAGGCACCTCAAACAATAGCTTATAAAGTTAACATTGCAGAAGATGAGGAATAAGAAAGATGTCTGACACCAGTAGAAGACTGATGTATTGTAGAGTCATTCATAGTGAAACATTTTATTTCCATTATTTATCACAAGGCACTTCAAGTGTCTGTGAGAAAAGTAGAGGCAAAATGATCAGGAGGGAAAAATAAAATCCACATCTTTCACCTGTATTTTCAATGCTACAGCACACTTGGAAAGCAAGAAGGCTTTAAGAAGCAGACCACATCTTGAACAAAGCCCTGAAGTATCACTTTACACATAGCCTGTTGACAGATTTTTGAGGTGAGCTAGATTACAACCTGGCAGGAGCTTTTCACACAAAACTCTCTACACCGCTTTGAAAGGACTGTTGTTAACTCTAGGGCCATTTCTGCACTAGAATGTTGTAGTGCTATTATTCCACTTTTAACATCCTATGGAATCCTGGGGTTTGCAGCTTAGGGAGGGGCCTTTGAGGTCTAGGTTATTCATACAATAGTGATGACATAGTGGGATGAGGCAACAGTTATCTGGCACACAGACCAGGTTGATTGCTTTTAATCAAAAAATTGTGTATTACTGTCAGATAATAGCTGAAGCAGAGGAGCACAACACAGTTCTAACCAGTTACAAGGTTTAGGTTTTCCAGCTAAGCATTCATTACCCATAGAAAACAAAGAGGATATAATCAAGGTTTTACCCACATTTTGTGAAATGGTTGCTAAAATTCTATAGTTATTGTTCACGACATCAAGAATCCTTTGGGCCCGCCCATTACACCACAATGATGCAAGTTAGTTGGCTTTCTTTATATGATTTCTAACTCCATTACAATTAACAATTGTTCATATTGTCATACAGTAATAAATGTCGTCTCTGACTTTGTTCCTTTCTGTAATAAACTAAATAATTACTTTTAATTCAATGGTGGGTCAGATGAACCAGCAGATAAGGACTTCTTTGTTAACTGGCAGCACAGACCTTAAAATCACTATAGAGCCAAGAGACAAATTAGTCAGTTTATTATTTGAAATATGGTTTGCCATTTATTATCTGTATTGTATTATGGATCTAATGACAGATCCATGATATCAGATTTGGCATTATGACTCCTGATTCTCTTAGAACTCCCAGCATCTGCCAATCCTAACCCTTGATATTGTTTTGGGATTTGGTATTGGAAACAACGGCATTGTGCTTGGATTATCAATGAGGCCATTTCCGCACAACACACTTATAGCACAATCATTTCACTTTCAACCTCCTATGGAATTTGGGGTTTGTAGTTTAGGGAAGGGCACTTTGAATTCTCAGCCAAAGAGCTCTTTGGTCTCAGTAAACTACAAACCCCAGAATTCCACAGGGCGTTGAAAGTGGAATGGCAGCACTTTAACACTGTAGTGCGGAAATGGTCTGAGACTGGTCATACCAGGCACTTCAGTGAAGCACATCACAGTGTAGGGGGCAAAAAATGTCCATCTCTTTTCCCCCATAGCCACCCTGGTTCTGCCCCAGGAGATCCTGTTATATTTTGGGGAGCCACTTGTAGCAACAGGTCTCCAGAGTCAGGTTTTGTTTTTGTTTTCCATGACTGACTTTGAGTAACCTTTTTTTGTTTCTAGGTACAGTTCAAAGACTTGGTATTTACTTTAAAGCCTTAAACAGTTTGCTCCAGATTACCTCCTTCTATATAAAACTGCCTTTGTCAATTAGAAGTCTTGAGATGATCAAATCATTGTAGAAAGTTGGTAGAGTATCTATCTTGATTCTTTTGTGTCAAATAAATATTCCCCTGGGAAAAAGAATTGATTTGAGTGTGCTTTACTGGAATCAGCCCACTGTAATGCACTACAATTAAAATTAAAAGATCCCATTTATGCATTATTTCAGAATGTGCAAAAGTTTGAACCCATGCCTAGAGAGGATTCCTAAACATAACCTGGAGGACTTGGTTGATTCAGTGGTATAGAAGTCCCATAAATACATAAGACTAGAATGAGAAAAGTACCCAGAGTGATCTTCAACTTTACAATCAAAGTTCCTTATAACATTTGTGTAGAAGATTAGGCATCAGCAAACATGTTCACTAATTAACTGCTTGTTAAACATGAGAACACCAGATCTGTTCTTTCTGAAATTAAAATATAAATATTTTATTTATAATAGATGAGAAAATATAATAATGTCCATTATTAATATATACCACTTATTTGCTAGGCTAGATTAACGTTTTAGAAAGCCAGGATTCTCTCCAAGGCATTTAAATTGAATCACTGCATATAGTAAGAAAGAAGTCAATTAAACTGAGAGTGAATGTGCTCCAGCAAAGAGTAATCATCCATAGGGATGATAGTGTACTTTCTACACCTCTGTATTGCTGAAGATAAGACTGAAAAATGTTTGCATTATCATGCAACCTTACATGATTATAACCAGCTTTGCATGTAAAAGGATTCCAGCTTCTTCATCAAGTAGGTACAACAGCATAGTGAAAATGTCCTTTCTGGACTACCTGCCTGGCACGTGAGGGTTAAAAGACAGAAGAATCTTGCTATAGAAAGAGATTGGGGGAACCTTGTGCCTTGCTTTGCATAAAGCAGGATACACTATTTGCAAGGAATAAAGTGCCTGCTTTTCTAAAAACACATTGGCTAAATTTACATCTGAAGGATTTCGGGGTTGGTGTTTTTAGCAAAAAGTCTGTTTTCAATAGTTGTATCTATGATGTACAAAATGGAACCATTTGGATTTTGTGGCTTTAAGGTATACATTCTCCTGACAAGCTTACAGCAGTAAGGTGGGATAAAAGGATAAATATAATACTCACTCCTATAGCAATTTGTGACAATGTTGGTTATAATGTAAATGTTCTGTTTACAGGAAAAATGCAACAGGTAGCATTGTTTGGTAGCAGTTACACCACTGGCCATTAGTGTAAGCACAGTTACTGTACGCAAAATAAAGCTTCATGAAGTCATGGTGAATTGTCCTATTGTTTGTGAAACAACTAGTGGCATAGTTTTTGCAATGGCCTGGGTGGAACCTACTGGACTTGACATTTTTGCAAGGATGAAAATGGGATTGTCCAGTGGAAGAGCTTGTGGGGTGGCTACGTCGCAAGGGGCATGGCTGCGGCATGTAGGGGCATGGCCAGGGTATGTGGAGGCATGGCAGGGCATGCGGGGGTGTCGCTACGGGTCAGGACACCCCAAAAACATTGCTGCCCGGGGCGAACTACATCCCGGCCCCCATCCCCTATCTCTAACACGACTGGGATTGCCACCATCAGTGGAAGATTTATGCCTATAGAAGGACAGCATTGGCTACAACCCTTGGTTCCTAACCATGTAGGTAATATATGATGACACCATTAGCCTTTTGAATGCTTATTATTCTGAATGGGGTCCAACTCCCTCAAAAGACTGTGTTGACAGCTTGGAAGTGGTCCTGGATCTGTCTCTCCAAATGTCAGCTCAGATAGATGTAATGGTCAAGAGTGCTTATTATCAGCTTTGGCTGATACACGAATGTGCCCCTTCCTAGAACTAGAAGACTTAAAGACGGTAGTGAACATGCTGGTAACCTCAAGGCTGGACTTCTGCAATGCATTGCTACACTTGTACCAGGTTCAGAAACTCCATCTGGTATAAAATATGACAACCAGAGTGGTTACAGGTACATCCAGAAGTGAGCATATCACACCAACATTAAAATCACTCCAGTGGCTGCCAATTAGTTTCTGGGCAAAGTACAAAGTGTTGGTTATTACCTTTAAAGCCCTACATAGTTTGGGTCCAAATTACCTGCGGGGTCGCCTTCCCCCATATAATCTACTCCACACACTCAGGTCCACTGGAGTCCATTTACTTAAACCAGTCAGGTATAGGGCTTTTCCGCACTTTGGGGGGAAAACGGGGCAGTCCATTACTCACCAGCCTGGCCCACTCCCCCTGACAACCCACGCCGATCCGGAGCAGCGCGTCCCCACGCTACGCACTCTCCGGGGACAAAAATGGAGGCTTCTGGTTGGTGGAGGCTCTTCTCCAACTGGAGAAGCTCGCCAACCAGAAGCCTGCCCCCGGAAGATCTGCAGGCTCGTGCTGGCACGAGCCTGCAAATCTATATTTTTGTGCAGCGATGGACTGGGGTGCGCCAGGCTATTGAAAGTCCTGTTTCAATCGGACTTTCAATAGCACAGTAAACGTCCAGTTATGGGCGTTCCGGAGCGGGCTGAAGTCCGGACATACGGTAAGTAGTCCGAACTCAGTTCGCCCCCAAATGCAAATGTCCTCGCGGGAGGACGCTCTGCCCCATTTTAAAAACCAAGTGCGGAAAAGCCCTTAGATTCGTTATGGTCACCCAGAGGACCTTTTTGTTGGCTGCCTCTAGACTGTGGAATGATCTGCTAGAAAAGATTCAACAGCTAAACACGCTGTCTAGATTTTTAAAGGTACTAAAGAATAATCTTTTCCACCAAGCGTACCCAATCAATTTTAAACTATGAATTTAGATTGGTATATTCCTACAAGAGGATGTTAACATGTAGTGGTGTGGTTTAGTCAAGTTTTATCCACTTAAATGATTTTATGTGTTTTTAGTTATATATTGGATTTTAATCTGTGTTGTACCCACCTTGAGCCTTGGGGAGAGGCAGGTTAGAAATAAAAAAAAAATGTTGTTGCTGCTGCTGTTGTTGTTAAAGGAGTTCTCCAAGGTTCTGGATCTATTTTAGTGATAAGCATTCTTTCCCTTGGATAACTCCTTCAACCACGCACTTCTGCTGAACTGTCATATAAAAGACAAAAATCACAAAGCACTTTGCCTGGCATTCTGAATCTTACAGCACTGATCTAAACAGACTTTCACGCCTTTACAATTATTTTCACATATAGTCCATCACTTTTGGAAACCTTACTTTTGGGGACTGTAATTCCCAGAATCCAACTACTAGCATGGCCATGGCTGGAAGGCATTCTGAGAGTTATAGTGCCTCCACCCTAGCCCATCCAAAAAATATTATTTTCCAGTTCTGATAGCCATTTTGTTAAGGGTTATGGGGAGATTTTTTTAAAAAAATGAAGTAAATTAAAAATAGATAAAACCTAGAGAAGAAAGAGAAAGAAGATTGAAAATACACTTTAAGTGTGAGTAAAGATCTGAAAACAAAAAGAAGCAACCCAACAGTGCCAGCCAAACGTCTGCAGACAATCAATGATGTGCTTCACAGCCAATAATTTGACAATGCAATTAGAAAGACATCTCTAAAGAAAGGAAGAAAGAAGCCAGGAAGAGAAGAAGGGAATAACACTGTCCCCATTTAATGGGTTTATAAAAGTTCAGCCAAGAATAGGCAATAATATAATTTTTAAAGCTATACTCTCTGGCTCTTCATGCTTCCTTTTCATCTTTCAATTTCAACATCATTTGTTCAAAGTCCATAGAGGTTTTGCCAGCTCCCCGCTCTCTCTCTCTCTTTCGTACACACACATGCACATACACACATACACATATATTCTCCCTTGCTTTAAAGCAGGGAGATGCCCGTTGGGCAAGAATGGGTAACTGCCAGCACACAGGTTGAATATGGCCACCTATCTGGCCCATTTCTCCCACTGGGCCTTGGGTGAGGCCCTCCATCCAACAACAACCCTTCTCCAACAAAAAGAAGAGGCAGGATTTCAAGTAAGCATTTGCCCAGGACATAGCTGGTTTGTATTTGCTCTTGTCTCTCCTTACATGGTGGATAAAAAAAAAGTGGAGATCCAAGTCTGCTCAGAGTTTCAAGGACTTCTCCATGAGGCCCTCCTCTGAGGCTACTTTTCTCCTCCTGTTGCCTTCTTTGATTGGAGCAAAGCTGGCTCAGAGGTCAGCTGGTGCCTGGACACACAGCTGTTCCAGAAACCAGCCCAGTGCCTTTGCTCACTACTCCCTACCAGAGTTGAGACAGATAAAGATGCTGTAAAACTTAGTTGGTAGCTAGAACAGTAGTCCCACCCATCTAGTCCTTCTTTCTGTCATCCAGGAGTGTCCCTTAGTATGCCTGGCTGGTCACTTACCTGATTAGAATAGCAAACAAGGTAAGAAGGATTTGAAAGTAGTGAAAGAGGTACCATCATGCACAATTCAATCCCGAGGCCTCCACACTTGGCTCTGTTTCATGAAGGGCTTTTCTAGCCTATCTCCATTACACTGCATTACACAGGGGAAAGTAACAGAATTGGCGCCCTGCAGCATCCATGCCAAGAATAACAGGTTACAAAGTTATGATAGAGGTCTCACAGTACATAGCTAGAATTACAGAGCAGCCTGTTACTCTATGCAAGCTAGAATAATATTTATTAGTCAAGTTTGCACTGGCTTTATATCTGATCTGTTTTACATCTGCCATTGAGTTATAAGCGGATTCTGTGGTCACAGGGGAGGTATCACTGTTTTGTTTTAATAAAAAGACAGGTAAACATGAGAGGTAGATAAGTTGTTCCCTACAGTAACTTAAAACCTGATCTGGATATTTCCACATGGTCACATCAGTCCAGTAAAATTGCTTTTGGGAAAACCCTGTGTTAGAATGTTAGAGTGTCAATAGGGACTGTTTCAAAAACAACTACAAGATGTTTGTTTGCTGTCAAAAAATTCAGGAATTATTTCAAAACCTCAGATGCCATTGGCTGTCATCATTCTCGGTCACAAAGCTGGATTAGTTTGGATCACAAGTCCTCTTCTATTGGCAGAAGGGCTTTTTCTGACTTAAGGCAATGCTGTTCACAAAGCTGAAGAGTAGTGCATTCCAGCTAGTTTGTTGTTGTTGTGGATTAATTGTGAAACCAAGCATAATATATCATTCTTATAGCTGAATTGTTGTTGTTGTTTGCCTTAAAGTCATTTCTGATGCATGGCAATGCTAGGGCAAACCTATCATGGGGTTTTCTGGGGCTGAGAGTATGTGATGCACCCAAGGTCACCCAGTAGGTTTCCACTGCCAAGTGGGAAATCAAACCCTATTCTCCAGGACCATAGTCCAATGCTCAAATCACCACATCATGCCAGCTCCCAGCTGCTTACCTACAACTAATTAGGAGGGGATAGGGGTAACAAGAATATAATGTAATATAACATAGCAAAAGTGACACAATAAAAACAGGTGATATCTCTATTTACTTTCATAAGTTTTTCGGGGGCATTTAAACACATTTTATAGGCATTTTCTAAGTTTTATGCAAGTTTTCAAGTTTTATGCAGTTTTGTTACTGTTCTTAATTTTTTTACACAAAAAAAGAAAGTAACGAAAACATAGTGAGCAAAGGAAAAAAAAAATAACACTTTCCAGTCCCTGATACTGTTATGAGCAATGACTATGTGTTATTTTCCGAACATTGTCATGAGAAACAGGAATGAATTAATTTTAAAAAGTAACTGTCCAAAAGAATCAGAAGCACGCTGGCAGTTTTCTATTCTTTTTTTGTGCACAAAGTCCTTTCATATCATCCCTTGGGCAAGTTTGCATGCAGTCCTCCAACTGAGGGCAGTCTAGCTTTCCCTTCTGATCATCTGTATCCAACACAGCTGAAGACGAGGGATGTGAGTTGCAATCTAACAAGATCTGGAAAAACAGAAGTTGTCCGCCCTTACATGGCTTCTTGAATAACTGTTCACAGAAGAGTACATCTAGAATTTTTTCTTCTCATACATCTCTGGATCCCAAGCCATAAGTTTCCATCTCTTTGTTTATCATTCAGTGATTGCCACTTATAGGAAAATGATTTTCATGCGAGTGAATGCCATCACAGATGCAAGGTGTTAGAAATAGAGTCTACATTTTTTAACTTTATACATCGTTAGCTATGGTCATTTCAGTCCTACACTGTTACAGTGCTATTATTCCATCCTATGGAATCCCGGGGTTTGCATTTTAGGGAGGGGCCTTTAGAATTCCCTGCCAGAAAGCTCTTTGGCCTCAGTAAACGGCAAACCCCAGAATTCCACAGGATGTTGAAAGTGGAATAATAGTGCTATAACAGTGTAAGGCGGAAATGGCCTACGTAGCAGAGGCACTAAGGAATCCTGTTAGTGAATTGCAAAGATGGGTAATGGCACACCAGCAAGAGTGTCCCAGTGTGTCTTGGGATCTACTGAGCACACCAGCACTCCCTAGCCTGTGTCCCAGTGTCCCATTGTGCAACAGGTCCTATTTCTCATCAGGTCCCTTTGTGTAATAATAATAATAGCAGCCCCTTGCTGAATATGGGTATTGCAGAACTACTTAAATCTACTTCCCACAGATGTAAGTCCACTTACAAAGAAGCAAGTCTCCAAGTGAATTCTGGCCAGAGCTTTCAGGACCTCGCAACACTTCAAACATGGCAAAAGCCATTACAATGCTTAGCTGCCAGTCACCGGGTATGATTACAAAAGAACTGTTCAGGGCCTTCCTATCTGTGCAAATCATGCCTGAGACTTCTAACTTATCTTAACAAGGCATCCTCAGATTCATCAATGGAAAGTTGTTGAGTATCGATAGTTCAGTATGTGTTGTTGGTAATACAATTTATTGTGAGAATGCAGTCTATTCCCTGAGATGAACCTACAATATTGTCTGTTTATTGCTTCACCCTTGAGGTGACTGAACAGAATGGCTTTCAAAAGTACACAGGGATAAAAGGGGTCAAAACAGAACAAGGACTTGTAACTCTCCTGAATATAAAACTCTTGATTCAATCAAAAGAGAAATCTCTAAGCATAAAGTACACACAGAGTCATGTTTTCCAGAATATAAACAGCCAAAGAATAACAAAACCTTCTTGCCCATAGTTTACAGTTGTTTACAGACTACATCTTTCCTGACATACAAAACCACAGTGACAATGGTCAACAAGTTACTACTGTGCTGTAGCAAAGTTTTGCCTAGCAAGGAATTGGGACTGTTAAATTCTCATGAGGAAGGAAGACCATTTTGGAGATACTGGGACTCTTGGTACTGGTGCAGGGGAACAGAGGGATTGCTGGTAGAAGAAATTTGTCTCTCAAAAGATTGGATTCAGCTTGGTGACTCCATCCCACTCTGATTAAGGGAAGTAATAGGACCACTTTCCTCTGCTTTGGTCAGACCTCACCTGGCATACTGTGTCCAGTTTTGGGCACACAGTTAAAGAAAGAGATTGACAAGCTGGAACATGGCCAGAGGAGAGTAACCAAGATGGTAAAAGATCTGGAAGTGAGCTCTGTGAGGAATTACTTAGGGAACTGGTTATATTTATCTTGGAGAAGAGAAGACTTAGAGGTGATATGACAGCCATCCTTAACTCTTTGAAGGAAAGTTATGTAGAGGACAGAGCAAAGACACAAACCAGTAGATTCAAATTACAAGAAAAAAGATTCCACCTCAATGTTAGGAAGAACTTCCAGATGGTAAGAGCTATATGACAATGGAATGGAATGCCTGGGGGGGAGGGGTAGACTCTCCATATTTAAAGGTCTTCAAACAGAGATTGGATGGTCACTTCTCGGGAGTGTTTTAGCTGTATATGGTAGGGAATTAAAGGAGATGGCCCTTGCAGTCCCTTCCGACTCTGTGATTCTACAATTCTAAAATTCCCTGACTGAAGGTCAGGAAAGGAAATGATCAGTAGGCTTAGAATTACGACTCTCTACACAACATATCATTGACCAAAAGAAAAAAAAAAACAGTAACTCTTTTTAATAAGGAGAGAAAAAGTGATGCAGCATTACATGGACAATTATTGTTTCTTACCTTTTAAAAGAAAATTGCACTCTTCCTTGAAGGGCCTCAGGGAAGAATTTAGGATCCCCATATTGTTTTATCTTCAGAACTTCTGTGAAGTAGGTTAGTGTTATCTTTTTGGCTGACTGGAGATTTGAACCCTGGGCTTACTCCATCCTATCTCATGTCAGCTACCACTTGGTGAAGTTATTAGCTACTTTTACACAAATGCGCACAGATACAAGGGCAAACTATCAACAATCACAAGCCCAAATCCAAATGCTAGTTCCAACTAGAGCAGACCCATGGTTCTAGCAGGGACTAGAACTGGACTTAGAAAACAATCACAAACAAGATTGAGTCTCTCCTATGTAAATCTGGCTCCTTCCTCCAACCTCTATTTTTGCAAATTCCATTAGGCACCTATGACTCCCTTTCTACTTTAGCAATCTGATTATCCCCTAAAACTCCAAGAAAGCACATTTTCTGATTCAATTATAATAGATTTCCGCAGTCAGTTTGTAAAGTGAGTCTCTCTCTTCTTCCATTTCTTCTTCAAACTGAAAAAAAAAATATGCAAGGGTAAAGTAATGGAAAATAATGCTGTCATCACGAATCCAACTCAGGAAGCAGAGCTGTCTGGGGTTCACACAAGCCCTCATGAATGCAGGAAATTGTAAAGATTGAGAATATTCCGGCAGTTTCCTTTTCTTCCCCTGTAGGGTTTTAATTTAAAAAAAACAACTCATGCCTTTCAATTTGGAATATAGAGAAATATTAGTACTGAAACAAAATATTCCCTCATTTGTACCAACCAAATTCAATAGGTGCTTAGCTTGGCTTTGTAAGACTATCAGCTCGAGGCCGAGCGTCTTTGTTTAGAGTCGCGCTTAAGCAAGAGGTGTTTGCAGGGAGGTCCCTGAAGCAACGGAGTGGCTCTGTCCGGCCTGCCTAGGTGGAGAATGGAATGTCCAGCAATTATCGGCCGCGCCTGTTTACGTGCTTGTCCGGAGGCCTTGCAAACACGTGGAGCAGGGCGGCAGAGGAAGGCCGAATGAATTTGACATCAAAAAGAGATATCTAGTGCTATCACCAGGTAGGCCTGAACCGCAGTAACATTTCTGCATCTCTTTTGTTTCCTGCCTTTCTCCAAAAGCTGTTCATAGGAAAGCAAAAGGAGGCAAGGAGTGGTCTCTGCACCTGGGATAAGGAGAGGGGTAACCGTTGGAGTTCCATTAATGTTAATGTGAAATCCTCCTCCCTTTCCCATTTAACCCCTCCCTGCTCAGTCAGAAGCAGTTTCCTTCAGTTTGCCTTTCCTTTTCCTCAATGGCCGAGGGCTTCCTTCCATGACTCCTTGCTCACGAGTATATGGGTAGAAAGGGTGTCCTTTACAGCCATGGCAATGTGGAAAGCAGTTTCCTCCAGAAGGGCTTTCCTCCTCTTTTGTGGCTGAAGGCTTTCTTCCAAGCCTCTTGCTCATGAGTAAACAGAAAAGAAAGCCTGCTTGCTTTCTTTTTACGACTCTCTACACAACATCTTATGGAAAAAAAGAAGAGATTATTAGCTGTTGGTCTATTTCTACCAAGAGAGCAAAAGCTGAGACACATCCAGTGAAATTTTTTCCAGCATCTTGTCTCTTTTTTCTCTTGTCTATCTCTACTAATGTCAGAGTTGAACAGCTAATGTGTCCCCTGTCACTTCAAGAAGAGAAGTGCTAATACTCTCCCTTCGCTGACCATTCAACAAGAGACACTCTGACATTTTGACACAATTGAGGACACTCTGTCCTCAAGTGGATTTCTTGGAACATCTCAAAAGTTACTTTTTAGCCAATGTTATTAATTACTGCATTATTCAAAGTGATCTCCATTTTATGTCCTGATTTTTCCCTCTTTCCCTCTGCTTTCTTTTTAAGTACTGTGAATATACTGATCACATTTCCCATATACAGTTTGCTTCTCTCTTCTCTCCAAGGATTGTTTCAAAACATTTTTTAAAGTGTAGTTATTATTCATTTGTTGCAGAGGCTCCAGCTACCCCCAGCACCCCAAGGTTGTCTGTTTTTGCTGCTGCTGTTGTTGTTGTTGTTGTGTGTCTACAAGTTATTTCCAAGTTATGGTGAGCCTAAGGCAAACCTATCTCGGGGTTTTCTGGGGCTGAAAGTGTGTGTCACCTAGTAGGATTCCATGGCCGAGAAGAAAACTGAACTATGGTCTCCAGAGTTGTAATCTAAAGCTCAGACCACTACACCATGCTGGCTCTCCTTTTATTATTCAAATATCATATTTATCCAGTAAATACTTAGACATCTGGGAAATACAGAGGCCCCTGAGATCCCAGCAACATCACAGTACTGACAAATGGCAGAATCAATGACTTCATAATATTTGACTTTTTGCTTTTGTTTTGATTAAAACAAAAAAGGCTGGATGGCCATCTGTTGGGAGCATTTTGATGTGTGTTCCTGCATAGCAGGTGGTTGGACTGGATGGCCCCTGGGGTCTCTTCCAATTCTATGATTTTATGATTCTATGAAAACATTTACAGCACTTGTGCTAGTCCAGAACAAGACAGAACACACCTCTGTAACTACACAAAAAGTGTTGCGTTTACCAACCCCCGTAGCTTGGGAACCCCAGAATTCTTAATAATATGGTAATGTGGGGGAGATCAGCATTGGCACATAGGTCATTCTTAATTTTGACTATTTGAAAATATGTTTTTATAAGAAAAGAAAATGCAATACATTGCATTAAAACAATCATAATCAACAACAACATCATTCAAATAAAGGTGGTAACAATCTGAGTATCATAAAAACAATACCAAAACAATGACCATTTAGTACACTTCTGATTGATAATTCTGGAGGAGGGGCTCAAATGCACAGGAGCTTAAATTTTGCTGGATAATTTTGGGATGCGCTCTGCCCCTCATCCTAATCTTAGGGAGGACCTGAGCCCCACCAACACTTCTCCAGTTCTAAGGTCCACGTTCATAGTCTGCACTGAAAAGAAAGGTAGGCCATGGTGCTTGAGATCTTCCCACTGTCAAGATCACTAGAGAAGCAGATAAATGGAAAATCTCCACTGGATAAACACCATGGTTATCAGAACCATGTATTTTGAAATCCTTTATTTAATTTTTCTTAGGGAAAACACATGTTTCACACAATCATACCTTGTCTAGTCTGGCCCAATGCATCACTTATGCTAGAAATGCAGTTAAATGACTCAGCAGTAGAAGGAATTCATTTAACATAGAAGAAAGCAATTTTACAACAAATGTTACTCAAATAAACAAATCAGCTTAATGGCTATAATTAATTTTGGTTTGTTTGTCATAGTTCTGTTGTCTTATTTTTCTCAAAAGCATTCATTTGCATATTTCATAAGGTTGAGGGCAGGGGTAGTGTTGGTTTGTGTTCCATTTTTGGCAGTATAGCTGAAATATTTATGGGGGGGCTGAAAATGTCTAATTTATCAAGCTTTATTTAAACTACTGTGGGTCCTGCTGTCACAATACCCAAATTGTAGGAAATTTCCTTTGACATCATATTGCTTCAAAGAACTGGAAGTAATTTCTTGATGCCTCATTGTCCTCAGAAACCAACTCTATCACTAATCCACATGTCATAAATCAGCTTTTTGTATTGCTCCCTACAGGGTATAATGGCTTTAAATTTTTCTCTTTTTTATTTCCATCCAGAGAACACTGAGGATGCCTTTCTTCTTGTTGTTTTTGAAATAAAGAATCAACATTTGCTAGACTGACAGATTTTTATTTTTCTCTTATTGTCAAATGCCAATTGTTAAGCCATATTGATTTAAACTAAGGTCTCCTCTGCAGTCCATTGAAAAAAAACATTCACATCTTTTCTTTTTTAACTGCACATATTTACACTGACATCTAAAGTTTAGTTCAGAGTTTCCTAGAAATCTTTTCAAATCTGGGAGCTAGATTTGTTCAAAAGATTGTCGTTATTAATGATATTAAGACATTTATTGAAATTAGTGTCATTTTGAAAAAAAAATGAAGGAAATTAGTACACCCAGTATACTTAAAGTTGTCCCATCATGTCAAAGATTTCCTTCAGAAGTGCCATTGATTAATGATTTCTTGATGGCTGCTCCCAGGCTCTGAAACTCCTTTTCCTAAACCAGCTCTCTCCCTGTCATCCTTCAGTCAGGAGACAAAAGACTTATTCAGCCTTTCTTTAACTGGCGAAAGTGTGGTATTGACTGACTTCAATACCAGGAAAAATATTACTACAGTTTATACAGGAGCCTATCTGCAAGTATCTTAATGACAATGCAGTGATCAGTAGAAACTGGCATGGACTTGTCACAAACAAATTCTGCCAAATTAATCATATGTTTTTTTCCATCAAGTCACTAGTTTAGTAGATGGTGGGCATGCTATGGATGTCATTTATCTGAATTTCAACAAAATATTTGATAAGGTTATAGGCTACATAAGGGCTTTCCAAATAGTGTGTCGCAACACATTAGTGTGTCGCCTGTAGTGTGTTGGTGTGTCACCTCCCTGGCCGAGAAAGACCCACACTCAGACCCAAGCCTGGCCTGCTGCTGTTGCTCTCGCTGGGGCCTTTTCTGGCAAGGGCAACAGTAGCAGGCCAGGACCGGGGCTGCCTTGCCCCACCCTAGATATACCTCTGGGTGCCTCTGGTTTGCTAGTAAAACTGAATTACTGTGTTGCGAAATGATACATGTTGAAAAAGTGTGTCACCAACATGAAAAGTTTGGAAAGCTGTGGGCTACATGTTAGCAAAACAGTGGTAACAGTGGCAAGGCTGCTAAACTACTCTTCTCTCTCCTACCTTAAAATGAAAAGTAAAGTGAAATAAAATAAATCAGCAGTTAGACCAACTACAGAGCTACACCATCTTCCCTCCAGCTTCCAAATTATCAGTGCAAATCAGTCCTATCTGCTACTATCTACATTAAAATGATTTGACTTACTTTATGATCTGGCAGTGATCTACTGGGAAACCCTTTACTCAGAAGAAAGTCCTCCTGGCAGACATGTTTGAGATGGTAGCCTTCTTAAAATGTAAATGTCTTGCATTTATTAACAATTTTCCTTGAACAAGGAGAAATGGTAGATGCTCTCCATCTTTATAGTAATACTTTTCTCTCTAGATATAGAGATAGAGATAGATGTAGATACAGATATAGATCCCATACTGAGCTTGGAGATGAAAACTGGTGGAGGGCACAGAAGGGGAAGGGAAAAAGATGGATGAAAAATCAAATGTTTAACCATGTAAAGAGGTCTGTTAAATGTTACATTTTTATGCCTTCCCTTAGGATTGGCTTTATTTAACATATTTACTCTGCAGTATTGATTGTATTCAGATCTCACTAGTTCACATGCATGAATAAACACACAAACATACACACAATGAATTGGCTAGAATGCTCTCCTACATGCAGCATCAGCTTCAGCAGTCAACCAAGAGAGGAATCCAAATACACAAATGCACAAACAGACATGCGCTGTTTGCAATCTATCTGGAACAGGACCTGTTGCCATCATAGTGTTGAGTTGCTCTGCTTCTGGGCTGCCCTCATCTGCGGTCCCTTCCCACTTCCAAAACCAAAAATCAGAGTATGCATCACATGCCTTGACAGGTTTTCTTTTTAAACCCTTCCTTCTGACTCCATCTCCATGTCTTCCTCTCAAACACCTCTATAGCAAGGGAGCAGTCTAAAACCTGTGTAGCTGACCTGCTTCCAGCACTTCTGCTGCCTGCTTGGTTTTGTTTCCACCATTTTGCTAGCCCCACCTCATGCACATGCATCCTCCCTCTCCCCCTGTCTCAGATCCTCCTGGTTTTAAACCCTTTCAGATAGACTGCATCACGACAATCAAATGTTGTGACACATCCATTTCTTTAAGAGCAAAGCATAGTTTTTTATGATCTAAACAACCAAAGGCTTTGCTATAATCTATGACGCACAGACTGGTTTTCTTTTTAAATTCTTTGGTGCATATCCAGTGTGTGTTTGCAATATAATCTCTAGTGCCTCTTCCTTTCCTGAAACCAGCTTGGACATCTGGCATTTCTCACTCTATATATGATAAAAATCTTGTAGAATTCTGAGCATCACTTTGCTTGCATCAGAAATAAATGCAATGGTCTTGTGGTTACTGCAACCTCTGGTGTCTCCTTTCTTGGGTATTGGAATATATTTTGAGCATTTCCAATCTGTGGACCATTCTTTTGTTTTCCATATTTGTTGACAGATTTTACTTGGAACTACAGTAGATTCTGTCTCTGTAGCTAGAAGCAGCTCTGTTGGTATGCCGTCTGTTCCTGGTAACTTATTTCTCCCAAGTGCTCTGAGTGCAGCTTCCACTTCTATTATTCATTTATATAGTTCTTCAGTGTGTTGTTTCTATTGTTTTTTCCCCTTCTCCTTGCACATGTAATGTGATCTGCTGGTGGTCATAGAGCATCCCCATTTTTTTATGTAAATTACCCTTTGGTTTCTTGAATATTGTGAAAGACATCTCTTGTTCCTCCTTTTTTATTGTCATCTTCTATATCTCTGCATTATTATAGCAATACTCCTTTTCCCTGCGCTCAAGTCACTGAACAGTTGCATTTAGTATTCTGACACTATTTCTGTCACTTTTTACTTCTGCTTCTTCTCAGTCCTTAATTGTTCAAAGAGTTTCATCTATCATTTTCTTTTCTTTTTGGCTTCTGATGGTGTGTTTTTGCATTCTTTCCTGACAATGTCCCAGGCTTCAGTCCAGAGGTCTTCTGTCTCCCACTCAGTTAGGTTTAATAGCATAAATCTATTTGTTACATCATCTTTAAATTCTATGGGGATGTTCTTCAGGTTGTATTTTGGTACTATGGTTGGTTGGTTCCTTATTTAGCTTTACTCTAATTTTGTGACATAAGCAGTTCATGGTCTGTGCCACAATCTTCTCCTGTTCTTGTTTATTGCAGAAAAAACAGAGCTTCTCTGTTTTCTACTTCTGATTACATAGTCTATTTGATTTCTGTATTGGCCATCAAGTGATGTCCATGTATACAGTCACATCTTTGGTTGTTTGAAGAATGTTTCTGATAAACAAACTGTTGGCCTGCTCTTTTCTTGATCCTAGACCAAGTTTTCCTACAGTCTTTGATTCTGCTCTGTTTCTTCCTTTTGCCTTCCAATCATCTAAGATTAACAAGAAGTCCCAACTGTACTGTTCTGCTTCTTATTAATCAGCTGAAATCATACTGTTCTGTGCTTTTTTCTTTTGTTTTGAAAATTGGTTCTTGAAATTCATTTTAAAATGTTGCATTTATACACAGAGAGAGAAAGAGAGAGAGAGAGAGAGAAGTGGGGGTAATGTTCTTTTTATATTTGCTTGTTTGATTGTTGAATGCTTACCCTGCCTTTCTCCCAGGGATGGGACTAAAGATGGCTTATAGTGATGTAAAAGAAGATTCAATTAAAATCTTATTTTAGAAAAGTTTAAAAAAAAAAAAGAATTAAACAGCAATATTATTCAAAAGTCATCACTATCATGCTGGGCAGAAAAAAATGAATGTAAGTAATCAAGTGTGCTGGTATCAATGAGCTGATGGACAAGATTCTTGTCAGCTGAACTGCTGTGCTTGTCTGCTCAGTATGGAATTGCCGTATGAAGGAATGTGGCAGTACCTGGAGAGTGTATATTCTTTATTCCCTGTGTTATTTTTTAAAATGTTTCCTCACCTCAGCTCTGCCCTGCCAGCCAACTGCTTTCATGCATCACTAAGCACAGAGGTCAGGAGGCTAGAGCGTGCGGTTCAGCAAGAGCAAAGAGAGGTTCATACATTTGCCTGCATGACTGCTTCCCAATGGAGAAGATAGCAAAAGGTGTGAGGTGAGACCACTGGTGGCAAAGAGCAAGACAAAGAGAAAGAAAGATAGGAGAGAGGTTTTGAAACAGGAAACCAAAGGACAGAAAACAAGTGAGATATGAAAGGAAGAAAAAGCATGGCAGCAGGAAGAAAGAAACTATGCCAACCTAAATGAGAGGGAAGGATTGATTGATTGATTGACTGACTGACTGACTGACGGACGGATGGATGGATGGATGGATGGATGGGTGGGTGAAAGCTGCATGATATTAACAAAAGGCTTCCAGGCAGTGGTCAAGAAAAGAGACATTTTTATATGACTCCTACTTCAGGGCTGGGAATCAAGTATTAGGAGATATGAAACAGTCACTGGATAAAAGGCAGTGTGATTTGGATAAAATCTGGTATTTTCTTGATCACATGGGAAGACAGTTTCATCTCCATTTGGGAAGAGGCAATGGGGAGAGAACTCTTTGGAAGAGCAAAGCTGAATATTTTTTTTCAGCTCCCAAGAATTTTGAAATTAGCTGGGCAGAAAATCTCTATCATTCTGCATTTATCATAACAGAAAGGGCAAGTTGTGAATTTTTTTAGCTAAATGAGAAACAAGAAATTTATGTCCAGAAAAAGTTTTGCCTTATGAAGAATCCAAATCTCACCTTGAGAGATTCTCCAAAGGCTACACATTGAAATATTGAAAAAATGAGTGTGCTTAAAATCAGAGGGACATCATTGGGGTTGGGGGAAATGACACAATGACAATCAGGTTGCACTGTCTGGTTTAGGTTTTATTTGGTTATTTGCATGGGGACAGCAAGAAACAGGGGCTACCCTACCCTACCCCACCCCATAACTATCCTATTCAAATCAGCAAAGGATATAATTGCCCATACAGTTGCTGGAGTTAGGGTCACAAGACCCCTATGAAAATGGGAAAACCATGAACTACTCTAGCTCCCCCTGGAAATCAAATTTAACACACACAAAAAGTATGACCAATGTATTCAACCCACCATGGATGCCTTCAAGGTATTTTGGTTCCTTTGCAAGGCAGAAGTGGGTGGCTGGTGGGGCTTGTTGCCACCTCCGCTGCTGCCCTATGTCATTTTTAATAGGGATTTGCAAGCCTCATTCACAAGGGTTGCAGCCCCTATTCAAAACAACACAAGACAGCAGCAGAGTTGGCAATAAATAATCCATGAATTGTCAAATCCATAAAAGTGAAAGTCATAAATGTGGAGAGCTGACTGTAATTGCAACTATTGGCTCTTTGATTGTTGAAAAATAATGGTATTACCTGAAACGTGTTCCTTTCTGAGATAAAGAAAGAGTAATGATATCCCCTCCTCCCCCTCCTCCTCCTCCGGATTTCGGCATAGTGGATTTTTAGCACAACACATAATATTTACCAGTTCTTCCAAAAATAACAGCTGGCATCTGTTAGTCAGTTGCAAAGAGAAACAGAAATGGCACAACGCACAGGCGCACACATACACGTGAAAGAAACAAGATATATGAGGCAGAGAACAGATGGACACATCCCAGGGAACCAACTCCCCAGCACTACCAAAGGATGGATCTTGGCTTTTGCCTCCAGGCACTGCTAGCCATGGTCTGAATCCTGTTACAAGTCTCAGTTAGAGACGATCTATTTAATCAGTCATTTGAAACCCATTGATTCAATGGGTCTGCTCTGGTTGGGGCTGCCCGTAGGATGCAGTCTGCCATGTTTGGTAGCCTGCCATGCATTTCTGCTGAGATCCACAGCTTATAAGCAGCACTGCCACCATGGCATTCTACTTGCTAGTAACTGTCTGTTATCTGTCTGGGCTACAAGCTTTGCTCCCCACTACTCCTCACTTCATACGTCAGGGTATGAAGCAAACTCATTCACTCCAGCAGAGAAACATGCAGCTGCCACTGTCATTGCCTTCTGGGCAGTGAGGAAGAAGAAATTAGAGACAGGTAACCTATGAGCAATCTCTGGTGCGATAGTCAGAATCAAGGTCCCTGTAACAATTCCCCCTCACACCAGAGATTGCTTGCATGGGAAGTGGATGAGAATGTCGGTCAGCTTCTTCCTGAAACAGGAACCAAGCTCATCAATCACAGTGGCTGCCTTGGTAAGTGGGGGGTTGTGAACTTTGACACATAGCTCCTAAACTAGAATCATGAATACATAATGGTTACAAGTGCACAACTCTACACATTCATAACTGTCATAGAGGATTCTGGCCATTATCATTATTATTATCATTATTATTTAAAAAGAGCCATTTTCATCCTGTGCATTAAGCAATTTGCTGAAAAAGAAATGGAGGAGAAAGATTCTTTTCTGATGTGATTTTCCCTAAATTATATTCTGAGGTGCATCAACTGTATATTAAAATCAGGTCCATCATTGAAGTCTTCCCCACTTCACTTAATAGCATGATTTAACAGTTTCTTAGAAGCTCCAAACATGGTGCAGAGCCTAGGAAAGATTGTATTTATCAGTCTAGAACAACTGCAATATCAGTTTCATATACATTTTCTTAAGGCCTTTAGTAACTAAGGCTGCAGCCCTTAGAAACAGAAACAAGTAGTTCCATGGGACTAACCCTGTTCCTTTTATCAGGCGACTAACGCCCTTCCTTTCAGCAGGTTTCAATTTCTACTCCTTTCATGCACTACTTGACCTTCCCCATACCTCCTGTCCAGAACTTGGAAAAATTACATTGTTGGACCATAAGTCCCAGAAATCCCCCAGCAACTAATAGATTCTGGGATTCAGAGTTCAAAATATAACTTTTCCAAGCTCTGTTCCTGCCACCCTTTCTGCTTTTCTTTCCCTAACTCTCTCTCACTTGTTCTTTAAATCTTAATCTTGCAGGAAACATTCTCTGAGAAACATTTTCTGAGGAAGGGAAGGGAATAGAGTAGAACAGTGTTTCTCAACCTTTGGCCCTCCAGATGTTTTGCACTTCAACTCACAAAAGCCCCAACTGGCATGACCAATGGCCAGGGATTTGGGAGTTGAATCCATAACATCTGGAGGGCCAAAGGTTTAGAGTCGATGGACTAGAATATGCTAAATGACAATAACCAGGACATGTGGCATGCTGATTCTACTCTTAACAGAGAAGGTAGGAAAAATAGTAGAAAAATGAAATATCTTATGAAATATGCATAGGCTACTTAAATTTCACTTGCAGAGGGATATATTTCCAGTCAAACATTGATGCACCAAAGAGATATTGAATTTCTACTAAGCCAGCATAGTTGCCATAGCTTTCCCCATGAATGGTAGGAATTGTAAAACATAGGAATTTTCTATTAAAGATCCCTATTGCACCCCTGCCCCAGAATTATAGTTCCTAAAATTCCTAGAAATATAAGCTCTTTCTTATGGCACTGCCAGTGCTGGTAAGATGGTGAACATTTGCAAAATTCACTTTCTGCAAGTATAGCCTCTAGCCTCACAATATAACCCAGTACAAGAATGGGAAAGAATCTCTGTATTTATAGAAAAGCATTG
Organism: Ctenosaura bakeri; assembly: GCA_948474755.1. Taxonomy (NCBI): domain Eukaryota; kingdom Metazoa; phylum Chordata; class Lepidosauria; order Squamata; family Iguanidae; genus Ctenosaura; species Ctenosaura bakeri. The sequence continues at coordinate 48,043 of CAOLHI010002939.1, forward strand.
ATATGATTGCAAATATGTTTTATCTGTTTTTTAACTTTTGTATGTTCTTATAGCGAGCTACCATGATGTAGTGGTTTGAGTGTTGGACTACAAAGACCAGGTTTCAGTTCCCACTCAGCCATGAAAACCCACTGGGTTCAGCTTACCACGAATGCTCAGCCACAGAAAATTCCTTTGTAGGGTTGCTTTAGGGTTTTCATAAGTCAGAAATGACTTGAAGGCACACAACAACCAACAACAATGTTCTCGTAATGATTTTAGATTATTTTTTTATGGTTGAATTTAATTGTTGCAAATTTTATTATAAAAGTTTTTAACTGTTCTGGAAGCTGCCTTGGGTCCCACTGTGTGTGATAGATGGCATATATATACATGTGTGTGTGTGTGTGTGTGTGTGTATGAACAAATAAATAAATAAGCAAAGTGGATATAATGGTCAGACAAAGCTACTTCCACAGGAGGGCAAAGACCAGAAGAAGACTGTGCCGAAGGTGGTATATATGGAACCATCTGCAGGCCCAAGAGGATGCTGGCCATTAAGAGTTGCAAGAACTTTGAGTCAGGAAGAGACAAGAAGGAAAAGGGCCAGGTCATCCAGTTCTCAACATTCATCTTTGTTCTTTGTTGTGAATCACATAAGCAGTGACTATTACCTGAGGCAAAGGCTGTTGATGCCCCAAGAGTTAGAACCTAGTTTTTAGCCAAAAAATAATTTTTTCCTTATCAATCTTTTACCTTCCCTTGTGACCTTTCTTATTAAATAAAAAGTATTTTTACAGTGTAGTTTATCAGGAAAATGTACCTACCATATGCTGTATAATTTACGTTTGTTCTGATATAAAAGTAGCCATTGTGATCTTATTGCCCGTCATGTACTGGAGGCACAAAACAGAAAATGTTAAATCACAACTCACTCTTGTTTTCTGAACTCAAAAAGCAAAAGAAGATCATGAGAAAGATTGCTTCACAGTGACCAAGAGATCAGCATGGGCATTTACCTATCTGGGATCTCTTATGTGTATGTAACTTTTAGCTTTCTATGACACCAGTCTGAGCTAATCGTATTTGTTCCCAGTATCATGGCCTGGCATTCATTCATTCATTTATACATTTATTCATTCATACATTTTATTTAGATAATCATAAATAGACGGTCTCGAGGTTGCCATTGACATCTTGGGGAATTTTCCCAGGAAAGGAGACACATCTCAAAACAAGTGTTGGAGGACAAGGTTTGATTTATTGTGTAAGGTGCCCTCAAAACAAGGGTGGGGAAAGTTTAGCCCACAGACCACATGTGACCTCCAGACTCTGATTTTACAGCCTTTGAAACTCCAACCCTGGTTCCCCAAGACTCCAACCCTCAATCTTTATCTTGTGACATGACTTGGAGTTTTTACCCCAAAACATGCTGAAACTTCCCCATCCTTCCAAACTGCTCACATACCCCAGCCTCAGTACCTCCTTTTTCAGCCATTTTCAAGCAAAATGTCAACTAAAAGTGACACAGTGTTCTTTCAGCAAAGAAACGGCTGAAAATAATGGCACATAAAGGTGCTATTACTGGGATGGTCTGTCCCACAGGGATCAGGGTAGAAATCGGCCCCAACTGCCGTGAAGTTGCCCATCCCTGCTTTAAAGGAGTGGCATCTTGAGTCCCATCTCAGGTGAAAGGTGGGATATTAATTAATTAAAGCATGAGTGCCCATCTCCTCCCAGTGTGCACTGGAACCAGGACAGACTCAGTGCAAAAGTGTTTCTATGTGTATTGCATTTGCACAATACTGGCATAGCAAAAAAGCAAGAGTGAGTGCAAGGGCCTAGAAAAAGAGACATTAAGTCCATGCTCTTGGACCCATTACGCCATTTGGAGCAATGTAAGAAGTGTGACACCATCGTGGCAGTTCTGGGCTGCCATATTAGCTGGGGTTTATTCAGATGTCTCTCATGCTTATTTCACAATCAAGTGGCCAAGAAGAACTTCTGACCTACCTCCCAACTCTTGCTGGCTTCACCTCTGTGACATCACAAGGACCTGTAACCAATGTTAGGTGTTACATCCTGAAATCTCAGGTAATGGCATGTTACTGACTTGGCAACCCTAAGTGGCAGTGGAAAATGTTTTGCTGCTTTAGAGAAATATCATTGTTTCTACTATCTTGGCTACACATCCTCTTGGCTTGGCATAGGACAGTGCTGTGGAGACTGAAATCTAGTCTCCAGCCTAATCTAACAGTCTACTGCCAGACACCCATAAGACAGTAATTTTTGAAATCTTTTATTTGTCCAGAAACAGCTTCCACTAGCTGCTTTCCCTCATAGTTATGACTTCAGCTCATTTCAGTGTTTGCCATTTTATTTCACATTGGGATACTAACATTTTTTAAAAAATGAACATCTCTCTCAGAGCATCTCTCTCCCCCGAACAAATACCCTATGATTTCACCCACCCACTTTTTATTTTTCTGTCATTTTTACAGGGTTTTATGGCAGAAGGTTGGAATATAATGGTGACACCATGAATCCTTTCAATTTCTGCAAAATGGCTTCATTAAAGTTAGGTAGGAAATGAGCAGACTGTTCATACAGTTTTTAGCTATTGTAACTCAATGAAAGTAACATCATTGTTCTCATGACTGAGAACAGCTTTCTAAGTGACTTGCATAAGAGAAATCAACATGTCCAAAAGAACAGCTTCTTGTCCAAAAATAATCTTAGCATTTATGCATCTCAACACAAGTACTCCATTACTGGGAGGAGATAAACCTTCTTACCTCTTGATATTTCATCTAAGGACCTTTCTGTCTGCTTTCTTGAGCCCTTTCAGGCCAGCAAGCTTTGATTTCAAAGGCTCATGTGTTTCCAAAAGGCCAGGTGTTCTCTATAACAAATGCAATCCAGTGTCTACAGACTAAGGCCCTTTCTGCACGAGGCTGGTGAATTGGTTCGTGCTGTTTCTTACTGGATTTTCTGGGCTTGAAACAAGGTTGACTTTCCCTCATTTCCTTCCGCACAGATACTGTGTATGTTCCATTCTGATCTGGAGGACTGCAAGTTCATGAATTCACATGCTCCGTCATGGCCACTCCCGCTACTCCCCTCAACCTGCCCAGTCGGCTGTGATTGGGCTTTTTTTTTTTTTTTTTTCATGGTTTAGTAAGTCATTCCGTACGTGCAAAAGTCCATACTACCCCCTGGCCCCTCCCATGGGCTCCTCCCATGAGCCCTCCCCTGACCACCAATTCGCATTGGTGTGAATGTACGTGTCTGCACCACTGTGAAAGTAAGAATGGGATCGATCTGGAAAACTGGAAAACCGATTTCATCCAGTTTTCAAATAGCACACTTTACCACCACATGGGGGTGCATTTAGTTGGAATTACGTGCAGAATGAAAGTAAATAAACCGAACCTAGTCTGCTCCAAGGTGCAGAAGACCTCCGTGGCAAGACGCATTGGCCTGCCTTAATAACCATGTGCAGAAAGGGCCCAAGAGTTCTCAACCTATGGTCCTTCAAAATTTAAAAAATTTCAGCCAATATGTTCAGTACATAGAAATTCTGGGAACTGAAGTCCTAAACATCTGGAGGACTAAAGGGTGAGAACCACTGTTCTAGAAAATGGTGAAATTGTCACAGATATGATTGAATAAAGCTTCATTTTTTAGAATTAAAAGTATCTAATTTAGGCTGCCACGTTAGACCCACGTTCCTAAGCCCCTTTTATCTGAGTAGACATGTATAAGATAGCCCTTTGGATACCGGCACAGATTCATAGAGTCTTAGAGTCATAGATTTGGAAGGGACCACATGGGCCATTGAGTCCATTGCCTGTCTCAATGCAGGATTGCCACTTAAAGCATAACCGGCAGGTTGCTGTCCAATTTCTTTTTGAAGACATCCAGAGAAGGAGATCCTACAACCTCTCTAGATAAGTAGTTCCATTGCTATATAGCTCTTACTGTCAAGAAGTTCCTTCTAATGTTCAATCAAAATCTACTCTCCTGTGACTTCAAACCATTAGACCCAGTCCTGTCATCTGAAGTAGCAGAGAATAGTCAGCTTTCTCCTCCCTATGGCAGTCCTTTAAAGAATGCAATCACATCACCAAGCTAAACATACCTAGCTCCTTCAACCTTTCCTCAACTGTTTTTTTTTCTCCATACCTGTTATCATCCTTGTTACTCTTCTCTGAACGTGATCCAATATGTATATATAATTCTTAAAGTGAGGTGCCCAAAACTGAGTGCAGTATTGCAGATAAGCCTGACCAGTGCAGAATACAACAGGACTATTACTTCCTTCTACTTGGAAACTATGCTTCTATTAATGCAGGCTAAAATAGCATCCACCTTCTTCACTGCAGCATCACATTGCTGGCTCATGTTCAATTTATGATCAAAATAATCCCAAGGTCCTTTCCACAGGTAGTACTACCGATCTATGTATTCTCCATCCTATACATGTGCATTTGGTTTTTGTGAACTAAATGGAGAATTTTGCATTTGTCTCTATTGAATTTCATTTTATTAATTTCTGTCCAATTTTATGCCCTTGGATTGATGACGGCAAGAATTATTTCTCCTCATGTGAAAACACCATGTGGAGACCAATATTACATAATACAGAGATGATAAGGATGCCATCAAGTAAAAGCCATTTCACGCCTCCACACAACCCTCACCATATATTGTGAATCCATCTGCATTTACATACACAGTAATGATTCTCTACTAATCTAACTCATGAATTTGCAAAGCAGCACATTCATCTGAAACTTCCAACCTGACTTCCTGGAGGACCTGCGGATAAATTGCCACTGACAGATATGCATTGATTAGTAATACTCCTCAGCTGGCATCCATTACATTCAGAACATGGAAAAAAGAAAAATGGACTCCATTTGCAGACTCTGCTGTACTTATGTTTTAAAAAAACAAAATTATACTTTAACCTTGCTACACCTCATTGATTTTTCTCAGGCTACCATGAGTTTTTAAAATTGTTACTTCTTAATTGAAAGTAAACAAACTTAAGGAATGATAATTGCTGTCCAACATTCTGAAGCAGACAAAGATTCACTGAGCTACATATATTCAGTGGAAAAGGAAATTAAAAAATAAACATCATTTAAAAACACTATGGTTAAGGTATTTGTTTTTATTTTTTAATGAAGGAGTATTTAAATGTACCATACTATTCTGAAGAGATATAGTCCAATATACAGTATAGTTCTATATACAGTAGTCACTTTGCATATGAAATGTAAGTAGGTATATTTTTTCCCCTGCAGAAGGAAACAGTAGTAAAATGAGGAAAAGAAACTTGTGTCTCTACTTTTTAGCACAGATACTAGTGATAGCATTCAGTCAGAAATATTTTTAAAAGGTCATATCTTGCTGCTCTTACCTTGAACAGGCCTAAATGCACCTACCTCTGTGTTGGATTGTAACCTTTATAATCCATTGACCAGTGATGTAGACTCGAGTTGATTGACTCGGACTCAAAAGTCACTTCAGTGACCTGACTCGGGCTCAACTGAGCCATAAACGGTGCACTAATTTGACTTGAGACTTGTATATTTTTAGTGACTGATTTGCTGCCCTTGGTTCAGTAACATAACACATTCATCTAGAAACCTTACAACTTTGAACAACGTTTCCATCTCTTTTTTGCCTACTGGTCACATGGCAATCTGTTTCAAACCCAAAGTGCAGGCACATTTCTCAGAGGGGAACAGCAAAGGGGTTAGGCAATGGGCTTGAGGCAGGGTTGAGGTCTGCTCAGCAGCCTATCCCCACTGCACATTGGAGGAGCCTTCTAAACCTTTTCCTAAGAGCAGAAGACAACACTCACCCACAGAGTGCAGGGTGTATTTCTCAGAGGGGAACAGCAAATGTGTTAAGCAGAGGGATTGAGGAGGAAGGATCCTTCCTTCTAAAGCTTTTGAAGCTTCAGTAATGAGGAGTAAGATAGGATCCTATTCCCCACTTCTGAAAAATCCTCCAGCTTAGGAAACAGGAAGTAAGAAGAATGCTATTCCCCACTTCCGAAGCTGCAGACTCTTTTACGCCCTTTGGCACAAAAGTCTCCAGCTTTGGGAAGGAGGCTAAGAAGGATCCTACTCTCCACTTCTGAAGCTGCAGGTGGCAAAGTCACAAATTTGGAGGGCCGACTCTGCTTAAATTATTAAAACTGACTTTATTTGACTCTGTCCTGAAATTCTGCAATATAGGTTGGGGTATAAAGTTTGCTCCCAGACTTGAGATTTGACTTGAAAGTATCTCCAAGTACTTGAGAGTTGACTTGAGACTTGGAGGTAGAGACTTGACTTGAGACTTGGTGTAAAAGACTTACACACATCACTGCCATTTACTGTTGACACTGGCTTCCCTTTCCATTGACCTCCCTGCCCTGCCAGTCCGGATGAGCACCAGCCACCACTGAGCATATACATATGAAGAAGCTACTTGGGCCTCTCTGACGGACTTTCTCATTGTGGCATTTCCATCTGATCTAGAACCCTGAATTTTGGTATATGCATAGTCTGGTGGAGTTGATCTCTCCAGCTTTGTTCACCCAGTTACTTGATACAACTCCAACCTGGGTTGGAACGACAGAGAAAGGAGTGGCCATCATCCATATGAATGCCATCTTCCTCATGAGAAAATGCAGATAACAATTTTGAGGACTTGTACCTTGTACTGGGTGTGAGAGAGTGAATAGGGATGCTACTGGTTTACTGTTCACACTGCTGCCCCACTACCTCCTTGCCTGAGCTGGCCAAGGTGGCCTCAGGTGTGTTGTTGGAAAACCGTAGGACTGTGGTTTTGCAGACAGTGAAGCTGTTCTGACAGGGCCAGCTCAGGACTTCGTGGCTACCATGACATCCAATGGGCTGTCTTGGTACATCATTGGTCCAACACATGAAGCAGGACGTACCCTACAACTGGTTTTCACTATTGGGTGGATGGAGGATGATCTACTTTTATAGGAATTTCAACAATGCTGTTGTCATGGTTAGATCATTTCCTGGCAAATCGTGGCTTGGTGGCAGTAGATCTTCCTTGCAGGGGTGGGGAACCAATTAACATGGCCCAACCTTGGACATTTGTGGAATCTGAAGGATTTCTGAATGCACTGAGGGATTTTATGGCTGATAGGGCTGGTGATTTGGTTGATGCCTTGGTTTCACTATGGAATGGTGAGATGAAAAGGGCTATTGAAACAATTGCTCCTAAGTGTCCAATCCAGTGCTGTGGAGACCATAATTCATATTGGTTTACAGAAGACTTGTGGGCAAAGAAACAGGCTGGAAGACAGCTAGAGATAAGTTCACTTTCTACAGCCTGATGATGTAAATAAAACACTTAAATCAGTTCATCCCAGAACATGTAAGCTTGTCTTTTTTCCATTTTGACTATTAAGATCTAGCAGAGTGGGATTGACTGGTTAGGTTCAGAAAGTGATAAATACTTCAGTCTGTCAGGGGGAAGTATCTACTGCTTTGAACAGGTTTGTGGTGAGCCCTTTTCTGAAGAGAGCCTCCCTTGACCTAAAGGTACTAAGAACCCTATTGCAAATATCCCTTTTCTGGGCATGGTGCTCCAGCATGTGGTTGCTGGGCAACTTCAGGCACTCTTGGAGGAAACAGTTTATCTGTGTCCATTTCTAGCTGGTTTCAGGTCAGGATATGGCATTGAAATTGTCTTAGTTGCTCTGATTGATGACTTACTTCAGGGGAAAGATAGGGAAGTGCCACCCTGTCAATTTTGCTGGATCTCTTGGTGCTTTTTTTGGTACCATTAATCATGGTATCTTACTGGACCATTTCTGCAGGATGGCAGCAGGAGTCACTGTTTTATAACAGTTCAGCTTCTATCTACAGGACTGGTTTCACACTGTAACACTGTGAGATTCCTGTTCAACACTGTGGCTGTTAAGCTGTGAGGGGCTTCAGGGTTCCATCCTATATCCCATACTCTAAAATATCTATATGAAGCTGCTCGATGTTTTTTGGTTGCTTCAGAGTTGGGTTTTCTATATCCCTTTGTCATTAAAATCAGCTGGGACTTTGCAGATGCTGGACCAATGCCTGGATGCTGCAATGGGCTGGACAAGGGCCAATAAACTGAAACTGAGTTCTGATAAGATGGAGGCTCTGTGGATTCTCAGGCGGCTTTTCCGCACTACACTGTTACAGTGCTAGTATCCCACTTTCAGCATCCTGCAGCTTACTGAGGCCCAAGAGCTCTCTGGCTGAGAATTCTAAGTGCCTCTCCCTAAACTGCAAACCTCAGGATTCCACAGGATGTTGAAAGGGAAATAATAGTACTATAACAGTGTAATGTGGAAAGGCACAGGGTGGGAACTGGGTAAGCAGCCTATCCTGAATGCGGTTGCAGATGGAGCAGGCGTGCAGCTTGCAAGTACTCCTCAATTCCTCCCTGTCACTGGAGGCAAAAATAGACTGTGTGGCTCAGAGTTCTTGGTGCCAGATTCAGTTGGTGTGCCTGCTATACACTTTCCTGGACCGAGATCAAGAACCCATGGTAATTCATGCACAGGTAACCTCCTAATTAGACTACTACAATGCACTCCACAGGGGGCTGCCATTGCAGGAGACTCAGAAGCTGTAGCAAGTGCAAAATGCAGCAGCAACTCAACTGCTGACTGGAATGCTATGTGGATAGCATAAAATGTGAGTCTTAAAAGAATTGCACTAGCCACCGATATACTTCCAATCTGAGATTCAAGATGTCTGTGATGATAGTTAAAGCCCTGATTTACTCGGGACCTTGATACTTGATGGAATACCTCAAGGGAGGACAAACCTTTTTCCGTGTCTCATCAGTAAGGCCAATATACTGTATGGGAATGCGGGGGAGGGCCTTCGCAGCATTTAGGTTCCAAGTAAAAACCTGGCTCTTTATCAAAGCTGTTGGGCCTCCCTCAGCTGTTTTAACCTTTTAAATCTGTTTTAACTTGCTCATTATGTTTGTTATATTTTAGCTTATTTAAATTATTTTTATCATTTTAAACTGTTTTCACCTGTTTGTAATAATTGTACTTTTAAACCACATTGAGATATTTTGATACAGGATAGGGAATAATGATGATGATAATAATGATCATCATCATCATCATCATCATCATCATCATCATCATCATCATCCAGAATGTTAGAAACATATGAAAACAGAGTTTGTTCATCCTCCATTCCAAAATAGGAGTAAAGCTGTCTCTTCTAGACATAATTTATTTACTTCCAGCAAAAGCCATCCTAGGAATTTGAAATTTTGCACCTACATGATCCCAAATTTGCCAGTGATTAGGGGAGAAATAGAACCGTTAACTGCTTGAAATGGGGAGGGAGCCAAGAAATGTGTTCTACAGACCACCTTTGTCATACATTCCAAATAAGTGAGGATGGGACTCTGCATGCTTGCCTCACTCTGTCTCCCTTCTGAGTTCACCTTGCCTTCTTGTTTCTTGGTCCCACAATGAGGGTTGGTAAAATCTGAAGTGTAGTTCCATGTGCAGTTGAATGCAGGGGAATAGAAAGCACTGGCTGGCAAGAGACACTTTTTTTTACCATACTTGATGGTGTGAAGCATTCTATTCATATTCAGTTCAGAAAACTGCACTGTTCAATCTGGGAAGTTCTGGAATGGAGGTTTCACTAACTAGTGAGTCAATTCTCTCCTCTTAACTTGTGTTAGCACAGAGGAATATTTAAGCCTGTTCTTATTTTGTATGAAAAGAAAAGTGAATGATCACCTCAGAACAGATCCAAGCAATAATGACAGTGTGAATTATAAAAATAGCAAGGAAAACAAAATGCGTTCTCATTTATTATGTTGAGAATGCTAAACAAAGCAACTGAATCAGTCACAATAGTATCCTCCATTTTTCCTGAAGCCTGCCAAGACAATTAGCTTATGTTCACATTTGTGCAAACACTGAAAGGCAAATTAAAAGTTGTAACAGTCTGAAATCAAAGATTGTAAAGCTACATTAGTGTAGTCATAGCATGACAAAAATAACATAATGTATTAGTCATTTAAATATTTATCAGCATGCTGTATTGCTTCCTGTTGTTTTAAATGGTTTATGTCTCTACTAATATATGTTATTGTTGTTGTTGATTATGATGATCTTCTTGTGTGTCTTCAAGTTGTTTCCAACTTATGGTGACTCTCAAGTGAACCACAAGGTTTTCTTAATAGAATTTGTTCAAAGAGAGGTTGCCTTTGCCTTCTTCTGAACCTGAGACTTTCCCAGGGTCACCCACTGGGTTCCCATAGTTGAGTGGGGATTCGAACCTTGGTCCCCTGCCTAGTTTCCAACGCTTAAACCACCACACCACGCTGGCTTTCTGTTTTTTCTTATCCAAAATCAAATTAGAACTTTACCTATACATTGATTTTGTCAGCAGTATACAATTAAGATTGTTATCCTACACTAAATTACAAAGAAGCAGTGATGTAGGCTGGAGTCGATTGACTAGGACTGAAGTCGGAATTAAGTCACTTCAACGACTTGACTCAGACTCGACTTGGCAATAAACGATGCACTGACTTGACTCTACTTGAGACATGTATATTTTTAGTGACTGACTTGCTGCCCTTGGTTCAGTAACATAATACATTCATCCAGAAACCTTATAACTTTGAACAAGGCTGCCATCTCTTTTTGCCTACTGGTCACATGGCATTCTTGCTCAAGCCCAAAGTCATTTCTCAGTCAGGGTTAGGCAATGGGCTTGAGGCAGGGTTGAGGTCTGCTCAGCAGCCTGTCCCCACTGCATATTGGAGGAGCCTTCTAAAACTTTTCCTAAGAACAGAAGACAGATCCACCCTCAGAGCACAGGGCATATTTCTCAGAGGGGAACAGCAAATGTGTTAGGCAACGAGCTTGAAGAGAAAGGATCCTTCCTTCTAAAGCTTTTGAAACTTCAGTAATGAGGAGTAAGAAGGGAACCTATTCCCCACTTCTGAAGCTGCTTTTTTTATGCCCATTGGAACAAAAGCCTCCAGCTTCAGGAAGGGGGGAAGAAGGATCCTATTCCCACTTCGGGCCAGATGGCAACATTGCAAACGTGGAGGGCTGACTCTATTAAATTATTAAAATTGACTTTTTTTGACTTGTCCAGAAATTCTGGAATACAGTTCAGGGTATAAAGTTGGCCCCCAACTTGAGACTCAACTTGAGACTTGACTTGAATTTTTGCAAGGACCTAATTTGTTGAGACCTGAAGGTAGAGACTTGAGACTTGACTTGAGACTTGGAGAAAAATATTTAAATACATCCTGCAAAACAGTGAGTCCAGGGAATTTAGTAACAATAATTTCTGAGTAGACATTAGACAATTGTATCATATATTCAACATTTCCAGTTCGTGTAAATTACTTCTCTGAGGACCTTTCTGCACTACACTGTTATAGTCTAGTATCCCACTTTGAACATCCTGTGGAATTCTGGGGTTTGATTTCCTGAGGCCAAAGAGCTCTCTGGCTGAGAATTCAAAAGATGTCTCCCTCATTGCAAATCCCAAAATTTCCATAGGATGTTAAAGGTGGAATAAAAACACTATGCCCCCTTTTCTCACGGGGAAATTAAATCTTGCCAGGTCGACCTCATGTGGGTCTTTTTCACTTTAAAAGGAGAAGGGGGTATTTAATTTTTTGGATTCTACCTCAATCCGCGCGGGGGAGCCGCCATCCAGCATTCGCGCCCCCTTTTTTAAAAAACCAGAAGAAATGTGGTTTTTTCGGCCAATGCGCTGTCCTTTCGTGAAAAACAACGGGGGTGCTATTCGTGAGGGGGATGAAAGGGGAGGGACTTGGGCGTGGCCACAGAAGCCACAAGACCCCCCCCAATACACTGGACGGCCCCTTTTTTAATCCTGCGAAAGGGGCTCCAGAAGCAAGCAAACACGATGAGGAGGAAACATGGAGCAAAAAGGAGGTGAGGGTTTTTTTTCTAAACTTCTAATCAATCCTCCATGCCGCATCGTGATGTGCCGATTTGGGGGAGTGGTTATCCCCCAGGGGGTTTGGGGGGGGGTGGTTGGCCCCCCCGGGGGAAAAACACCCCGAGGGTTTTTTTCCCCGGGGAAAACCCCCCTGTTAAACAAGGGGGATCCCTATGGGGTTTGGAAAGACGGGGGTGCCCTCCAAGAGCTGAGGAGGGGCCGTTGTTTCCAATGCTCGAGGGCCATGTGAACTGGGTGGTGTGGAGGCTGATGAGTGGAAATCCTTGGCCAGGATGTCATTGCTCCAGCATCCGAGCAAAAAAAAGAGGCCTTAAAAAGGGCTTTCGTTGTTTGGGGAACGGAAAACGGGAAATGCTGGGGGGGGGGGCGGGAGGGAGGGAGGGGATGTGAACCAGCCACCGCACCCCCCCCACAGGCGGCCACGGGTTTTTCGAAATGGGGCGCCTTTTTCCCCTGGCAGTTATAGCGCGAGTTCCACTTTCGAAATCTCCTGGAAAGCTGTGGTTTGCAGTTTGGGGGGGACCGACGGGGGTTTCCCAATCCAACCTCCTGGAGGGGGCAGGATTCCTGGCCCAGATTTCAGTGTTCCCCCGACCAAAATGCCAGGATTCCACAAAAAGGGAACGGGGTGATACCGCGTGATGCCCCCACTTCCAGCAGCCTCTGCTATAATGGAAATCCCACCAGGTTTGCAGATGATATTTGAAGTGAAATCATAGCGCTATAACAGGCTGCTGCGGAAATTGAGCAAGGGCTGAAACAGTGGCTGGAGGAACTTTGTTTTTAAAAAAAAATTTTCCTTTTCTTCCCAGCACTTGAACCCTACCTATGCGTGCTTTTGTTTTGTTAAATTGCTCTGTGAAGTAATTGACTGCCACCGGAAACTATGTCTGGAAATTAGTCATTTAATATGTGTGCCTCAAACTTGGGTCGGGGGAGCGTGGCTGCATTCTGCCTGCTGAAATCACATTCAGAAGGCAGGGTTTTTGGCCCCAAAAAAGTGTAGGGGCAGCTGTATTTTTTTCCCCCTTTTCCTTTTGTTTCCCTGTTTAATCTACCATGCCTACTTCCTGGCCCTTTCCCTTTCCCAAGCACATCCCTTTATTTTGAACGCATCCTGGTGATGGTTCCACACGTACCTTTTCCCCCGTCTTCTGATTCCAGCACAGGCCGAATACGGCCAGGCCCACTGAAAACCTACTTGTATATTTGCCTAATGCCCCCCCCAACATGCCAAGGGAGATTTTTTTCCCGGGCCTCCCCTGGCAGTTCACTATTTTTCCCTTTCCCTTTTTTTCCAGGCTGGCACATGGCAGCATTATAGGGCACTGGAACCTCCCTTCTTACCCCACGGGTACAGAAAACCATGGGGAGTCGCAGTGCCACCGCCAGGCGTTCCACACAAGTGGATCCACTGGAAACTACACACTCCTATCCTTTTCATCACCTGGCAAACTCGCCAAACAGTTTGGTTTGCTGGCAAATCCTCGGGGGTGGTGATTGCGAGACAACCATGTCACAACTGCCACACTGACACAACTGTCCTGCGGGGGATGGACAAACGGAAAGGACCTCACACTTATTTATAAAAATAAATATTTAATAAAACTTTGAAGAAACACCAAAAACCAAAACTTTGTGCACTATACATGGGGGTAGTGCTTAAAAAAAGGGGGGGGGAGATTACAACATCCCAGGATCCTTGTTGGACCACTGTGCCTGCGCACAGGGGTGGTCTTCCTCTGACGCCCCCCACCCGCCCCCGGGTGTCCCGTCTGGGATTTTTTCTTGCTCTGCAATAAAAACCACGGGAACGCTTCATGTGATACCCCCAAAAACCCTTTTCCGAAGGAGTAAATGGTAAAATGTAATCCAACCATGAATAGGGCGGAGGGGGGGGGGGGAAGCAAAAGGGGGAACAGCCCCCCCCCCTTGAACCAAAGCCATTCCAAACAAATTCCGTCCTTCCACCTCTGCCATGCCTTGATTGTCCACTGGTGGGTGGTGGCCAGCCCCGTGGCATTTTCTCCTGTGAAAGTGAAACATTTAATTAGCTTTGGGGTTTTCATCAGCCCAGCTGCTTTTCCTCGTGAAAGAGGTCACCCCCCATTCTCCGGGGGTTGGCATAACCATGCAGGTGCTGTAGGTAACTTTACTCACATCTATCCCGGGATGTGCTGGGGCTCCCGGCCGCCCTTTCACAAGGGGTGGGGTGGGTGGCCTTTTAGCTCCTCATAGCATCGTAAAATGCCACCCTTTTCGCAAAAACAGTCCTGACCTCCCCGCAGTCCTCTCATGGCCGTGGCCGTAAGGCGTGGCCACGTTGTGGTAGTGCTCGTCAGGCCCGTGGTGTTAGGGCGCATCAGTTCCCACACGCCGCCACACCACCTGACCATTACCAACATTTCCCGGGTCTCAAGTCCGTCCACTCCCAAGCCCCCTCCTCCATCGCCCCTGAAAAAAAAAATTTTTTTGCAGCAACCACCACCTTGTACTGCTGCACGAGCAAACCATGCGGCTGGACTTCCCAGGTTTGTCCAGGGGGTTTTTTTGGCGCCCCCTTTCGCGCGCCAGGATCACGCATGCGCGAAACGCGACGGGGGGAAGGAAACTGACCATGCCAAAACAAAGGGAGGAGCCATTTTGCGCTGGGGCGGACGTGTAGGTGGGGGGAGGGAAAGGGGAAGAAGCCAGAAGGAAAACAAGGTAAAATGGGGGGGGGCCCCTGCAGGGTATTTTTTTACGTGGAGGACGAAGGGTTTGCTTTAAGGCGAAACCCCCCCCCCCCGGGGAAGAGGGATCCTGGCGTACACGGAGATAAAAAATCTTTTGACTTTGGGGAAGGGAGTTTCAAGGAACCTCCAGGTGACCTCTAGGAACATGAGATTTTCGAGGATATTCCAGAGAAATGAATAAGAGAGGGCATAGGCGGACTCGGGGGATAGACGAAGCCAAAAGGCTACGTGCAGCCTCCCAGGTTTGAGCAAATAAAAAGGTGGGAGCAGCTAGGTGGAATGTCCATTTTTGAAGAACTTCCAGGATTTTGGGGGGGATCGGTCCCCCCCCATAAAGAGCTTGCTGGTCGCCATAAATACAGCAAGCACGTTTGCGTGGCAGCGGAAGGTTTTTGGGGAGAAATTTAATTTTCGCATCCCACTTAATGAGTCATGAGCCCATAAAATTTTTTTTTTTTTGCAGTACTGGACCAACAGATGAACCGGAAAGTTCGAGCAGACCTCCCAGGGCTCTTGTTCGGGAGAACATCAGGTGGGGCTGGTTGGCTGTCCCCTGTGCAAGATTTCATTTCGGGCCCAAAAACGCCCTTTTAAAATTTGGGGCCGGGAAAAACCCCAAGCCGAAAATCCAGGGGGGTGGGGCCAAAAATCTGCCATCACATGCCTGCAAGGCGCATTTCGTTTGGCTCTAACGGTTTTCCCAGAGTGTTGCACCTCTTTAAAGCTTTCTTTGTGCTGCGTGACGCGGGGCATTTTAAACATCCCTTGCTCCTTTTTACTCTGTCGGGTCCCACTGGCCTTGACGTGACCGTGTTCCCTTCTTTCCTAGCAGGAGTGTGTGAAGGGCGGGCCCGTGTTGGGCGTTTGAAAACGCATTTCCATGGTCAAATTTTAACTTGGGAAGGGTAACTTTTTTGTTTTTCCCCCCAAGCAAAAGGACACTCCCCACACCTATGCAGGTAAACCCCTGCTCCGGGGAGTACTAGCACTACACCCTGGTGAGTTAAGGTGTCCTGCACCCAAAATTCCTTATTTTCCTTCAGTGCGATAAACCCTGGTATGTTTTTCACCACAGGTTTGGAGATACAGAGCATGGGTTTAAAGCACCAGCCTTGATATGCCCATTGTACCTTTGGAGCCTTTATGGCGGGGACAACTTTAACATGCTGTGCTCTTCACCGTTAAAGTTTCGGTGCAACCGTTAGTGCAGTGCCAGGAAAATAGCATTTTCCATAAGGCCTGTTGTTGGACAGCCATGTTGCGTTGCTTTGCAACTGTCCTGTTGGAGGGGGAAAACTGACATGATTCAAGGTACAGCTGTGTGATCAATGTTTGGTGTTGTTAATGTCCTTTACCATTTGGAAGTACCTTGACTTTACAAATGGCTGTATACTAACCCCTTGTCCATACATGGCATTTAGTAATCTGATCTTTCCCTGGCCCGCTATTTCTTTACTTTTCCTTTTTTTCCAAACAGATGAATGCCCCATACTCCCCGGAAAAAGAAAACGAACGCCCGCTAAGAATGTCCCCCTGTCACACCTAGGGTAGAAACGAACCGCGGGGGGGGGGGTACAAAGGGACTATCATACGCGAGAGCCACCTTTGACTTCATGCGCGACCAGGAGAAACGAGCAGGCAACAGCTCGCCATGGACCGTGAACAGGTGTCTCAAGACAACGCAAAGGGGAGAGGATGCCGGCCCGGAGATAATCTCCCTACTAAGGGTGTGTGCCACAGCAATGTCAAACATTTCCAGTGTGATAACGGGCATGGGCGGAGGCTCCAACCAGTGGCTGGCCCTTCTCCCCAAGGCAAACGTCCAGGGGAGCCCCGAAAACGTTGCCGAGGGCAGCACAGCACGGTTCCCAACCAGCTGCTGGAGGGAGGAAAGGGCAAGGCGCTGGGCCAGGAAACCACTCAAATTTACAGCCCTTTAGATTTTGTGGGCCATGCTAGGGGAAAGCAATTAGAATTTTAGGCTTCCTCTCCCCAAATAGGGTTAATGTGGCCGCAGGTATTCCCCACCAGGTTTTGTATGTTTTTTGCTGCAACTAATGTTTTATATGTGCCTTTTAAAAGAAAGGAAATAAATAAGTACCCAGTTTATGTAAACAAATTCAGTATTTATTTATTTTTCAGCTTTGGCAGGATGCATAGTAAAGAACACTAGCGGTCACAACGGTAGGGGGCGGCTTTTAGGATAACACACTCCTTCCTGTGTGCAGGGGGGCCCAAAAAGGGGGGGGTTGAGCTAATGCATTTCCAGCAATCAGCGTGGCAATGGCATTCCTTAAATTCCCCTTCATAAACCCCCTTTCAGAGTCATGAGGACGACAATCACTGTGGGGTGCTAATTGGGGGGCTGGTTTTTGCTGGGGTGGGGAAAATTTTCCGCTCTCACAAATGTTGTGTAACCACACAAGCAACACCACGGGGAGATGTTTTTTTCAGAACTGCAAAGGAGCCAAAGACCCACCACCTGGCCTTTACCTTTAAAACAGTCAACCCCAATTCCCCAGTGGTTTAACCCCTTTGACAATTTTTCAGGCTGAGTGTGGTAAGGGTTCATGAGCCATCTTGAAGGGGATGGGCCCCCAATAAAAGGGCCTTTTCACCACCATGGTTTTTTGGGGTTTCCCCGGGGGCAACTTCCCCGCCTTGGCATGCCCGAGGGGTGAGTGCCAAAGAAACATCTCCTTTTAAAGCACAATGTAAAAAACCCCCCAAAAAGATCCCCCATTCCTTGTAGGACTATGGAGAATGAGCTCTTCCTGTTCACAAATTCTTCCCCTCGTCCCTTTGGTGGTCTCACTTTTTTGTGTGTTCCATCCACTCCCCCCATGCCTGAGGGGGAAAACCCCTTGGCAGAAACCATCCATTTCTGTGAACCTCAAAAGCAGGAAAGAAATTTCAACGTTTCTGTCACGGAAAGGCTTGGCTGTAGTGCCTGCACAACATCCCCTCGCGCCTGCTTGCCTCCGCTTGATTTCGGGGCAGCGACCACAACCCCCTTTGCTTGGTCCATTTAAGGCATGGACACAGAATCCAAACTCTAGCGCAGTTGCCACGGGAGAAGGAAGTAATTTGGGGGGAAAAATAGGCAAGCTACACAGCTTGCACCTGGTGGCCTTTGGTGGCCATGTCCTATTGTTGGTGGGGCCTGGACATTTAAAGCAGCTGGTTAATGAGGGGGTTTCCTTTGTAGAATCTGGTTGTACTCTAAAAAGCCCTGCAGCCCATGCTTTCTATTATGTTTGTCCCCCCGGCCCAAGTGCTGCTCCAGGGGCCCTGTTTGGGTGAGATGGCATACACTGGTTTTAAAAAGGGATACCCTGGCCTAACCAACCCTGCCAAACCCTTCCAAATTCCCACCCCCCACCCGCAAAGGCTCGACCTTCTGGGAGAGGAAATGCTGTTAAGGGCCCCGGGGCTGAGATTTCAAGACTGATTTTTAAGGAAAGGGATACCCAGTAGCCACCCAGACTGACCCCTCTGAAACCCTTCCAACTCTGCTGCCCACAGCTATCATCTGCACAGTGCAAGCAGCCCCCCATTATGGGATGTTGCTCCCCAGGGGCCCTGCCGGCCTAGATGCCCTAAAAAGGTTTCCCAAAGGGAAAAGGAATTCCCCAAAGGCCATCCAGACCAACCCCGGCTTCAGCCCTTTCCCCCCCCTTTCCCCCCACAGTTCCCTCTGCAAAGTGCTCTGTAGCCTTCTGTATGAGCCAGTGCCTCCCAAGTGCCCTCCTGGCCGGGATGCCATGCAATAAAGGGTTTCCCCGGCCCATCCAGACCACCTCCCTGCTGAAACACCTCCAACCCCCCAGCTCCTACATCGCAGCCTGCACTGTTTGTATTGTCAGAATCATTCTTTCCGGGTGAACCTTCCGCTAAGGCCCTATTACAGAACTCGGAACACTGGGAACCCACTGGTCATCCATGCCCAAACCCCCCAGCACTCTCCTTGGGATGGCAATTCGTGTTGCGACCCTGCTGTCTTGGCGCCAGTTCCTTGCAGAACGCAACTTCTTTTCCCAGGGGAATCCCCTCCCCTAGCAGTCCACTGAGTTTGGGAATTAGCGTACTTCCCTCAGGGAGTCTCCTAGGCACACGGGGGGACGCTAAACACATGCTATACAAGGCAACCCTTTGATCACGATAACGGAACCGTGGGTACACCCAAGCCGAAAGTGTTTGGGCCCCCTTGCGGTAAATTAAGGCGATGTAAGCCACCACACAGTAATGGCCACCCTCTCCTCCACTGAAATGGCTTCCCATCTCCGTGGTCCTTCTTTCCAGGAGGGACCCGGTGCCCCCATTTCAAAGAATGGCTTTGGTCATCCCGAAGGAAAGCCACTGGTTTTCGTCCCATTTCCCCCGAACCTCCTTGACCACCACTCCCCCCATCCTTCCCCCCCACCACCTTTTTTGGGTTTCGATTCCCGCGAGATCCAGAAGTGGGAAAAAACCATGAGCGTCTCACGGCATTGTGCGGTTCCTGGCGAGCCTGTGCCTCCTCGCTCCCTCTTTGGAGCAAGTTTCCAGTGCTGCTAGCACGGCTGAAAGGACCGTCATTAGTGGGGCTAGCGCCCCAGCAATGATGTCCACCGTTCTCCATACACAAAACAGCAGAAAGCAAGCGGCAAGGCGAGGGGGGAAAAAAGTCTCCATGGCGGCTCCAAAAAAAAAACGGGGAAAGGGTGAGGGGACGGGTTCGTCGGAGGATGTAGGTGATGCGCGCGCGCTACGTCCGTGATGACGCTCAGAAAGGTTTTTTTTGAAAATATTGCACAGCCAATCAAATGCCAGACAGGTGGGGAAAGGACACCTTCGGGAGTGGCCACAGAAATATTGTGTGAATGCATTGATGCTACCGGGGCTCTTTCCTATGGAGCCGTGAGAATGCCACTAAAAGTTCAGGCCGTGTTGGTGGGGATTAAGGAAAAACCGTCTTGGATCGTGGCGGCACGATTTCTGCACCCCGTGAGAAAAGGACCTATAACAGTGTAGTATGTAAGGGCCTCAAGTGTAGACCCTCAGCAGATTTCTGGGCAAAATGCAAGAAGAAATAATCTGACATGTTTTGCAGAAATATTAAAAGTTTTGCAGTTATACTTATAATCATAGAATGCTTGCAAGAGAATTTCTGAAAATAAATTTCATAAGCCACTAAATTAAATCAAGTTCTATTACCCCTAAAACTTTACATTCAATAAATCCTCTTTTCTTTTAAGGTTGAACAAACTCTTAACATAACAATAGGCATTTATTGAGATTTCACACGTGTACCTTGTTACTAAGGCCAGCAAGTTATTACCAACTAATGTGAAAAGTGTTGGAACAAAAGAAACTATGCCAAACCGGGTTAGCTTTATATCTGCTGAAAATAATGGAGATGTTTTCAAGTCCTTCAGAAAAACAGTATGGATACCATCATATTCCAACAAACATGGCTACTAACGTAAAATCCTTTAGGATATGGGTAGTCACCAACCTGGAGGCAAGGGGCTGTATTGTATCCCATTCCCACTTCAAGCTGTACCATCCATTTTCTTATAGTGACTACCAGTAAGTTGACTGGACAACCAGTGGCAACTGTGGTGGCTGTTTATGATAAAAAAAAAGGGGGTGCAGGAGTGTTATTTCCCATGATAGAACGGCTCTGTCCATACCCCGAGGTGTTTCCTTCCTTTCTGGAAAGAAAGGAGAAAGAGGGGATTTTTGCAACAAATGCACGATATGACAGGGCTGTTCTAGTGGCAGTAACAGCAGCTGTAGCGAAGGAGGGGAACAGCAATAACCTTTGTGGAAACAGGAAAATCTAGAAAAATATGTAGAAATCCAAACGTCTCATGCTAGAATATGATCTATTTTGTTTGTTTAGGAGCCAGTGAGGTTGTTCAGCAGGAATGGGATGAAAGAAATGTCCCATTCTATGCAATACTATAGAAGCCAATTCCAGAGGGCTGGAATTGGTTTTGGTTGGTTGGTTGGTTTGCTTGCTTGCTGGCTGGCTGGCTTGTTTGTTTGTGTTTTGTTTTTGTTGCATTATGTGGATGCATAATGGACTCCTTGCTCCACAAATTTCTCACAGCTCTTGTGTGTGTGTGTGTGAGAACGCAAACTGTTACAAACTTGTTGTTATGGCTAGCCAGTTCCATGGGAAACTTTTCCTCAGCGTTATCAGCTTGTCCGGAACTGGCACACAGCTGCGCCATCATATGTGTTTTTGCTACATGACATGTTATGGCTATGAACTTGTTATTCACACTTGTTGTCGTGAGGTGAAGGTGCCTAAAGCATGTTTACTGCATATCATATAAACCCCATGCCTTGTGTAAAAGTCTCGCTGTTCTTTTCTCTTTGCACTCTGTTGCTGAACCTGCCATGATGTTGGGCAGTTTGAATTTTTCTTCTGTAACTTAGGTAGTTTGAAATTTTCTTACCAATAAACATAGTTAATTTGCCAGTTTGACTTCAGCAGTGTTTTGTTTTACTAGCTCCATAAAGCAGGCATGAAGCCTAAAGCAAGCAGGTGTTTTTATTATTCTTTATCAGCAGGAGTTTCTCGACTCCTGTTTTGCAACATGGTAGCAGAGGATGGTTTCGATCCATCGACCTTGTTTTGGGTCCTGCTTTAAGTTATTCCTGCTGAGGAGTGTTTTTGAATAAGTTTTTAGCTGGTTCTACCATGGCTCAACCAGTGCCTGGGGGTTTGCCCCTTGTGAAGCTCAACGGGTCAAACTACCTTGCATGGTCAGCGAGAATGGAAAAATATCTGCAGGCCGAGGGTCTGTGGGGAGCGTTTACTGATCCTGTTTCATTGCAAGGTACAGCAGCTCAGATTCAGGCTGCATCTAGACGAGCCATGTCTATGCTCTTCCTGGCTGTGGAAGATGACCAGCTCACGCACATAGGGACCTTAATACTCCACGTGAAGGATGGGTCAACTACGGATATACATCTCAGTGAATCTGGAGCAGCAAAGTATGCTTTGTCTCATAGACTTTACAATACCAAATGGACCCCAGGCACCTCGATGAGGGAGCATTTGACAGTTTTTTCAGAGCTGTTTTCATCACTCCGAGAGAGGCAAGGTTTTGCCTGAGAGTGACAGGGTATTCTGTATTTTAAATTCCCTTGATGCTTCCTGGGAACTAGTCGTTTCTTCACTCCAGTCCGTGCCAGAAAGGGATTTGACCGTCTCCATGGTTTCTGCCCGGCTGATGGAGGAAGAAGACAGCGAGCCAGGAATGCGGCACCTCCCACACAGGCTTCAGCGGCAGAAGTCTGCTCCGGTAAGGAAAAATCTTCAGCTGCTAATCGCAGTGAGGAGGGGCTGGTGCATGCCCATGCTGTCCGGAGATGTTTTCGCTGTGGATCTGCTTCACACCTCAGGCGTGATTGCCCACTTCTGAAGCAAGGGGAGCAAAATGCCAGCAGAGGTTTCAGGGCCAGCAGAGGCAGAGGGAACAGAGGTCGTGCCAGGGGACGTCTACGTGTTGCTGTAGCTGTTCCTGAAGGTCCCCAAGATGCAGAAGACCCAGACCCAGCCTGGCTTCTAGACAGTGGGTGTTCCCAGCATCTCGTCAATTCAAAAGACTTGTTCAGTGACTTAAATTCTGCCAGTGTTTCAAAGGTAATTTTGGCAGATGGGACAAAAGCTGAGGTTTGTGGTGAAGGGATTGCCTATGTCCCAGCACTTGATATGTGTTTGAAAAATGTTTTGTATGTGCCCTCTCTTGATTTCTGCCTGTTATCAGTGGGGCAACTGACAGAATCTGGGTTTAAGGTTGAGTTCTGTGGAAAACAGGGCAAAGTGCTCAAAAATGGGGAGGTGTGTGCTGTGGCTACACGGGAAGAAAGGCTGTTCTTCCTTGAGCCAAATCAAACTGTGTGTAATGTGTATGCTAATACTGCACCACACAATGAATGCATTCATCTTTTACATCGGCGCATGGGACATGCTAGTTTTCCAGTGTTAAAAAAGTTGGCAGGTTGCTGTAAAGGGTGTTCTTTGAAGTCTTGTAGTGTGTTCCTTGACTGTGCAATTTGCAAGCAAACCAAATCCAAGCAGCTGCCAGCACCACGGGTTAGTTCCCGTGTGCCAACTGCTCCATTCCAGTTGGTTCATTGTGACATTGTAGGGCCCCTCAGTAAACAATCACTCGGAGGGGGTAGATATTTCTGTCTCTTCGTAGATGATTTTAGCAGGTACATTTTCTGCTATGTGTTGAAGCAAAAATCTGATGTGTGTCAAGTCCTCAAGAATTGGTGTTCCCTGATTGAGAGGCAGTTTGGTTGTTCTCTTCAAAAGTTGCAAACTGATAGGGGAGCTGAATTCTTGTCAAATAACATGCAACAATGGTTCAAAAAGAAAGGGATCATTCACAGGACAACTGCCAGCTATTCTCCTCACCAAAATGGGGTGGCTGAGCGCAATGCAGGCGTTTTACAAACTCTGATGCACAGTCTGCTAACTGATGCAGATCTGCCTCTGAGTTTTTGGGGTGAAGCAGTTCTAACTGCCTGTTACATACACAATAGGCTCTGGAGTAGTGTAATCAATGCAACCCCCTATGAGTATCTGTATAATAAACAGCCTTCCATTGCTCACATGAAGGTGTTTGGGAGTTTTGCCTGGGTGCACATTCCCAAAAGTCAAAGGAAAAAAGGAGGGGCAAGAGCCCAGCGTTTGCGTTTTGTTGGTTATGAGAATTTTTGTAAAGGGTATCGCTTTCATGCTGGTGGTAATTCCTGTGTTGTGTCAAGAAATGCCTCCTTCGAGGAACACGCAAACTGGGCACGTGTTCAATCAGCGTCTGAAATTCTTCTTCCTGTATCCAGACAGCCTGCAGCGCAGCCAGCTCAGCCCTCAGTCTCTGCTCCCAGTCCCTCGAGGGTTAAAACAGAGGAGAGAGACTTGCGAAGGAGGAGAGCTGTAAGCGATGTGGCTGAGTCTGGCACAGGGGAGGAAGAGCGAAAGTATTCAGTTAAAAGGTCACGTAGTGCTGAGGAGGGGGAAGGCACCTCACAGAGTCAACCCGTCCTCAGAAGATCAAAAAGAAAAACAAAAGGCATCCCCCCACGTCGTTTCCCTGACGCTCAGGCAGTCCGTGTGTGTGCAGCTGTGGCTTCTGAGCCGGAAAGTTTTGCTGCTCTTGAAAGATTGCCTGAGCGACAGGCTCAGCCCTGGTGGGATGCCATGCAAAGTGAGATGGATTCAATTGCTCAGCACAATGTGTATTCTCTGTGTAAATTGCCCAAAGGTGTGAAACCAATTGACAGTAAATGGGTTTACAAGCTAAAGACCTCTGCTGATGGGCAAGTGAAACACAAAGCGCGTTTGGTCGCACGTGGATTTTTACAAAGTGATGCCAGTTATGATGAAATCTACAGTCCCACAGCAAAGCCGCAGTCTATTAGATTGGTTTTTTCCCTGGCAGCTCAAATGAATGCTGTGCTGACACATTTTGATATTACTACTGCCTATCTCAATGCTGATTTGGAAGAAGAGGTTTATATGCTCCAACCTGATGGGTTTGAAATTGAAGGAAAAGAGTCTCACGTTTGGAAACTGAAACGTGCTCTTTATGGTCTAAAACAATCAGCCAGATGTTGGAATGTTTGTTTACACAATGCTCTGCAGGCGTGTGGTTTCAAACAAAGTGTTGCTGATCCCTGTGTATATGTCCGAGGGAAAGGGGAAAGTTTAGAAATTCTCCTTGCCTATGTGGATGATTTGTGTTTAGTTTCTGCTACACAAAATCAAGCACAAGTGTTTGAGAATGAACTGGGAAAAAAGTTCCAAGTCAAAAATCTAGGTCCAGTTCAAAACTTTCTGGGAATTGAAGTACAACAAGTCAAAAATGGTTTTCTGCTGTGTCAGAAACAAAAGATTGTGAAGTTGTTGGAAAAATGCAATATGTCTGATTGCAAGGCTGTAAAAACGCCTATGGTACCTGGGTTTATGAAAAACATTGGTGATGAAATGTTTCCTGACATACATCTGTATCAATCTGTCATTGGGAGCCTCCTGTACTTAGCAAGTACCAGCCGCCCTGATATTGCTCTAAGTGTAAACATTTTGGGCAGAGCGTGTTCTAAGCCTACCCAGTATCATTGGCAGGGTGTGAAAAGAGTGCTTAGGTACCTGAAAGGTTCTTTGGAGTACTGTTTGTGTATTTGTCCCAAAGAACAGCCTACATTGGTGTGTTACTCTGATAGTGATTTTGCAGAAGATGTGTCAGATCGCAAGAGCACATCTGGTTATGTTATCATTTACAGTGGAGTGATTATTGATTGGAAAGCTAAGAAACAGGCGTGTTTATCTTTGTCAACAATGGAGGCTGAGTACGTGAGTTTGTCTACACTCTGTACTGAACTAGAGTGGTTCATACAGTTGTTAAAAGATCTGGAAATCCATATTCCACAATCAGTACAAATATATTGTGATTCACAAGCCTGCATTCACATGGCAAGTTCTGACAAAATTTCCTCTCGCTCAAAGCACATTGACATCAAGTTTCACAATGTAAAGTTGTTTTTGCGAGATGGGAAAGGATCTCTCACTTATGTGCCTTCAGAATGTAACTTAGCGGATGTGTTCACTAAGCCACTGCCTGCTGAAACATTTGGTCAGCTGGTAAGCAAGCTGGGGTTAACAAAGCTTCCAGTCCAAAGTGGCTAAAAGTGTGACTAAAATTTGTTCCACAAGGAGTAGGGGAGTGTTGCATTATGTGGATGCATAATGGACTCCTTGCTCCACAAATTTCTCACAGCTCTTGTGTGTGTGTGTGTGAGAACGCAAACTGTTACAAACTTGTTGTTATGGCTAGCCAGTTCCATGGGAAACTTTTCCTCAGCGTTATCAGCTTGTCCGGAACTGGCACACAGCTGCGCCATCATATGTGTTTTTGCTACATGACATGTTATGGCTATGAACTTGTTATTCACACTTGTTGTCGTGAGGTGAAGGTGCCTAAAGCATGTTTACTGCATATCATATAAACCCCATGCCTTGTGTAAAAGTCTCGCTGTTCTTTTCTCTTTGCACTCTGTTGCTGAACCTGCCATGATGTTGGGCAGTTTGAATTTTTCTTCTGTAACTTAGGTAGTTTGAAATTTTCTTACCAATAAACATAGTTAATTTGCCAGTTTGACTTCAGCAGTGTTTTGTTTTACTAGCTCCATAAAGCAGGCATGAAGCCTAAAGCAAGCAGGTGTTTTTATTATTCTTTATCAGCAGGAGTTTCTCGACTCCTGTTTTGCAACAGTTTTGGTGGTGAGAAAGATTGGAGTGGAGGATAGTCAAAGCGTAGGAGCAGCCTAAAATCAATTGTGCCAGCAAGTTGAAATCACTGGGGGTAGGAGGTAGCTGTGGACTCTTTCTCCATCCAGTGATGCAAGGGAGAATTTGAAAGAACAGGGAAGCCTGTGGAA
Organism: Ctenosaura bakeri; assembly: GCA_948474755.1. Lineage (NCBI taxonomy): Eukaryota > Metazoa > Chordata > Lepidosauria > Squamata > Iguanidae > Ctenosaura > Ctenosaura bakeri. Next base: position 74,219 of record CAOLHI010002939.1, read on the forward strand.
CATGTAGCTAGCCTTAACAGCCAGTGTTCTTAGCTTTAATTTAAAATGAAAATCCAGAGAATTGTGCTTGTTTATTTAAAGAGCGTTGTAAAATGGTTTCCCCCTGCAATCAGAGGTAGGCACAGGCAGGCCTCTGGGAAATAAGTGGTGATCTCTAACATTTGGATTCTTTTTTGTGTTGATTACAATTTTATTCATCAGAGAATCTGGCATGGAAGTTTAAAGTGTCAGAACAATTTTCCTGACCTGCTAACAATAAAACATCTACAGAATATTGAAAAACCTGCTAGCTTTCTAGAGTTTTTTTTTTTTTAAATCATCCAGATCCTTCCTCAAGAACAAGTTGAGACAGATTAATCTGTCAAGCCTTCATGACAGGACAGGGTCATACTTATTAGTATGTTTCCATAATGTATATGATAATGCCGAACATTGAAAACCTACTCTGTATCTCAGGGAACCACCAAGGATAAGTTCAGCATCTTCCTTAGGAAATGGAGCAAGAAGCCCCCTTTTCCAACAGCTTGATGCCTGGCCATTTGACTCCACGGCAGTGCCATACAATTCCAATCTCTGATATACAGTGTGTCTTTTAAACATATCAGGAGATGGTGAACGGTGATCTTGGCAATACAGGGTAGGTGTGAATATACTGAGGGTATTGCTGGAGCTATCTATAGGTAGAAAAAACAGGCTGAAATAATTTTGCAAATGAGTTGATAGCAACAAGTTGACAGAATGTGCCCTTTGGGACCTCCACATCTGTGGGGGTTCAGTTCCAAGACTCCCTATGGATGGCAAGTAAATGATTGTGTCACATATTATTAAATGGCAGTGATGTGCCTGCAGAAGCTGCAGTGCATCCGCATTCACATTGCTGCCATTTTATGTATAGGACGTGACAATCTGCAGTCAGTGGAACATGTAGATCCAAAGCCTGCAGTTCTAGAGAGTCCACTGTGTATATGAAACCATTGTACACCTACGTTTTGAATTAGATTGTTATACAGTTGTGAGGGATTCCCCTTCAAAAAAACAAGCCTCAAAAATGTGCAGAATAGACACACCAATATAATCAAGGGGCTGAAGCATTTTCCTTAAAAGGAAAGGTATGTAGGGGAAGGTTACTTAAATACAGGAAAAAAGAAGAATGACGATGAATATGCTAGAAGTTTATAAAACCATGTATGGTGTGAAAAGGAGGAACAGGAAGAAAATGTGTTGTCTGATTATATCAGATGACAGTAGACAAATGAGAAACAGCACAAAATTCAGGTTCAGAATGTCTATGTTTATGGCTTAGCTATCTTTAAAGAGGATTTGTCAAACTCGAAGGACAAATCAATCAATAACTAAAGCAACATAGAACCTGGTGAAGCTTCTAGCTAGACTTTACTTCAGTCAATGCCATAATGAATTTACTACACTTCAAGGTGCCACAAGGCTCTGGTTTTGTATGGATGAAAACTCTGACCCTTCTGGAATTTGCTGTTAATCATGAAAAGCTGGATAGAAATATGATGTTTCTCTGTCTGAAAAAACACTCAACAAGCCTTGCTTGTTGGCTTCTAAAGCCAAACTGGTGTTATGGTTGCTTGCTCTGATACAGCAGAGAGACAACTCTTCTTAGTTCATACATCATGATTAACTGTGACATATCCCAAAATCATGTCAAACCAACAAAGGTCACATTCATTTGAATGGAAATTGAACATTCACTTTAGTGCAGCTTACATGGGAAAAATTCCCTGTGCTGGCCACAATTTAAACACCATCAAGTGTTTGTACTTGTTTGTTTGCATTTATATCCTGCCTTTCCTGCTGTGACAACAAAGGGTGCATGTTCAGCTTTTTTTCTCCATGTTGTATCCTTATAACAATCCTGTGAAGTAGATTAGACTGAGAGAAAGAGATGGGGTGACTAGCCCAAGATTAGGCAGTGAGTTTCATGACAGTGAAGATTTGGACCTGAATTCTCCCAAACTCAATGCACAGATCACTGCACAAGGTTCTTCAAATGCACCAGACTATTGCCTGAAATATCCCATGTCACAGTAAAAATGTTTAGTCTCATTAAAAAACTGAAAATTAGGATTAACCAAGAGAGTGATTTATCTAGGATGCTTTGTGACCATTATAACCAATGAAGTCTGAAGCTGGGTTTCTTATACTCAAACCCAGCACCATTAATGTACTTGGCTAAAAGCATAATACTATGCAGTAGTACTCAGAAGCAGCCCTACCGGGTTGTACTCACAGGTACATCAATGGGATATATCACCAAGTAAGAGTTCATATGCAAATTACTTTTCACATCTTCCAGTCTTCTGCACCCCAGGGCAATCCAAGTGCAATGGATCACAACTCCCAACTTTTGCTGCCAGCCTGAATCATTTTTATATTATCATAAATTTGAATATCAGAGGCAATGTCTGCATCCAAGGACATAGGAGGTTGATTCAGCTACTGCAGTATTAGCTTGATCAAGACAAGCTTAAAGGTAACACAGATCACAAGTAGCCTAATTCACAGGCCATCTCATAACTCTGAGCAAGGTCCATGATAAACCAGATATTCTTCTTGTAATGTGTGGTTGAGCTAGCAAATACAAAACACCTGAGCTGTTGACCCATTTGCTAAACAGTGCTTTTCTCTGTCATTTCTCACCCTGCTGAAATGATTTGCATTGGATTTTCATTGCCTATCTGCTCCCAGAAGATATACTGATTGCATCCAAGTATTTGATAGTTTTACTGTCTGAATCACTTAAGATTGTCCAGGTTTCAGACTCATCCCTGCTGCTGCTTCAGTTTAATCTGTCACACTGTAATGCCTGTGGTTGAAGACAGAATATTTTTGAATTCCTTCACTCTCATAGTCTGACCCAATTTTTAAAAAGGCATCTATAGCTTCTATAGTGTGTAACATCTAGTGCAATATATCTCAAATATTATCATGTACAAATTTTGAAGGAGATACACACAAAAAAGGAGAAGTGGAGCTTATAAATGACATTTGGAAAAAGGTAGATTTTTGTTTTTAAAAATGCAGTAGATACAGAACAAGTTACCATGGCATTTTGTGCTCAAGAAACATATATAAGGAATCTTACATTAGTACGGGATTATCTTGAACATGAAGCTGGCTAGATTTTTCTTGGTGGTAGCGTTGGGATCCTACTAGCTTGGTATGCTGGGGGACTTCAACATTCATTCTGAGACTGCTGTGTGGAAGCGGTTCAGGATTTCATGTCCTTCCTGATCCCCATGGGTCTATCCCACGTTCCCAATTACTGTTTGGCACCATCCATATCATAGGTCATACTGGGGACCTCTTTTTTTAAGGTGGTGATCTGACAGCTGAAGTTGTTTCCATAGTCCCATTATCATGGACAGATCACTAACTGATGTAGTTTAGATTCATTGGGACTTGGAACATCTGCAAGAGTGAGGGGCCAATTAAGATGGTCCACCCAAGGAAGCTTATGGATCTGAAGCAGATCTGGAGTTTTCTTTTGCCTAGGTAGGCAATCCTGTCAAAGCCCTGGCTGATCTCTGAATTAGCAGAATGACCAGGGTGATGGACGTAAGCATTCTTGAGTGTCCTATCCTACAAAGCAGAGCCAAGTAAGCACCCTGGTTTACTAAGGAGTTGGTGGTGCAAAATGAATGGGAAAAAGACTAGTGTTGATAGCCTAAAACTCAGAGCTGGTCTTAAGGAACATGGGCTAGAGCTCATTGGAAACCTATGCTATGGTAATGGTGGCAGCAAAGAAATTATACTTCTCTGCTAACAGTGCAGCTACATAATGTCATCTAGCAGAGCTATCTTCAGTGGTCAGGGCTCTTCTACACTCTATCTCGCAAGAAGAGAACACAGACCACTCAACAGCCTGCTCTGAAAAACTTGCACAACATTTTGCAGACAAAAGTGTTTGGGTCTACTCTGACTTGGTTGATGTAGTTGGTGCAAGTCTGGCTGATGTAATTGTAGCCCTTGCTTGTCCTGTGTTGTTGAATACTTTTGATTTTTTGTGCAGCCTGGGGATGTGGGAAGAATCTTTGCAGAGGCAAAAGCCACCACATGTGCCCTGGACCTATACAATTCCTAGCTCATTCAAGCAGGCAGAGAGCGACTCACTAGCAGTAAGGTGGATAATGAAAGCCTCATTGCATCAAGACAGAGTTGTATTTTGCCTCAAAAAAGCTGTGGTGAGGCCTCTACCCCTCTCTCAAAAGAATTCCCTGAGCCCAAACACACTAAATAACTACCAGCCAGTCTCCAATATCCCTTTCTTGCTGAAATGTGCTTGGTTCTCTCTTTGGTTCTTTAGTGGGGCAGAGGATGCCCAAATTGTATTAGCCACCACCACTCAATAATGTAACCCATGACTCAGTGACTTAGTGGGAAGTCACTGAGTGGTTTAACGTACACCTTTTCCCACCTCTGACTCTGCAGAGACTTTCTCATCCCCTGTCATAGGAGACGAGAGTTCTGTACACACACACACACACACACGCACCAAGCAAAGGCTCATGAAGAGAGAATAGAAAAGAGATTGCTTTGAAAGAAAGCTTTTATTCTAAGTAAGCAATCTTAAATTAGGAAAAAAGTATCTTGTATGGGAAGGCACCTTCTTTCAGGCCTTGCTTCAGAGTAGTTACAAGTTACAAAAACAGTTTTAAGTCATACTCAGCTGAGGTTAGAAAGAAAGCATGAGCTCCAACATGACTACCCAAACATTCCTATTCTACTCAAGATGTCGATTCTATTCAAGATGTGTTCCGGGTCCTGAAATTCCTTGGGAAGTTGGACACTTGTCCAGCCTATGGTCAACCTTCCCTAGGGATGGTAAGGCAGGAAACACCTCCCTTTCTCTCCATTAGTCTTACTCTCAACTCTCTCCAAGTCTCAAAAGTCTCAAAAAATCTCTCTTCTGTATTGTGGTGCTGTGTTTCATAACTCTTTGTCTTAGAAGCATCCTGAAGTTTTCACACTTCTCCCAAGATGGTAATCCCCATTGGCAATCGTCTCTTGCAACCTCTATTGCTCCACTGTGATGCTGACCATCCAAAACATAATCTAACACATTGTATCATTAACCTTTTGTTTACTTCTCAGTGGTGTTGCCCAATGAATGCAAAAGCTCATTATTATACTTGCACAAAGTGTACAGTAGCATCCAAATTCCAAGGGTTCCTGGACAAAACAGGTTATCTAGATCCATTTCAATCTGGCTTCAGGTTTGACAGAGACATTACAGACACCTTGATGACTTAAGCCAGGAACTGGACAGGGGGTGGGGAGAATCCCTGTTGATTCTGCAGAACCTCTCAGTGGTTTTCAGTGCTATTGACTATGGGATCCTTCTGGACTGCTGCTCTGAGATGAGACATGGAGGCACTGTCTTACAGTGGTTCCAGTCCTTCTTTTAGGGGTAAGCTGATAAGGTGGTGGGAGACTCATGTTTAACATCCTGGCCATTGGCCAGTGTGGTCCCTCAAGGTTCAGTTCTGTTTACTGTGTTTTTCAACAAGTACATGAAACAGCTTGTTTCTGAACTTTTGAGATCTGATGTCATCGGTATGCTGATAACACCCAACACTGACCCTCATTTCCATCTAAGTCCAATGAAGCTATTTCGGTACTAAACCAGTGTCTGACATCAGTAACTGGATGAAGGCAAACAAATTGAGGTTTAATTCAAACAAGACTGAAGCACTCTTTATCAGCCACAAAGCAGATCAAGAAATAAGGATTCAACCTATGCAGGATGGAGTTACATTTCCCTGTAAATCTCAGGTTTGTACCTTCAGTGTATGCCTGAACTCCACCCTGAGCATGAATGCCCAGTTTTTGGCAGTGGCCCAGAGTACACTTGCCCAATTGAACCTACTGTATAGGCTGCACCCATTCCTGAAGAGGTCTGATTTGAGTACAGTAACACATGCGTTGATTACATCCCATTTGGAAGAGTGTAATACACTCTACGTGGGTTGCCTTTGGAAAAAATTCAAAAGCCATCTGGCCAGAAATGCTGCAGCAAGAGTGGTGAGCAATGTAGTTAACAAAGAACTTGTAAATCCCTAGTTAAAACACCTGCACTGATTGGCAGCTCTTTTCTAGGCAAAATTCAGTTTGCTGGTTATGACTTAAAAAGTCCTATACATTTTAGGTCCAGACTGTCTGAAAGACAGTATCTCCCTATTTGAACTTGCCCTTAAAATACTTGAGGGATGGCTTTCTTTTGGTAGCACAGGTCACAAGTAGATCTGGTGAGTAGATCCAAGAGTGCCTTGTTACCCCAAAACGTAGGTGCCACAAGGACCACTCTACAATGCCAAATACCTCTTTGCAAAAGTGGGGAATTAATTAGCTCAAAATCAGAAGGCTGCAAGAGGGGGGCAACTTAGCAAGATCTTTTCTACCAGTGTTTATGAGCACACGCAGGAAAAGAACCAGCCAGAGATTCAGAAGTAAGCTAAAATGTGTTTTATTCAGGGGAATTCACTCATGCATGCACACAAGATACACACAATCACACAAGAGCTCACTGAAAGACAAAGAAAGGAAAAATTATAGAGAGACTGAGGGTTTGAGGGGATTTATAATTACCAGTTCAGAAGAATAGTGAAGAGCAGAAATGTATTTTGGCTTAGGTAGGACCTAAGGACAGTTCTTGTTCAGGAGTGAGATGGACAGAGTGACGGGTAGACCTTCAAGAGACTGCACTGGGCATCCTGAAATCAGGGGTATTTGTACCCTGAAAATAGCCAGTAGCAGTGAAGGTTCCACATGCAAGACAAAGGGAACCTGTTGTGGACAATGAGTCTTTTGCCTGTTGATGGGCTTAGTGCTTTGATTGACAAAGACATGATGGGTGTTGTAATAGCTGTCTATTGTGGGTGCTGTGAGGAAAGAGGAAAGAATCCAGGTGTACAAGGGATGGATATCTGTCAATCAGTGTCCTGGTGGGCTCCTCACAGTTGGATTCCCTAGAAAATTCCAGCTTCTGTTTAAGCCTATTATCCACAGGAATGGTGTGTATTTGCCTGACAAATGACTCAGTCTTACCTGGAGGAAGTTTTGAGTTGACCTGTCCTTCTCACATTTACAGTCAAATTCTTTCCCTCACTCGGTTTGACCTCTCTGTCACCTCTCAGGCTTGAATTTGATATCAGAGGCAATAAAATGTGTTGCAATTAGGTGTGGTGCATCCAAACCATACTGATATTGGGGACCCCCAAAGCAGGGCCTTACAGCCTTCTTAGTGGCTGCTTATGAGGGTGAGAAATTCTCTTCCACAGAAGACCAAGCTGGCTCCTCTTTGATCTCCTTTCAAAGGCAGATGATACCTTTTTATTTAAACGGGCGTGTGAGAACTAATTTGTCGTGTAGAAGGATCCTTTTATAGGCTTGTGAGTGAAAGAAAGGCAACCTCCATTACAAACTGGGAGGAAGTCACATACACACAGGAGTCCTAGCCCCTCCCGTCTACTCTCACATAACTACCTCACCTGTAGCACCTCCCTCTCTCTGGACATTGCCTTATTTGGAAAGTAGTCTGAGATTGGAGGATACCTCCCAGAATCTCACATCACCTGTCCTCCTGGACATCTCCTTATATGGGTGGAAGTTTCTGGACTTTATCTAATATGGGACAGGTGGCCTGTAATCGGTAGAAAAATGCTGCAGTGGGTGTGTATGTTGTTTACCTGGATAAAAAGACCTTGCCAAGCCCCCACCCTTTGTTCCAAACCTCATTGGCACCCGGCTGCAACTGTTTTGTATACTTTTATACTGAATAAATCTGGCCTCTGACCTCTGGCCTAACCTTTGAACCAAGAAACGTCTTGATCATTTGCCTGTTTCTCAGAAGAAGCTGTCCTTCTTAAGGGTGTAGAAGGTGACAGGCTGTTCATGCTCCATTGTGATCCCTACTGTGGTTTTAAAATTTTATACTTTATGAATTAATATGATTGCTTGTTTAACTGTGTTTAACATTTTAATCTGCAAGCTTTTAAAGCTCTATCTGGTTTTCATTTTATTGTAAGCCTCCTTTGGTCCCATTCTGTGAAAAAAAGTGGGATATAAAATAAATAAAATTTTAAATACATCTGGTACTTTGTATCACAATAAGATTCTTCGTTGGCCTTAAAGAGCCTGGAAATCTGAAAAACACAATGACACCACACACAGCCAATCTAATCTCTTTCTAAATAGGTAAACATGGACATCTGCTCAGTAGATTGGCAGCAAGTTCCCTCACCACTTTTCTTAGGAAACACTAGCAGTGGCAAGTGGCAACAGCCTTCTCTTGTGCCACCATCTCCCAAATGCCCTGGCTGCTGGTGTTGCTTTTACTGTGCTCCCAGGGGTCATAGCTACCTATTGAGTTGGGGATCTTGCAGGCTTTCTTATGGCATATATGAAGTAGCCATCAGTTTTATCACTTACTTTAGGAGAGGTTTAAGTAGGGAGATGCAATGGTTATACTGCTTTGCTTGCCTTTGCCAGTCAAATGCTGTTTTCTCTTTCACGGTCAGGTCTATGAGACACTGTGCCCAGCACTCAACATGTAGTGTGGCAGGGTTGTTCCTACTCTTAACAACATGCCTGGCCACCATGGCCACCTACAGAATCCAATTCTTTGTCATTTCTAATTCCCCATTATACAAATACTTCAAATCAGTTTTCTTAAGAAGCATCAGGATTCATTGTGAAATCAAGTGTAATTTCGCATTCCTGTAGCTGAATTGTTGTTGTGTATCTTAAAAGTTGTTTCTTAATGAACCTAAGGTGAAACTATCATGGGGTTTTCTGGGGCTGAGAGTGTGTGACACACACAAGGTCACTCAGTGGGTTTCTATGGCCAAGTGGGGAAACAAAGTCTGGTCTCCGGGATAATAGTTCAACTCTTAAACCACCACACCACGCTGGCTCATAGCTGAATATAGGCCTAAATAACCTAAAGGCATACAATCCTGTTTGTTCATGGATGCTAAGCATAATCCACCCTGATTAGTACTTAGATGGGAGACCGCCAACAATGACCAAATGCTGTAGGCTGTATTTCAGAGGAAGGAACTGGCAAAACCACCACTGAGTATTCCTTGAATAAGAAAACCCTATGAAATCCATGGTGTTGCCATAAGTTGACAGGCAACTTGAAGACACATACACACATGTGTGATTGAAGGATGTCTGTGTGTAATACATGTACATTATCAGGGTTCTTGATTACAGAAAGGCTTAGAATCTTGTTCAGTGAAATGTTCTTAAACTCCCCTTTCAGACCACACTGAATGTGAAGGTTGGGGATGGGAAGGTGGACTGGCATACACAACTCAACTCTCTCCTGTTTGCACTTTCATATATTCAGAGCTGAACCACGGAACAATACCATGGAGTTGAACCTTCTCACCTTTGAAGTGCTCCCCACACCTGAGAGAGTTGCTAGTTTGTTAAACGCAGAGGTAAAGAAAAGGCCAAAGGAAAATTTAAATCTGTTGCATCATGATTCCATATCATTATCGCTCAGTCTCTCCTGGACTGTCTTTGCAATTCATTATGATACAGTGCCGTGAAGCACAACATACAAGACAGTGGGAACAGCTTCAGCAAGATCCATCATCCCTTGGGTAAGACTATGTACTGACTCCTACCTGGAACCTCCATGTGCATAGAAAAAGGGCCAAGTTAAAAAGTAAGATTAGGAAGAACATTCTCATCCATGACCAGCAACAGAGATTAGGTGTGAGATTGCAATCTTACAATAATTTGTGCAGTAAATAATATGCACACAGAACAAATGATCAAATACTATTGATTGTAACCAAAATATTTTATTGCCATAAGAAATTACATGAACTGTATTCTTAAGAATGTAGAAAAACACTGTATAAACAAAATGAGCTAAACATACAAATATCTATTTTTAGATGAATATGTAATCGAATTAACACTAATCCATTGTTGTATTCCATTTAGAATGACAGACTACTCTATTTGTAATTACAATATTTTAAGCTGTTTCAGCATTTATAATAATACTATAGCATGCTACTAATAGTAACTATTATAAACAGCCCCACTCTTTCAAAGTGTTCAATAACAAAATGAACAGATTTGGTGTAGAAACAATGTTTGTGCTCACTCATTCCTCAATTTTCCTTTGGTATGGCTGGGAGAGGTAGAGTGGAAGTTTTCATTCCCTTTTTAACTATTGCTATATCATGCCTGAATCAGAAGCTATGGTTCACTTTACTATAATTTAGCAAAATAAGCAAAAATTCTAAGTTACTCTGAAGTTGGATTAGTTCCTCAAACCAAAATTAATGCTAACCTAGTTTGTCCAACTTCAGACACAACAAGCAATGATTTTTAGTTGAAAATTGAACTTTCTGCAACCATAATGGATGGAGGGAGGCACTCATTAAGCCTACATTTGCGTAGGTTAAAAGAAATTCATAGTTTAACATTATATCAATTACAGCTAAGAACATATACGAAAACAATTTAATTGTTAGTTCCAACAAGAGTTTTCTTCTACAGATGGCAGATTCTCCTCCTTTATAGAACAGAGTCTGGGTCACAGCCTTGGCATTTCTCTAGGTATTTTAGAATACAACTATTCATGGCCACTAGCCATGCTTCGTGGGACCAAAGAAAGTTCAAAATCTCTGGAAGGCACCAGGTGAAGAAAGTTACATTAACAGTGCTATGTGTCTTATATATGTACATGAAACACGGCTTTGAATCACTATAAAATACAGAATACTTTAAAGCTGCTTAAATTCAACGTGCAATCCTTAATCACCATTGGCATCTACAGAGCAAAAATGCCCACTAACTATAACATTCCAGAAGTTTAAAATCTATTTCAATCTCTGATTTGTAATAGAAAAGAAATGTTTTCTCGTTATCTTTTTGTTCCTTGAGGCAAATAAAGTCCAAGGCTTGTACTTAAGTATACAGGATATCAAAATAAGTTCTCAAAGTTTGATAGGAGCTGTAAAAGGCAGGCTAGCAAGTTCATTAGAATGAACCAGCACACAACAGCTATTTTAATATCACTCATCCAGAGGTTTGGCGGGTTTTTCCCCTCACAATGCAGTTACCAAGTGCAGTCAGTTTGAAACCACTCTCGGCAGTTGCTCCCATTCCATGCAGTTAGGCATTTGTCAGGAAGTCAATTAATTGCTGTAGAGGCCAATCTATCTCTATCACCTCCATTTGTTCTCTAGAAGAATTAGTATTAATGTGGAGAAAGTACATGGCAATGGTAATACTTGTAGGAAACAGTACATCACATGTGCAGAACCAACTCAATGGAGGTAGTTCAATTACTAATCTACATAGCTGAGACACTATGAGGTAACAGATCTGAACGTACACTAAAAAAGACACCACACAATAGTGAGAGCTGCCACTATTCCATTAAGTATGGCCATGCTGTACCCCATGTGAAAAGAGTGCCCCGTCATTCGCCTGAAAAGAAAAGAAAAAGCTCAATTAACAGGTAAGAACAACATTAAAAGTCTAATAGTAATTGTAGTATTCTCTTCTAATCTTAAGAGTCAAAGGCAAATTGGAAAAGGCAAATGTCACAGGATACCCTTCAATTCCCAGAAGCCCCAGCCAACATGCCAACTGGTAAGGGATTGTGGGAGTAGCAGCTCAAAATACTGGAAAAGAGGTTTCCCACCCCTGTATTACAGGTTTTACTTCATGAAAACCAGTCACTGGATACTGCCTCTAAGGCTCCATCTGGTGGCAATATGGCAATGATCCTTTCTCTGTGCTGGCTCACACTTTCCATAATGATCTTATGATACACAACATGACTGTGTTTACTGATCATGAGTTTATTACTTTCATTAAAAATCACCTTGTTTACCCTTGCTGTTCCAAACCATTAAGAGATTAGTTGTTCCAAATCTTGCTTTACAGAGCTTTGTCGTTTCTTATATAGTTGTGCTTTTAGACTTTTCTGTGTCATCTGTTATAAACCACTTTGGCATTTTATGATATTAGTTACTAGTTTTATTTATAGCCTGCCTTTCTCTTAATATGGCTTACAATGCAATATAAAATGCAGGGTGTTTTACAATGCAGTATAAAAATATATACAAGTAAAGCAACATATAATGCAAACATTAAAAAAAATACAGACAAGCCTATGAAAAAATTTAAAAACTATTTAAAACAAAAATTAAAAAAAATTAAAAATTCAGCCTGCCTGCCTGCCTGCCTGATTAAAAATTCTTCAGGTCTGCTTAAATATAAGAGTCCTGGACTTCTGAAGAAATGGGAGCAGAGAGGGAGCCAACTGAGCCTTCCCTGGGAGGAAACTCCACAGCCTGGGGCAATCTCTGAGAAGGCTCTCTCCCATGTCCTCACCAAGTGGCACCTGTGATGGTGCTGGGACAGTGAGAAAGCCCTCTCCTGAACTGGTCCGAGGACTCAGGCAGGTTCACACAGGGAGAGATGATCTTTCAGATAGGCTGGACACAAGCCTTCCAGAAATGGAAGTACGTCCTCCATATACACAGGGATTCCATTCCAGGAACCCCCACAAATAGCAAAATTCACAAAAGCTCAAGTCCTATTATATTCAATGGCAGTGATGTGCATGCAGATACTCTAGTGCATCCACATACATGTTGCTGCCATTTTAGGTACAGGGACATAACGCTTCACATGACCTGGAAATCATGCATGCTGAGGTTCCAGGTAAGGAGGCCCCACTGCAAATAAAATAAATTATTACTGAGCCAAAAATAAAGAGGCACCAGTGACCCTAACAGATGTTAGATTATTTTAATTCTTTCTGGCATTGCACTGAAATTATCATGTGCTATGGTGAACATAAAAGAAATTTTATGATACCTGTGAAAACTTATTCTAGGACACACCCTGCTGGCCACTTTATATAACTGCTTATCAACAATTTCACCACAATTTAGAAATAGCTGGTAACAAACCAGACAACTTGGGCAGCAAATTATACAAGTTAGAATGAAAAATACAGGAATGGCATTATACAGTCACGCCCTTGGTCTGTCTAGCCAATAATGTTGATACTGACTGAGAGCTCATTCGCCAAGATTTTAGGCAGGAGGTTTCATTTTAATTTTTAGAAATGGCAGGGACTGAACATGGAGCCTTTTGCTTGTAATGTATGGGATCTGCACCTGTGGCTTCTTTACAGTTGTTTAACAACAGATTTTGCAAATATTAAATCCTTGACTAAAATATGGGACTAAATCCAGCAAACTTCTCTTTCTTGCTTTATCACTCTCTTCAGTTTCTTAGTTTACCAGACTAGGCTTCAGACTTGCACAGAGAACTAAAGTGGGAAGGGAGACAGTCTCTTTTCAGGTTTTGCTGCTGATGCTGCTGTTCTGCCAGTGGAATACTGCCTACAGTATTCTGGATACTGGATACTGCCTGGATACTGCCTACAGTATCCCTGGATACTGCCTACAGAGTTCAAGTCACTCTAAACTGGACATTTCAGACTTCACTCTGGTAATTTTCTAGGATGCAAAATTGTATCCGAATCAGTAACGTCAGTAGGAGGATAACTATTCCTTAAACACCTTCTGTTGCACACTACATTATGCTCAGTATTCATGCTATATTTACTTCTATGGATGGGTGCTAGATTCTACTTTTAGTTACATTTTAATCTTAGTAAAGTTATACTCACTTGAACCTTGCAGGGGATAGTGGGGTTGGAGGAAACATTCCTGGTTCAAAGGAATCAAAATATGTCACTGTCCAGGAAAAACTGCAACATGACAGCCCAGCCATTAGTGACAGAACAAGTAGGCTCCAAAATCCTTTCAAAAGAACAGCACAGTAACAAATATTGAAACATTAAAATACAACATTAAAAAGTTAGCATGAAGGAGATATTGCCAGAAAGTAGCAAACTGGCTAAATATAATTCAATCCAACACATGTTTACTATCATGCTGAAATGAACTGGGGATGCTCCCATGTAAGAATGCACAGATTAATCTTCTGCTGCACTATCATACAATTTTTTGGGGGGAGGGGCAGTTCCATAGCAAAGGCAGGTGACTTCCCAACATACAAGGAATACAAATCTCTTTCAATGGAGTTTGTGGAGAGCTGTATTCCCCACACACTGTGCTCGCCTCTCAAGCCCCTCTTTAAAAACTTTATTAAACTTAGAATACCTCTCCTTATATCCTGTGAGGGGAGTAATCTCACTATATCTTTTGATTCTCTCACTCCTGCTGGTTTAGACTCACTCCTTATCACACTACACGGCTATAGTGCTATATTCCACTAACTGCCATGGCAACATCCTGTGGAAACCTAGAATTTACAATTTAGGAAGGAGCATTTAGAACTGTCAGCCACAGAGCTCCTCTAGTGGCTCATCAGACTACATAGGACATAAACACTAACCTACAAACTGCAGAATTCTACAAGATGTTACCATGATAATCAAGGGGAATATAGCACTAGAATAGTGTAGTGTAATAAGGAAATCAGAAGAGCCTTTCTTTAAACAGCAGGAAGAGCCCTTTTTAGACCAGTGAGAATCACTTGTTCTGAGTAAAGCCCCTAGCTGAGAACTGCCCAATGGTGCAGGGGGTATTTAAACTTTTTTAAAAAGAAAACCTTTGAAAATAGGGGTGGTGACGTCTCACGTATGGTTCCGTTCTACCCACCTTAATCTACAACAATGAATAATTCATTTTGTACTCAGCCAATGAGTAAAACATAATAAGCCACTTAAAACACAAATCAAGATAACTCATGATAAGATTTGAGTGTACATTACCGTACATAATTTAGCATAATTTTTAAATTTATAATTCTAGGCAAACTTGAATTTTTTGGAACAGGAATGGAATATACATTAACAATGATGAAACATTAAAACTTGCTAAAGCAGGAAATATATTTTGGTTAGTGATAAAAATGCTGAACAACTTAACTGTTTCTATATAAAACAAAAAAAAATCTGATACAACCTTCACTGTGTCAAGAATAAGTAAGTACCACAACCAATTTACAAGAAGTCTTACCTAAAATGCTTGTTTCTACAGTTCCATCAGCCCTTGTTTTTTCATATCGCAAATCTGCAAGAAGAAATAGCAAAATAAAACTTTAGCACTCAAAGCAGTTATTGGGGGGGAAAGAGCAGCAGAAGTTTCCCTGTAGATAGGATACTGAAATGTTTTTACCACATCTCACTGGACATCATTTCCCTACTCAAAACAACAACAACAACGACAAACAATCAAATGTAGTTAAATTTATAACATTAGCATGTGCCATAGAAATATACTCACATAAATAAAACGAAACAAGGCACAGGCCAGGTATCCAACTTCTTTAAGACTGGTATCATTGTTTTGGTATATTGTGCTTAAAGACCATAAATGGCAAGGATGCACAGAATTATGGGGCTCTACGACAGGAATGTATTAAAATAACTCAATACTAGATGCCCAATGAATTATACAGCACTAAGACTTCCTCCATCTTCTAAACATCTAGTGAATTACAGTATGCCATGTGTGGCTATCTACAATAGCTTCTGTAGCCAACCCTAACACTACAAAGAAAAAACGTTTTGGAGATTCTGCATACGCTTTTCAAAACATTAATTTTGCCCCTTTTCAGTCTTTAAAATTGTCCACGTCTCCACTCTCTTGAAATTCTCTGTACTGCAGCCTCTACAGATTCTCTTATTTTAAAATATGCATAAAGCTCTTACGACACCAAAGACACTTAAGAGTGCACTAACGTTTAGTATGTGTATACATATATATGACTAACATATAACAGTAAAAATTAAGCCCAAGATGTTTCTCAGGCTGATGTGGGGGCTATTCTTTTTTCGAGCGTGCCCAGGACCAGCACCATATTTCTGTCCACTGGCTGTAATTGTGGCCATTTCCGCACTACACTCTTATAGCGCGATGATTCCACTTTCAACCTCCTCTGGAATCCTGGGGTTTGCAGTTTCGGGAGGGGCCGGTTGAAAGTGGAATCATCGCGCTATAAGAGTGTGGTGCGGAAACGGCCTGTGTCTTCCTCTCCTGCAAAGCCACTGCGGACCACGCTGAGCAGCTGCGCTTTAGGCATATGAAAAACCAACACGGGGCAGGGCTGCACCAGCAGCAGCCTCAGCGGGGGACGCTTTGGGGCCGACTAATTAGCCCTCCGTGCGCCGGGGACTCTCCCCTCCCGCGCCGCTGGCGTCCGTGGCGGCTCACCTTTCAGCACCAGGCAACCGACGGCCAGCAGGAGCGCCAGCAGGGAGACGGCCAGGAGGCAACAGAGCACCGAGAAGATTCTGCTCGGCCACCGGCGCCCCGCCCCGTCGGGCAGGCCAGCCCGAGGAGCCGAGGCAGCCTCGTAACTGCGACCGATGCCGCCCAGCACGCCGCCCTCGCCCTCCTCGAAGTCCGCCCGGAGGTCCCGCGTCGCCTCGCTCCTCTCCGGTGGCCAAGGCGTGCCGGGCCCAGTCTGGCTGCTCTGACTATAGCCCCGATAATACGTTGCCATGGCAACCAAGCTCCGAGGGCGGGGACACAGAGGGCCGGCAGACGAAGAGGGCTCTGAAAACCCCACGTCCTCACTAGCCGGAAGTCCACCCAATCAGGCCGGAACAGAGGGATGGGAAAGCTAGAAGCCCCGCCTCTTCCTCCCCGGCTCCGTGCGCCCAACGGAAACGAGCGACCTCCCAGGCTGCTCTGTGCTCCCGCAAAGGGAACGGCGCGCGGCGCTCGAGTTCACCCCCGTTCTCACTCCTCACAATTGCTCTCCTTTCTCCTTCTCCGTCTCCCCCTCGCCCCACCCCGGCCGGTTCCTCTCCCGACAACCTCCTTTCCGTTTAGCTGCGGAGCGTGCCCGTTGGGCTTCCGTAGCCCGCCCTTCAGCCTCCGCTTACGGAAGCAGCTTTCCCGTCGTCCTTTGCGCGCCTCTCCTCTTCCCCTCCCCCTCCGCTTCCGCCTGCACTTCCCGTTCCCTCTCAGGCCCTCCTGTCGGACGAGGTCCGGCCCGGCCCGGCCCGCCTTGTGCCTCCCGCGGAGAGGAGGAGAAGCAGGTGCAGCCCCGCTGTCCTCCACCCCGCGTCCCGGACCCACGCGAAGTTTTGTTTCTCGCCCCCGCCCGCCCCTTATTTCCAGAGCGCGAGCGTGCTCCTCACGGCGCGGGGAGGCTGACTTTTGACGAAGCCTTTCCCCCCTCCCGCTCCCTCCGGTAGGGCAGCCCCCTCCCCCTTCCCCTCCCCTCCCCCCGCCAACGGTTTCCGCGCCGTTCCCCTCGGAGCGGCGGAAGGGCGGGCTCCCCCGAGCCGGGCCCGGTGGGTAGGGGGAAGCGATGTCGGGCGGGGACTCGGCGGCCGCGGCAGCCGCCTCCCCTCAGCCGCTGCCTTTCTCTTTGCCCAAACCGCCTCCCCTCATGCAGCTCAACCCCGGCGAGGGCGTCCGCCCCGTGGTCGCCGCCGGCCCGGACCAGTCGCCCAAGGGCGCCCGCATGGGAGGCCGCCCGGACTGGCCGGCCGGGAAGCCCGTCAGCCTCCTGGCCCCCCTCATGCCCCCGCGCGGAGAGCCCGAGCCCCTCCTGCCCTTCGGACCGGCCTCCCGCCAGCCGCTCAGGGGAAGGATGCTGGGCAGGGGCGGCGGCGTCGGAGGCGGCGTCGGCGTCGGCGGGAGCCTCCTCAATCCAGCCATGCGACCGGGCGGCGGCGGCGGAGCCGGAGGCGGCGGCATGGGCCGAGAGTCCCTTATGGTGAGTAAACGCCTCTTCTCTCACCTCTTGCGCGCCACCGATGCTGGAACACGCGTGTTCCTTGCCTGAGAAAGACACGCGAAGTTCACGGGGTCGCCGTAACTCGACGGGCCGCTTGAAGCACGCTCGGGTTTCTCTTGCGGGGCCACGCGGAGTTTCCTCGTGCGGCGTCCGATCCGCGCGTGACGAAGGCGCGATCTTCAAACTGCGCAGGCAGGAGGAAGAGAGTCCGGGCTTCATCCTTACCCACGTGTGGAAAAAGTGTGTGTTTCCAAAGGGTGGGCGGGAGGGATTTACCTACGAGGAGTGCTGGATATTGACCGCCCTTCAGCCGCTCTCGAATCCTTCTGTACCGGACATGTCGTTATTGTAAAAACAACATGAATTTCCTGGGCTTATAGCAGATGCATTCTAAGGGTATTTTGTCCTCAAAAGTATATTGGTCTGACAGTGATCTGTCAAGCACATCTTTTTGGGCCATGTCTTAGATTGGTTAGCTGCTAATAGGTTGGATGTTAGATAATCTATTAACTTCAGCAGTAGAATCATAGAAATGTAGAGTTGGAAGAGACCCCAGGGACCATCCAGTCCAACCCCCTGCCATGCAGGAACACCCTTAAATCACTCCCGACAGATGGCCATCAAGCCTCTGCTTAAAAACCTCCAAGGAAGGAGCCTCCACCACACTCCGAGGCAGCAGATTCCACTGCGGGACAGCCCTGACTGTCAGGAAGTTCTTCCTTTTTTTTTTTTTAAATTTTATTAAACTATAACACAAAAACAAACGAAAAATAAAACACCATGTGTTATACATAATGGTGAATTAAAAAACAAACAAAACAAAAAAATTTTTCCCTTCTTTTAAACAATGCAAACTTATATTATTGTTTTTCCCTTCCCCTAAAATCATAAACTTGTTCAGCTTGTTCCGTTCATACAACTTATACATTTTTGTTACGTATCTTCAATTCTTATTTTCATTATATTCATTTTTATTATTATACTTTCACTCTTAATTCAATATTTTTCACTCCCATTTAATCTCTTACTATTATTAATTATAAACTTATTACTTAATATCTCTAAAAATAACCTCTCTCTAAAACCAATTACCTTTTAACTTTTTTTCCCCCTTTTAAACATTGAACATCACATATCAAATTACATCTATAAATCACAAGTTTAACACACACAGATAATAAACAATAAAAAATACAAAATAAAAGATAAAAGTAATAATAGAAAAAAACCCACCCCCCAGAGCCAACTTTTTATTTAATCCACTTTCCAAAATTGCCATTCTTCTTTTAGTCAGGAAGTTCTTCCTGAGGTTCAGGTGGAATCTCCTTTCCTGCAGCTTGAATCCATTGGTCCTGGTCTCTGGGGCAGCAGAAAACAAGCCCTCGCCCTCCTCTACATGGCAGTAGAGGATAGGGTACCCTTGTCTGAGTGCAAGTGCCAAGTACAAGTGGAGTGGAGAAGTAACATGTTTTTGGTCCCTGTTCGTGTATAAATTTGCCTTTGTATCTTCAGCTGTGAGTGTTCTAAACAGTCTTCTACTAAACTGTGTTAAGTCCAGACAGAGAGCATTGTCAGGATTGACAACAGTTTCTGCAAGACAAATGATGGTTTAATATGGGATAAAGTTATTTTGCTATTTATTTATTTAGCTACTCAGTTAATTTATTAAACTTTTCTTTAGTACTTTTAGACAGCTTTATTAATGATGCACCAGTGGAAGAAAATTCTGACTACTTGAAGGAACTAGTTCCATATTACAAGGAGTTAGGTAACAGAGACAGAATTGTAGGGAACCATAGGTTACTGTGAATGAGTTGCATGTTGGTGTGTGTTATCACTTTGTTTGTCCCTCCGATTGCAAGTGCTAAACAAATTAGGAAAGACATGGTCAGTATTTTGAAGTCAAGGTTCTTGACTTCAGAATAGGTTTGGATTGTAAATTACGGTACAAGCAAACCCTGGTTTATTATTCACTCTTATAAATTGATCAACAAGATAGGATGTCTTGTTCAGACAGAGGGTTAAACTAACCCTTGATATGTTCAGCAATTACAGTAGCAGGGAGGTGCAGTCCAAGAAGGGACTAGGCAGCCAAAATGTATGAAGCATTTTCAATACTTGGAGCATGCCATTTGCATGCTGAGCCTTTTTTGCACACGTTGTATATACAAAAACAGGAATTCCAAATAAAGTTACTTATACAGGTTTTAGTCTGCTGCTGCTTCTAATGCTAAATAGTAAGGTTTGGTGATAACAGATGATGCCTGTTCCACATATTTTTTTAAAAAATGAGTGTTGTGACAAGTAGCTAGATACCAGATTCCCCCATCAAAACTGAAGTGTTAGTTAAAATCCAATGAACAACTGGTTACAAGGTGGTGTAATAAAGTGGGGATCATCAACAGTGCTCAGCTTGTTTTTAAAAAGATACTTAGGTCTGAACCTTTTTGGAATACATACCGTTCATCCTTGAATGGATCCTGCTTTACTAAGAGTAGCACTGCACTGTTAATGATATGAGCAAGGCAACTTAGGTAGACTGTATTTTAGGCCAGAAGCATGGTAATCATTACTCGTCCAAAGGCTGAAGTTAATGCATCATGCTTGGGTACTTTCTCGCTTAGACTATGGTTTGAAGATAGGGTATAGTCAGCCCTCCGTATCTGCAGATTCTGTATCCACTGATTTGACCATATTCCCTTCCTGAAAAAAAACCCAAAGGCGAATTTTGATTATTCCATTTTATATAGGGGACACCATTTTACTACAACATTGTACGTGATGGGACTTGAACATCCACAGATTTTGATATCCAGGGTGGGTCCTGGAATCAAGCCCTAGCAAATACCAAAGGCCCACTGTATACATTTCTATTATTGCCAGTGTATTTTGCTTTTTGCAATACAGTTGGCCCTCCACATTTGCAGATTTAACTTTTACAGATTTGATTATGTGCAAGCTTCTCAACTCTGCTGCCCACCTCAAGTGCTTCATTTCTAGAGGAAAATTCTCTCTTGGCAGCTCCAACTAGGCCGTGCAGCTTCAAAAACCTGCCTCTGGTCTTCCTTCTCCAGCTGCTGCCCAGCAAGCTAAGAACGGCTTACAGCCCAGTATCTCAGCATCACAAATCCTTTCCCAGTGCCCCACACACACCTAAGGAAGGACTTAGAAGACAGCAGAAGTATAGGGACACCATGCTAACCCCACTCCCTTTCTCTCTCCTTTCCCTGACCTAGCTTGGACCCTGGGTGCCTGCTCTCTCCACCATGCCTCAGCCCCCTTCCCACAGATACACACACACATTTTGATATTTGCAGCTTTTCTACTTTTGCAGGTGCCCTGCAACCCTGATCCTAGCAAATATGGATGGCCAACTGTACATACAATGGGTACATACAATTATAGTACGTTGTACTGTAAGGTGTTGTAAGTGTGAATACTGCAGTGTCAACATTTTGAACTTGCTTTGCTAGCCATGAAAATGTTCTTCAATATTATTTGTTACCTTCAACTTGCTTCCTCTAAACTCCTGTCATTTTTAAGTATACACATGACAAAATATATAAAGAACATACACTGGTTAATTTGATGCTGTCCTGGTAGACATAATTAACTAGATCTGGATTGGAAACCAAGCAAGCTTGTTGCCATAATAATGTTACTTTTTCTGTTTCGGAGGTCTTTGTATCTTAAACACTCCTATTGTTTTTCAGATGGGACATCCGGGCATGCCTCATTACCCACCCATGGGAATGCATCCTATGGGCCAAAGGCCGCCTAATATGCCTCCAGTATCCCATGGAATGATGTCTCAAATGATGCCTCCAATGGGAGGACCACAAATGGGGCAGGTAAGTTAACCTCTGTGATTTTTGTTGCACAAGTAGCTGTAATGAGATACAAAAGTCATCACAGTTTTGAAACAGTAATCTAAATCTATTCTAAAGATTACTATAGATCATTAAAAGATAGCACTTACTGAGTTTCAGATAACTATAATCTTCTTAATCTTTTCTTTTTTTTGTAAAAATTATTATTCTTAATTTCATTGAAGTGAGATTTTCTGTAGCTAGACAAATTATGACAGTAGTGCATGCGAAAGAATTTTAACCTTGTATTGCTTGTCATTTGTTTGCAATGTTATACAGGGAAAACTGGGGGCATATTTCTCAGATTGGTTTGTAATCCAGAGGGGTATGGCTTGTGAGCAGTTGGACCTTATTAGCCTCTGCTTCTGGTTTCCCTCACTTACTGGTGATGACTGTAGTAGTTGCATTTTCTGTGGCTATGCAGGGAGTCAGAAATGACACTTTTTGCTTGGTATTTGGTTTTTTTGCTAATAGATCTTCCCCATATTGAGAAATTTCAGTTTGGTTAGTAGTTGCAGCAGCTCAAGAATTTGAATGCTAACTAATCTAGTCAGCCTGATTTCAGGAAAACTAGCTTTTTTCCTGATGTTTAGTGTCAGATCTCCTTTCAGAAATGTCAGTAGTGCCAGCAACTTTCATCTTTTTCCTGATGACTTTGTTGAAGGTAAATAAAGGGGATTGTGTTCTAGCACATAAGCAGCAGATCACAAAAGTGTTTGGTGTTGTTTCAAATTATGAACAGTATGGGGATACATTGGTATAGATGACTATAGCAAACTTTCACCACAGATTAAAAGAGAATACATGTGAAGAAATTTGACCAGTGAGCTCTTTTTCTAATGGCCTGTTTTCAGAGGTGGATGCTAATAGAAAAATTTTGCATTCTACAGTTCAGTATTGCTGACAACTTCCCCTGACTGTTAATTTCAATTAAATTTCCATTATTTTCATACCACTGGAACCTGTCATCTTCCTTATTATCATATAATATAGAAATTATAGGCTATAAATTTAGAAAAATGCAAACAATAACTTAGAAGTCTTTTTGTAGATATTGAGGTGTTCATTTTCATTTTAAAAAGGTATAAATGTAGGTATCTGGCATTCAGAATGCAGGGCTGTTGTGTCTTCCCCTCATATTTCTAGTTTATCATCCAATCTGTTTAGACTGCCAGGTCCTTATTCCAAGGATCTTTATCTGTTCATTAGAGGTACAGCTTGTGGATGTTTAGAACCTCTCTGTTTGTTCCTTTTGAGGTCCAGCATGTTGCACTGGAGATGTAGCCGTTGTATTTTGTCATACTGCACTGTAGGTGTACCCTTATTTGAATAAGAGTTGTTCCTACTGACCGTAGTTTCCCTATACCTATCGTGGTTTATAGAAATCCTGAGTTTGAAGATTGTGTGACTATTCCAGAAAGCTAAGATTATTTCCAAATAGTTAAAACAAAGCTACCAGAGACACAGATAATTGGCTATATAACCACTGTGGACCACCAGATATTTGATTAAAACCTGGGGGTTTCTGGTTTATTTGAGTCAACACAAACTGGACTTATCAAGTACCGGCATGCTGTTTTATATAGCCTAGAGGCTATGAATTTGACACTTGCATTAAGCAATCCTTTGTTTCTGAAGCTACCTTAGTAGAAGTTTGTAGGGAGCATCTCTTGCGTGGAACACAGTTATTTGGAAGCAGCAGTGGGGCAAGACTCCTTTCTTCTCCTGCTTCTACAGGATGGTGGGGAATGGGAGGGCCACTCCCATTCTTTCTTCTCTTCCTCACGCTTCCAAGAAAACCTTGTGGATTGAGGGTGGAGCAGTAGCCCTACCAAATACCTCTCCCTCCACACAAGATGGAAGGTAAGAGGGAGCAGTAATCTGATGCTCCCTGAAGATACATGGGAATGGGGTCACTCGGCCAACCTTCCAGGGATTGTCACCATATATTGGGGGGTGATTTCCCAAGAACTGTTTATGGGGGTTGCCAATGAAATTGGCTGATAATGGCCAATTGAATATATTATTAGCATTTGTACAGTCTATTTCTCTTGTTGCTATCCTCCCAGTCCCTAGCAAGTGCTGATGAAAACCATCAGAAATAAATCTTTTAGCTTTCTTTCAGGCGTTCATTTCCAGCTAAAACACCATGTGCTAAATGCAAGCAGATTAGTTTTTCGTAGTAACTGCTTTTGGTCTCTACCTTGGGTGGCTTATATTGTAGACCCTCCTGTAACTATCGCTTTTCAGCTTTGCTCAGGTCAGAAGAATTGTCCCCATCACCATATTTATAATACGTTAAGGAATAAGAGCAGATAAGGCTTTAAGTGCCTACGGTAGTTTGCATCCTTGTTGCATGTGTATTCAGCCTTTTTAACAGTTCATGTTTTTGAACCCTGCAGTCATAATTCTTAAACTTTATAGTACTCTTCATCTTGGAACATCTTTGCAAGCATAACTCTTACTCCAGCCCTGTGAGACAAGTTCTTCAGGTATTATTCTCTATTCAGACGAGGTAAATGAGCCCTCAAGATTAATAGAGTTTACATAGGTAACAGGATTTGCTTTGGGAACTTGAAGTTTTGGGGCAAATGACTTGGGCTCCATCCCAGTAGTGATTTGTCAATGTTCTGGGTTTTGTTTTAATATTAAAATAGTGGCACTGGGGCCCCTGTACTCTTCACAGCTTTTCTGCTATCCCTTCACCCTAAACTTTGGCTTCGTTCATTTTTTTTCCTTTGGGTTCCCTTTTGATAGATAAACATTACTAACTGAAAAATCTTGCCCTTAATTGTTGTCCCTCAAGTTTATTTTGTTTACAGTAATTCTTCTAGTCCCAACTACCCTAAATACTGTATACCTGGCAGGTACCCCTGGCTTTTATACTATGTTCCCAGAGTCAAGTGATTCCCTCATTAGCCTTTTACAACATTTGACATACTTTCTGTAACGCCCCAAATTATTTATTTTGGAACAGAGTTAAATATTTTTACCTTGTCAACGTAAGCAAGGTTACATATTTAGAATTTTGTGGTAGGTTGTAAACAAATCCTATAATCATATTTTGCTTTTAGATGCCTGGAATGATGCAGTCAGTGATGCCTGGAATGATGGCACCCCATATGTCTCATGCTCCAATGCAGCCTACAGGACCGGTAATTAAATGTATTTGCTATCAACTATTCTGACATGTGTTGCTTAATTTTTATCTTATATATAATGGGGAAATATAATGTTTGAATAGCTTGGTACTTTGAAAATTATGTAGTTAATCATGAAAGTTAACAAAAGGTAGAAATTGTGAATGGGCAAGTCTATTAGCTACAGAAAATGTGTGATTGTGTAGTACTTAACACAGAATACATCTACTCTTTTAAAAGAACAATAATAAGTTTCTTTAAAAAGAGGGGGTTTGAGCATTGGACTATGACTTTGTAGGCCAGGATTCGATTCCTTGTATGGCCATGGAAACCCACTGGGTGACCTTCAGTGTATCACACAGTCAGCCCCAGAAAACCCCATGATAGGTTCACCGTAGGGTCACCATAAATCAGAAACAACTTAAAGGCACACAACAACAGCATACATGTATAGCAGATTAGAAGTGATGTATCAAGTGATTATTTTATCAGAATGGGAGGTATTGGCAACCATTATAGTTGAAGCAAACAGTTTTGAAGTAGGATCCGTTGTGTTGAAATTTCATAGGGTTGTAGCAGGTGGTGGTGAAGTTAACAAGGTTTTCAATTTCATTTCATTCTCAATACCGATGGTGTTAGTAAATGCTTTAAAACAGCACTGCTCAAAATGATGGCCCTTGGATTACTGCCCGTCCATGGTAGGTTTCTGGGAACGAAAAAAGAACAGTTGTACACAATTGATACAAATTTAGGGCAAGTCTGTGGCACACTGGGAAAAAAATGCTAAGCTCTTAGATTGGATAACCTGAAAAACACTACTTTAAAATATTATTAAACTTCATATTTTCTAATCGGTGAGAGACCAGTGCCATATTAGTGGCCGTCAGCTACAACTGTTTCTTTCCTGCAAACTGGCTGTGTTGCAGTAGCTGATAACTCATGGACCGGCACCAGTCCATAGGCTACCTCTTAGGATAGCCCTAAAGAAAGAGTGTGACTTATTGCTTGGCTTTCTTCCTGCTCTTCTATCTGAACATTTCAATACATTCTTGGAGAGGTAGACACAAAACATCTTTGGGTGATAAGCAAGGCTACTTCAAGTGCTGGATGGTTTTTAAATAAATGGGTGGGTAGGATTTGCATTAATCTATATGTACTGCTGGAGAAGAAATACCAACTGAATTCATATATATTATCTTTCTTTTTCTACAGCCAGGAGTGAACAATATGGATTCTCAAATGGGTATGCATACATTGTTAGCTACTTGTTGAATAGATTTTCAATGAGACATAATTTGAATTAGAATATTCAGATACTTCAGTAGAAATTGAAAACATCTCTTCACCCTGCTTGATGCCTGATAGTCATTCAAACAGTTGAGTTGCTGATTGCTAGAAGGCATGTTCTTTGTAGAAAGATTTAGTTCAGACTGAACTAGGAAGATGGATAGGGATAGAAAGAATACTTGCTGTTATTAATCTCCAGGCTGAAAAAGTTGGGTTTCCTGATATTGGGAAGTCCCAGTCAGGAAGAATAACATAGAAGCAAAAATTTTCACTCAATCTCCACATATCCTGTAGTGTTTCAAAAGATTATTCTCTAGAAATGCATGTGGGTTTCTGCATAAAAATTGTACAGACTTTACCCCCATACAAACCCCTTTTTCTGCAAAATATCACTGTTTCTAAAAACCCACATGTTTTGTACAAACAGCAATTTTGCACCCCCTCCCCCCGCAAAAAAAAGAAAGGAGAAAAAGCGGTGTTCTAGAAGCAGTGGAGAGGAGGATTACGTGGACATTTGGTGTTCTGTGTGAATTTTTCTTTTTAGGGGAGAGCCCTCTAATCACAACAGAATGTGCTTAGTAGATACGAATTGTTGACTGATTGCTGGGGAAAAATAGAAAGCCAGGTTTTGACCAAGAATGCTATGAATCATGGAAAAGCCTTTCATGGTTCAGGACCACCTTTTGCTGCAACATTTTGTTACTACATGGTAGCCACGTTTAAATATTTGAAGGGATGTCATGTTGAGGATGGAGCAGGCTTGTTTTCCGCTGCTCCAGAGACTAGGACAAGGAGCAGTGGATTCAAGCTACAGGAAAGGAGATTCCACGTGAACTTCAGGAAGAACTTCCTGTTGGTCAGAGCTGTCTGGCAGTGGAATATACTGCCTTGGAGTGTGGTAGAGTGTCCTTCTTTGGAGGTTTTTAAGCAAAGGCTGGATGGCCATCTGTTGGGAGTGCTTTGATGTGTGTTCCTGCATAGCAGGAGGTTGGACTGGATGGCCCCTGTGGTCTCTTCCAGCTCTGTGATTAGTGTGTTTCCTCTTAACTGTGGTTGAATTTGTTGACTCTTGAACAAAACAGAGTATTGCCATTCATATTCAGTGTCATTGTTGATTTTTCTTAAATAACATGAGCTTTTAATTCAGAAGCTGAGTCAGCTGATTAGAGTTAAGTGCCTTGTCTGAACTTCATGCTGCTTAGACCAGTGGTTCTCAACCTGGGGGTCAGGACCCCTTTGGGGGTCGAATGACCATTTCACAGGGGTCACCGCTCCTCAATCCTGCCCCCCTCTTTAAAAGAAGGTGGCCTCACAGCCAATGGGAGCAGTGCTTCTGAGACCCCTGCGCTGGGGTTCAAACTGCAAACCCCAGGATTCCATACGATGGTGAAAGTGGAATAATAGTGCTATAACAGTCTAGTGCAGAAATAGCCAGGATGACTTTCTCCTCTCGCTTTTGTTGTGCGTGGACCCTTGGCGCTTGCCACATGCACGTGTTGTGTTCTTCGCCCTGACTGTCTTGCATTCCTCGCTTTTTGTATGTTCAGCATCCGCACTCCCTTTAAGGGAGGAAGGAAGGGAGGGAGTGAAACAAAATGCGTCTGCTTATGCCGCCGCCATCTTTCCTCTCTCCCTGTCCTTTCCTCCCTGTGCCTCGTGTAAAATGTGGGCTGTTTTGGCATTGCCTTTGGGAGTGACTGGCTTTTTGAACTGTGGAAACCCAACATTCAGAACTAGAACTACTGCCTTAATTCTGGCATTGATGGATGCTTTCTGTGCTTAAAAAAGGGGGGAGGGTTACCAGTTTTTAGGCATTAGAAGTCTATCCAGAGCAGTGATTTAGGGCAGTGTTTCTAATCTATTTGATGTTGGAAATAGCTAACTAACTAACTAGCTAAATAATAAAGAAAGAAAGAAAGAAAGAAAGAAAGAAAATGATTTTATGGTTGGGGGTCACCACAACATGAGGAACTGTATTAAGGGGTCGTGGCATTAGGAAGGTTGAGAACCACTGGCTTAGACAAAGACATTCACTTCTGTTTTAACTCCTGAAACATCCAGTGGTACTAAAAGCCACAGTTGTTAAGTTTGTCTCTCTTTATCTTTTATGTACTAGTTGCTAGAATGTACATTTTTACATATATCTGAAATAGTTGCTTGTAATAGTTACTTCCCAGTTCAATATAGCAGAATTTTTTTCAGTAACTAAATGCCTTTTGGATGATGGGATGGATGGGACCGTTTTAGTTTTCTTCTCTAAAATTTGACTTCTAACTTTCTTTCACAGGTTTAGCTCCCCCTGGAACTCAGGTAAGCAAGGATCTTATTTTGGCTTGATAAACTAATTACTTTCAGCATTTAAAAGTTGCCTCCCTGCCATTTGTATAAACTTGAGCAAAATTGTGCATTCCCACCGTCTTCCATTTCAAAGCCAGCAAGCAGTCACATGTAAGAATAATATTTGAGTAATAAAATCTAATGTCATGGTTTTGAAATATATAGTCTATTTCAGATTTTGGTGGCAAAGAAGGCCTTTTCCCCTGTCCTTTTCTTTCCTTTGCTTTAATGGTTTTTCCTGGTTTTCACTGAGTTTTGGTGGGTCAGTTTCAGTGGTACGTTGGAAGGTACAAAATAAGCTTTGTGGACAGTATGTTGTCCCTAGACTTGCCATAATAAAACAAGAAATGAAATGTATAAGCATTGCAGTACTTGGGTTGAGCAGACTAAAGTGGACAGGAATGGGACATTTTAAGTCACATAATCATGCAGTGTTTTGCTTAGGAAATAAAAATCAAAGAAGAAAAGTGCTGGCATTTATAGTGAGGAGAGAAATAGTAAAAGCAGTCAAAGAAACAATGCAGAGTCTGACCAAATCATGTCAATAAGACTTCAGTAAAAACCCATCAGTATTAACATAGTCGAAGTTTATGCTCCAATGAAAGAGGCAGAAAAAGAAGAAATTGAAAGATTATGTGCAGGAGTTCAGGAGGAAATTGATTGCACACTGAAACAGAACTTTTTGTCGATTATAGGTGATTGGAATGCAAAAGTAGGAAACAGGAAAATTGAATATTGCAGGAAAATTTACGGATGGATGGACTCAGTCAAAGCCCTGAATTTGCGGGACCTGAGATGGGCTGTTGATGAGAGAGTGACTTGGAGGTCTTTTGTCCGTAGGGTCCCCATCAGTCAAAGTCTGCTTGATGGCAGTTAGCAACAAACACATTGTTGTCCACCCCTTCAGTTAGTGCTACAGACACAAGCCTGTGGGCTTTGTCATTGACTTCATGTTTAGGCAAACTAAATCAGTCCAAGTCAAAACTTTAATTTATTAAGCTGTCTTATGTTAGTGAACTATAGTTAAGGTTGACTGAACTGAACAGTTTAGATATAATAGTAAGTGGCGGTTAATCAAGAACTGAAGCTTACAGTTTCCTTATCCATGGGTGAGAACAGGAGTGTACCTGTTCTCATGAGCACGTATGTCAATTACGAGGCATTCCAGTTATTCAGATTGGCCCTCGGTGCATCATGCAGTGCGGACTTGCGTTCTGTTTCCTGGGTCAGGGGCAGCATGCAAATATAAATCTGATTCTCTCTGCTGCATGATCATAGGACTAGGAGGTTACAATGAACAGATTTTGAGTACGAATATGCCAACTGTGTATTCTTCTGTTTGAATTTTTTTATGTATTAATAAAAGCACACTCATGATATCCTCCTTCTTTAGCCTACACCTCCAGTAGTTTGCTCAGTGCAGCAAGCCACACCAGCCAACAGTTCTACCAATGAGGAACCTTCTAAACAGGTATATTTCTCTTAAAAATTCTGTAGTGGTGTGTCCTACTCCCTAGGCCTGTTACAGAAGTTCTTCATTAAACATCTTATTTTTCATAGAAATCTATGTGGTCAGAACATAAATCGCCAGATGGAAGAACATATTACTATAATACTGAGACAAAGCAGTCTACATGGGAGAAGCCAGATGATCTCAAAACACCTGCAGAGGTAAAAATGAATAAGTTAAGCAAATTTGATTAATTGGCCTTGTGTTTGGGAGCAAAGGGGTTTTGCTTTGTGGGGCCAATTTCTCTTTCCAGGTACATCTGTTAATGCCATTTTGAAGTTTTGACATACTGTAGTGAGAAGGGAGGCAGTCAAAAGCTTTGTTATAGATACATAATATTTTATTTGTTAGCTGTTAGACAAATAATACTTTTTTACTTCTTACAGTACAAATTTCAAGCATTTTTATTAACATGCTCTGGATTGTGGAATTTTTTTTAAAGTATCTTTGTGAAACTTTATTCTAGCAATTGTTGTCAAAATGTCCATGGAAGGAATATAAATCTGATTCTGGAAAGCCTTACTACTACAACTCCCAAACAAAAGAGTCACGTTGGGCAAAACCAAAAGAACTTGAAGACCTTGAAGGTAATTTTCACAGAAAGTATTTTCTGTCCTCTTTATAGCCCGTACCTACAGTTGTGGTATTTTGGAGGGAAGGAAGCCAGATTATGCACCCCCACACACATAATTCTTCATAGGCAAAATGACCTTTGAAGGTGGGGCCATGTCTTGTGTTGTTGTGTCTCCAACCAAAGTACCAGCTGAAACCTCCAACTGGGACCTTTGTGGGAGAGGTAGGGCTTTCCCTGATTGCTCCTTTGTTCCTCCCTTACATTTACTATGCCATAAAAGTGCAGTAGGAATAAAGCATCTTCTTGACTCAAGCGCTGATTGATCCTGTAATCAATCGATACTTTCAGATAAGAGTTGTCCTCACTTCTTGTTCACATTGCTGGTATGAAGAAGGAAAGGTGAAAGTGAAGTAACTGGGCTGTGGTCTTGGGACTGTGGATCAGTTGCTCTCTTCTCCCTTCTGAGTAGTCAGGACTTTGGGGAGCAACCTTGTCTCAAGGCACTGAATACAGAATGGGCCAGTCTGGTGAATCAGATTTGTCAGTAGACCAGAAATTCCCTGTCCTTACAGTCTGGAGTGCATGATAATGCTAATAAATATGATTCATGTAATTGTGGAAACCCCAAATTTTAGACTGCATAATAAAAGAATCCATACTCTTGAACTCCGGCAAGTGTTTTCTCTGAGTCAGTAAACAGGAGAACTCATTGGTTAAGCTATCATGAATAAAGAATAAGCCAATAACACTAGCTACTGTGAAATGACCTGAAAAAACTTTTGTCTCAATCATGGTAGCTGCTCTGAGTATTGTATACTTTGAAGGATGGCTGTAGGCAGAATTCTCAGGAGGGGGTCTTTACTGACTCTTCTGGTGAAGATAGTTGCACTTCTGGCAATTCAGAACATGAATTCTAGCAGTGATTTATGAGTTAGGACAAAAGCAATGTTTTGAACAGTATTTCCTGGCATCCAGTGATCTCTAGACATCCATACAGTGTTTTCACACAGAACAAATCTTAGCTGTTGGTTGCACTTCAGTCCTAAAGTTTCTTGACCTGTCTCTAAAGTTTCAAGGAGAACAGTACCTTTAAAGTGTTGTTTTATTCCTGTTGAAATTCATACCACTTTTGTTTGTTTTCTACAGCCATGATTAAAGCAGAAGAAAGCAGGTATGTTTGAAAATAAGTTTTTGGGGCACTTGAACTGCTGGGAGGTGAAAAACTATGAGATTAAATACACATTTAATGACCCAAGGAATCTGGTGTGGTGTAGTAGTTTGAGTGCTGGAGTAGGGCACTTGGAAGACCAGGGTCCAGATCACTGCTTGGCCATAGGTATCCACTGGATGGCCTTAGACAAGTCACTCAGTCTCAGAGGAGGGCAAGGGCTAACTCCCCCTTGAGTAAATTCTGCCAGGAAAACCCTGTGATAGGTTCATCTTGGGGTCAGAAATGACTTGAAGGCACACAACAACAAATAACATACGGATCCAAATATGTATCTTGTGATTTTTTTCCCCTAGAACATTCAATAAAACCTTCATTTGTGTATTTATAGCAAGGGTATGATATAGCAGATTGCCCCCCCCCCACACACACACAGACCTTCTAAGAGGATATGGAGGGCACTTGAATAATTTCTTTTAAAGTGGAGTAGCTTGCTGTTTTACCAAAAAAAGGGGGGGGGCTTTTTAAGACAAAAAAATTGACAGCTGTTTGATGTACAAATACTTGAGACAGAATTGCCATTGAACTTAGTCACTCTTCCTTCTAAGGAGATTGAACATCATAGAAATATATAAGTCTCTCTGAATAGGGATGATGGTTGACCATATGATTTTTAATTTGCAGGTAGGCAACTAAGTAGTTAGAAGGAGACAGTTTTTTTTAAAAAAAATGGTCCCATGAAGAGCACTTTTCAGGTGTGGTCATTTGAATATTTCAGAAATCTGTTCTCCAAATGTGAGAGTGTCCTGAAGAAGAGAAATACACAGAATTTTTGACTGAGACCATTTCTACACTACACTGTTGTAGTGCTGTTATTTCACTTTCAACATCCTATGGAATCCTGGGGGGTTTGCAATTTAGGGAGGAGCC
Organism: Ctenosaura bakeri; assembly: GCA_948474755.1. Classification (NCBI taxonomy): domain Eukaryota; kingdom Metazoa; phylum Chordata; class Lepidosauria; order Squamata; family Iguanidae; genus Ctenosaura; species Ctenosaura bakeri. Next base: position 106,842 of record CAOLHI010002939.1, read on the forward strand.
TTTAAAATTCTCAGCCAGAGAGCTCTTTGTCCTCAGTAAACTACAAACCCCAGAATTCCACAGGATTCTGAAAGTGGAATAATAGCACTGTAACAGTGTAGTGTGGGAGATGCCCGTGTTTTACTTGGTCCTTCTTACTAGGCTACAGTCTGCTTTCACGGTACAGTACTAGGCCCAAAGTTCAATTATGTGCTTAAGCTACATATATGGATAGCAAATAAATGAATACAGACATATAGGTTTGTAGACATTACATATTTGTTTAAGCAGTAGGTGGAAGCTTGTTTGTATTGAGGGCTACAACAGTCCTTGGGGGTGACTTGTCATGGGCAACATGTCAGCATGGGTGTGGATAAATTCAAAAGTTGAGAAGACTGCTCTTGCATATTCCACTTCCTCTATTCCTCCCTGCCTAGTGGGAAGGTGGGAAGAACAGGTTACCTTTCTCAGACGTTAGATATGTTCACTTAGAGATTTTCCACCCTTCGGTCCATGTAATCAAGACTGTTGGCTTTGAAAATCATGGAAGGAAATTGAGTTCTACTCTGGAAAAATCAGATGCTTGTGTGCTATGATAACAGGACAAGATTATTAATCCAAAACTGGTGTCTGTTGCTTACAACATAGTGGGAAATCAGAAGAATCCATTCCAACGTCCTCTTCTGCAGCTGTTGCCTCGGGGGTTACAAATGCTGCTGCCACTATTCCAGAGGCTCCCGTGGCTGCACCATCAGCTCCTGCAGTTCCTCCTGCTGCATCTGCTCCTGAAGCCGAGCCTTCTGCCATTGCAACTGCTTTAGAAAATGAAAACAGAGGCCCTGCCTCGACCGATGAGCAGGCACCGCCAACTGTTCCTCTTGCACAGGAACAGTCAGCGGATGTTGTCACAAACTCTGTAGAGGAAACTCCAAAACAGGCATCCTTAGAGTGAGTAATATGTCGGCTAGTTTTTAATGCTTTTATGTGATGCTTTGCTTCAAAAGAATAATTTATAATTTGGTACAAAAAAAACCAGATCTGAAGTAGGAAAGAGAAGCCAAAAGGAAGATTTACAAATAATCATTTGTCAGTGTGTAGGTGTTGCAGTTGCACACACATGTGCAATAAAACAGTTAAAATACGATAAATCTCACATTTCAGGTTTTAGTTAATGCGGGTGTTGCCCTAGCCTAGTCATTTGGATTTGTATTGTTTTTAAATAAACAGAAGACTTCCCCAAAATGCTCTATCAAGAACCTCTTTTAGCGTTCAAAATTTTTTGCCACCTAGTGTTGGGAAGCTTTTGCTGGAAAATCCCATGTCTAAGGTATCCTTGGGTTGGCAGAACTACTTTCCCAAATTGACAGTAAAAATCAGATGGGCCTCTTAAAGGTTTCCAGCTTTATTGTGCACGCCTCATCTTCGTCAAGCAGCTTATCCACAGTTTCAACTTCAAAGAATGGATAGCAGTTCAGTGGCAGTCCATGGATACTTTTGTTATCTTCATTTCACTCACTTGATGAAAACAATTCACATTTAGTAGATTTTTTAAAAAACCTAGCATATTACTACCAAAAGGATTTCAGATGGACTAATCATCTATAATAATGACTATTATTATATTAATATTTTGTTCATTTATGTCCTGCCTTTCTCCTCATAATGGGACTCAAGGCACCTAACATTAAAATATAAACGAAAAACAATACAATCTATTTGTAAAAGTATAAACATGATTAAAAAAATTATGAGATTAAACTTTACACTTTAAAAATATTAAAATACGTTAAAACATTACACAAATCTTTAAAATACAACCATATAGGGTTAAAAGCCTAAATTCCTAAAAACCTGGTGGTTATTTCTCACCAGATATATGTGTGATTTTTATATTTTTCATTCTGAAGGAATCAGTGATGCTATACCATAGTGTTATGTATGGAAAATATTCCCTTCCTGCCCCCATACACACACCTGCTTTGACTTGTGGTTTGGGGCAAAAGGTAGAATATAAAGATGATGATGATGATATAATGTGTGATCCACAGCTTGCAGTGGGGGGGGGTCACAAGCTTTGAAATGTTGTATGGTCTGTCATTATGGACTCTTTTAGGAGAATGAATCCCTATCCTGTATTTTATCAAAATCAACCATGAACAGATACCATGATAAGGAATAAGAAGATCCATTGTGAAAATAGAATACTGTGTGTGTAGCATCAGATGCAACTCTTTTAAAAAAGAAAAAAGAAATTGGATCTTCAGAGGGCCTGGTTATCCAAGAAAAGAAACAGCATTGGCTTGTGGTTTCTGAATAAGAGTGGTTGAGACTGTTCTCACCAGTGCCGGTGATCTAAATAGTGTGCAGCTGTGGGTTGTGCTGTAACCTAAAACCCAAATATGGCTTGGATTTCTTGGAGTACAGCGCTCTATATACCTTTTCTGGGAGTGGAATCCAGCCTCCTTGTTGGTAGCTACCAGCCTCCCTGGCTCTTCCATGGAATTAGTATGTTTTAAAAAAAAATTTAATTACAATGACATGCTTTCTATTTCATTTCATAGTGTTGCTCCCAAAAAAGAAGAAGAAGATGCCCAGCCAGTTAAAAAAACCTATACTTGGAATACCAAGGAAGAAGCTAAGCAAGCATTCAAAGAACTGTTGAAAGAAAAGGTTTTAAAATTGAGTCAACTACTCTTTTAAAATTTCAAGAATTACTGATACAATATTTAATTTGGGAAAATTGCTCAGTTTTTATAAGGAGTTTTACAGAGTAACAGTTACACTGAAATAATCAAGGGGGAAATGTTTGTCCAAAACATAATTATTATAAGCTATCTTGTCTGGGGTTGTCTTGGAATATTTAGTTAGGTCTTTGAGCGAGGGAGAAGACCAATGAATTATTATATTAAGGATCATCATAGTGGTGAGGCAGTTAGCAAATTCTAGAATTTTGGAGCAAACGGAAAAGGAAGAGGGGAAGGGAAGCTGTTTCTAAAACCTTTCAGTATTCTTAGTTGAATTTGCATTTTTTGTAAACTACTGAGAAACACATTTGAACAGTATTTGTTCTGCTTTATTAGATGACCTTTCATTCCAAGTGCTGCTTCGAAAACATTACGTCAGAAACAAGTGGATGAAGCTCTGTGTTTTTATGAACTTGCTTCCTTTTAAACTAGATAGGAAATGGGGGGGGGAATTAATCATTGTTGATTTTAATCTATTTGTATGGTAAATGGTATGAGACTAGAAGATAGGTGTGGTGGAAAAGATCCTGGGTATCAGATTTATCAGTGGCTATTCTTGTCAAACCTTTTATAAGAAACACAGGAACAAATGAGAATTGTTTGTGCAAATATTCTTTATTTTTACTTAGAAACCAGGTTTCAGCAACATAAATGAAAGTACAGATTCACAAGTTAAAATGATTTATTTCATATCTTCATAGCGTGTACCATCAAATGCTTCCTGGGAGCAAGCTATGAAGATGATAATCAACGATCCTAGATACAGGTATAACTTATTCCAGTTTATCTTTTTAACCAACATAATTTTCAGTGATTATTTCCATAAACTAAGGCCCTAAGAGATGCAGTTGAATCATAAATTAGTTTTTGCAGTGTTAGTGTGCATATGGGTATGTGTGAGAGAGGTTGCAAGTGTGCTTTCTGGGAAGAAAAGATGTGCTGCACATTTGAAAACTGCCATTTGCACAGAGTTAAAATCTGCAAAAGGATGAATTTGACTTGATTTTGCAACTGCAGTTGAGCTATATGAGATATTTTCCCCCTTTCAATTTTGCAGTGCTTTGGCAAAGCTGAGTGAGAAAAAGCAAGCCTTTAACGCTTACAAAGTCCAGACAGAGAAAGAGGAAAAAGAAGAAGCACGGTTAAAATATAAAGAAGCAAAAGAGTCTTTCCAGCGTTTCCTTGAAAATCATGAAAAGATGACATCCACAACCAGATACAAGTAAGATGAACTTAATTAGAATACTAATCAGATAATATTTTAGATAAATGATCCAAAACTCTTTAGCTTAGGCAGAGTAGAATGTGAATTTTAGTGGAGTCTGTAAATCCTTATAATTTCAAACACTGCGCATTACAGAAGGGGACTGGGAATTTAGATCATATTCTCTGCAGTGGTTCTCAACCTTCCTAATGCCGCGACCCCTTAATACAGTTCCTCATGTTGTGGTGACCCCCAACCATAAAATCATTTTCTTTCTTTCTTTCTTTCTTTCTTTCTTTCTTTCTTTCTTTCTTTCTTTCTTTCTTATTTAGCTAGTTAGTTAGTTAGTTATTTCCAACATCAAATAGATTAGAAGCACTGCCCTAAATCACTGCTCTGGATAGACTTCTAATGCCTAAAAACTGGTAATCCTCCCCCTTTTTTTAAGCAAAGAAAGCGTCCATCAATGCCAGAATTAAGGCAGTAGTTCTAGTTCTGAGTGTTGGGTTTCCACAGTTCAAAAAGCCAGTCGCTCCCAAAGGCAATGCCAAAACAGCCCACATTTTACACGAGGCACAGGGAGGAAAGGACAGGGAGAGAAAAAAGATGGCGGCGGCATAAGCAGACGCGTTTTGTTCACTCCCTCCCTTCCTCCCTCCCTTAAAGGGAGTGCGGATGCTGAACATAGAAAAAGCGAGGAATGCAAGACAGTCAGGGCGAAGAACACAACACGTGCATGTGGCAAGCGCCAAGGGTCCACGCACAACAAAAGCGAGAGGAGAAAGTCATCCTGGCTATTTCTGCACTAGACTGTTATAGCACTATTATTCCACTTTCACCATCGTATGGAATCCTGGGGTTTGCAGTTTGAACCCCAGCGCAGGGGTCTCAGAAGCACTGCTCCCATTGGCTGTGAGGCCACCTTCTTTTAAGGGGGGCAGGATTGAGGAGCGGTGACCCCTGTGAAATGGTCATTCGACCCCAAAGGGGTCCCGACCCCCAGGTTGAGAACCACTGTATTCTCTGTGTGCATTCATAGCATTTAAATTTGCACTTACTCCAGTATCTGACCATGGAGAATGTGAACTTGGGAAAGGATTAGGTTGCATTACACATGAGCACAAAATAGCAAACATGACTAGTCTCTCTTCCTGTTTCTCATTAGTAAATAATATCCAAGGCCATATTTTGCATATTATTGGAACAATGATTTGGTTTAATAAACCTGGTTTATTCGTCTGTTAAGCAGGCTAGTATGAACTCCCAGTTCTCTTCCATTGTGATTGGTTTATTCTTTTTTACTTTGCTGTGGAGTCAGCCCTCCCCGTTCATGGGTTTCACTTTCATGAATTTGATTCTTTGTGAGTTTCTTCAACCCCTGCCCTCCACCTTGTTTTGCAGGGGAACCTTCCCTCTCTGATCAGGCCAGGCAACCATTTAAAAACTTGCCTCTGGTCCTCTTCATCCTCCACCAGCTGCTGCTGGGCCAGCTAAGGATAGCTTGCAGCCTCATTTCTCTGCACTACAAACCTTCTCCTGATGCCCCCCTACACCCAAAGAAGGAGATGGGCAAGACAGGAAAACTAAGGCCACCATGTCGACCCACCCCCTTTCCCTGACCTCGTTTGGACCCTGGGTGCCCATTCTCCCCACCATGCCTTGGCTCTCTTCCCACAGACATACACATTTTTGTATTTGTCTGGTGCTAAGGGATGGTGGGAGTTGTGATTCAACATCTAGCAAGCTAGAGAGATGTTTCCCATCGCTGGTTTTGGTTTTGTATCATGACTTCCCGTTATACAAAAACTGAACTGTGTGCTTAAGATGTAGGTTAATTGACATGGGAGAGAATGTCACTGATATTTTAATCAAAATCACATTAATTGTTCTTTAATTTTTCAATACTGAAGACAGTTTTGGTTGAATTGGATGATCAGAAGAAAGTGTGTTTTTATTAGCATGGTTATTTAACAAGAACTGGGATATTCACTTAGCCATTAAGAATAGAAGGGGAGCAAAGTAAAGATAGAAATCATTTTTATTTCAATTTTTTCCATATTTTTATAAATAGAAAAGCTGAACAAATGTTTGGAGAAATGGAAGTTTGGAATGCAATATCAGAACGTGATCGTCTTGAAATCTATGAAGATGTCCTATTCTTCTTATCAAAAAAGGAAAAGGTTAATTGTTTCCCTCTTTCCACTTGGTAGTTCACAGCTACTTAGTTCCATTTTCTCATCTTTCTTTCAGTAGATAACTTACACTTTAAATCCAAAATATGTAGGAGTTGTATTTGAACATCTAGAGGGCTAGATGGTTTTGGAAAGTACATTTTCTACTTGGTAACTGAAAAAAGCAATTTAATTTTTTTTTCACTCATGGAAAGAAGTATTCCTAAATTAGTTTTACCTATTTCAAAACAAACAGTATTTCATATTCAGCTTGATATATCTTAAATTTAGATAATTGCAATTAGTTTTCAAATAAGAATAGAACATGTAATGTTGTAGGCCTTTTGGATCAGCTTGTGCTATGACAGTAGAAATGTGAAGTTATATGATGTCATTTTTCTGTGAGTGATTATCATTATTTGGTGATAAAATATATGCAGTGCAAGCTGGTGGAATTTCAGCTTGCATCCTTGATCAACTTGGCAATACTAGACAAAAAAATCAAAACACACACACTATGCATGTCTTTCAATTTCTTGCTACTTTCATTTTTAGGAACAAGCCAAGCAGTTAAGGAAGAGAAACTGGGAAGCATTAAAAAACATCCTTGACAATATGGCAAACGTTACATACTGTACTACTTGGTCAGAGGCTCAGCAGTATCTGATGGACAATCCTACCTTTGCAGAGGATGAGGAACTTCAAAGTAAGGATAAAATTGATGAGTTACTTTCTTGTTGAAGTTTGGCCTTTTGTGGTGATTGGATACCAAAAGCTACTGAACTATTAAAATTGCTGAGTGTTGTGAAAAACTCAGTTAACCTGCCACAAATACAAGATTTATTTTTGTACCATGAAGTTACTGCATCTTTAAACTGCTGGGAATAGCACTATGTGAGCTGTGGCTTCTTCAGTTTTCGAAGAGTTGCCCAGAAGCCATACTTAAAATTGAGTATAGATAGGATTGGATTGTTAACGTATTTAAAATGATAGCTTTAGCAACATGATAATTTAACATATTTTAAGATAATCCTTTGAGGAAAGAGCCTCAAACTTAAAGCATGTTAAAAATGATTTAATAAATACTATTTATTTGCAATTTTGCCTCTTTTCTGTCGTGTTCTTGTTATAGAGTACAATATATTTCTACATCTCTGACTACCTTTGGCATACAGATCCTTGTCCTGACACACCTGGGTTAAATGCAGTCCTTAAATTTAATATTTAAATTTTTTTTAATATTTTTACCTTTCTTTTCAGTTATCGTGGCACCTAATATGGCTTTGATTCCATGAAAATAATTTAACAGTTTGTAAAAACAGCAACATTTGCAGCAATTTTGTGGATTTAATTGATTTTAATCAGTAACCATCTTTAAGAGGATGGTTCTGAATACAGGCTGCTGCTCATTTCAGAAAGTATGAGATTTCCATAATGAAAGTAAGCTGCGAACAGTCTCTGACTTTCATGTTTCTATTTCCCGTTTTCTCATCTTTTGGTCCCATAATCAGGGATTGCAAGATTCTACTTTAGTTATTAAACTAAAACTCTTGTTTCCCAATGTAGGACATTATGGAATTATTCTCTAGTGAGTGCAAGCCAGACTCAAACTGTAGTTTCAGATCTTGGCTTGTTCTTGAACCAAAGTTAGACAATCCAGACTTCCTTGAGTTCAGGAGTTAGGAAGCTGTGCTTACATTAAAAGGCTCTCCTCACAGACACAAAACAAAGAGAAAAGAGACAGCATGTGCCAGAGATTTGCTGTGGATCACTTTGGTAGTGTGATATACCATGATTTCTGTTTACTTCTGAACTGAGTCTTTGTTTATTAAGCCTTTGGGAACTTACTAGTGTGGACCTGTGTTTAAACGCTGTGATATTAGGACTAATTTTCTCAAAATATTGTATGTTGTTTTTTCTAGATATGGATAAGGAGGATGCATTGATTTGTTTTGAAGAACACATAAGGGCTCTGGAAAAGGAAGAAGAAGAAGAGAAACAGAAGGGCCTACTTAGGGAAAGGCGACGACAACGTAAAAACCGAGAATCTTTCCAGGTTTGAGGCACAAGTATAACTCCATGTTAGGGATAAAATATTTGTTTTGGTATCAACTAAACAATTCCCGGCTGTTTTAGGCACTGATAGGGTTGCTGAGCGTCTTAGAATTCTGCACTGATCCAGGAGGGAATGCATGTAGATGTTTGCTCTGTTAGTGATTTCAACACCAAAAAATGTTGCAAAGCCATGGTTCACTGTTTTTCAATGTGCACTTGGACTTAGTTTACAACAAGTTTTTTTTCGGAGGAAAAGAGGTATGTGTGTGTATATATGTGTGTGCATGCATGCACTTTCAAATTGATTGCCAGCTTATGGCAACCACATCGATTTCATAGAGTTTTCTTAGGGAAGGAATACTCAGAGGTAGTTTGGCCAGATCTGGTACCTTTAGGATATTTATGCCTGATTGGTAAAGAGTTACAGGAAGGCTTATCAAAGGCCAGAGAAGAGGAATAAAAATTGGGTCTCCAGTATTTGATATATACTGTTGGACTCAGTCAAAGTTTTTCACCTGTAGGCTAGATAGAGTAACCTTAAGTGCTTCAAAATAGCAAAATGTACCTTAAACCTTCAACCTTGTGAACTGTTCCCTCATTATTAACTAATACTCAGAATTGTGTGTATCACATTCTTCTATTAAACCTTTTCCTATTCAACACTTGTATTCTCTTGGAGGTAATAAATGGAGGCTGCATGTCAGCAATGAGAAGCCAGAGGCAAATGTGGGTGGGCCAGACCTTTTTGGTCTCCCTTTCCCCTTTTAGCATGATCCTGGGGAAGGAAGAGAATGCTGTGGCCAGTGATCTGAACAAGAATGGTTTCAAGAGTGATTTTGAAATTAGACCAAAGGATATAGAGCTGTAGTTTGTTCTTCACTCTACAACCCCCCACCCCATATTATGCTTTTCAATATGGTGAGCAGTGGTTTTGGGGAATCCTGGAAGCGGGTGGCCCTGTACAGAGGTAGAAAAGCTTTTTCAACCAAAGAAACCTGCTGTTTTATGGCTAACCCTCTAGGGCCAGATACTAAAGGTGGAGACTCCCTCTCCCTCCTCCCCTCTCCCTAAACAGGCATAGTGGGCAGAATAACCATTTCCCTTCTCATACTAACCTGTGTTTATGCATAGAACAAACCTATCCAGTCAGCTTCCCACCCCGCAATTCTCCTTAACTCTCAGCAGCTACTCCTTGAAGAAAAAACTTTCTTGCTGGTACCATGCAGATGGGGATTTTCAGGCAGTTCGTGGTGAAGGAAGGATTAACCCTTTTTATTCTTAGATATGATCCCTCTCAAATTGCTCTCTTTTCTGCCATTTAAAAAGGCTTCTAAGTCTGATCGTGACTGGGGAAGGGTATCCCCTGCATAGTAATTAAGCAACTGGTGCTAGTAAAAAGCTTTCTTTAAAAATGCCTAATTGCTGTATGAGAGGAAGGGAGAAGGAAAGCTCTGGATGTCAGGAGGGGAATTCTGAGATTACATTCAGTCCGTGAGCTGAAGATTCCATGCCATTGCTTTGCTGATCCACTGCTGGAGTAGCAGCTACTTTTCCAGTTGAAACAGGAACAGGTGCATTGTCTTTTGATTTATGGATACTTAATGGCTGGATCATCACATGCTCCATTTACTGTTTTTCTAGATATTTTTGGATGAGCTGCATGAACATGGACAGCTGCATTCAATGTCATCATGGATGGAATTATATCCAACTATAAGTTCTGATATTAGGTTTACTAACATGCTTGGTCAGCCTGGTAAGTATGTTTTCCATTGCTTGTAGATTGTATGAAGCAAAAATGTTTCAATTGTAGATAAATCATAGGTGGGTTGTTTGACTGCTCAAAAATGTTTAGCTCTTTGGTTAGAGGGCATGTTGACCATTATAGTTTTTTTCTTTAGGCTCAACAGCACTTGACCTTTTCAAGTTTTACGTTGAAGATTTAAAAGCACGCTACCATGATGAAAAAAAGATAATAAAAGACATTTTAAAGGTGAGACAAAATGTATTAAATGAAAATGGTATTTCTGATTTAAAATGATGGCACCTATTTTGATGTTTGAAGCTCGGGTTTCACATTCTAAAGATGCAAGAGATTTCTGGTACTGCGAGATTCAGTTGCTGTTGAGTGTCATGAATTTTGCTCTTTCACAGGATAAAGGATTTGTAGTTGAAGTGAATACTACTTTTGAAGACTTTGTCACAGTCATCAGTTCTACTAAAAGAGCTACTACATTAGATGCTGGAAATATCAAACTGGCTTTCAATAGTGTAAGTTCTCTTTTTTAAAAAAAATCTCAGGTTTAAGAACATTGACACCATATAAAGCAAAATGATTTTTCCCTTCATTGAAAATAAGCATCTGTGAATAAAACTGTATTACAAGAAAATTCACATTGCAGGCCAGTGGAGAAAGAGTGGACTCAGTGGAACTTGTTAAAGATAATACAAAATCAGAGTTCTTACATTACAAAACTGAGCCCTGAGGACAACCCTTCATCTTGTATGCTTCGTCAAGTCTAGGAGTAATTAATAACTTTTTAACCTGACTCACTGTCAAACTAAACTGTTGCTTGCTGTTTTGCTTATGAGTGTCTAAAACTCGTTTTTGTAATGTCAAGTCATTATCTAGAGATGCAACCTTAGAATTATGATTTTTTTTCAAAAAATTTCTTTACACATTGTTTTGGCAACCCTGACAAGCGATTAGAAAATACTTTTAATATTTAAAACAAATATAAAGCAAATGTTAGAAAAAGTTGCCTGGGATTGCAGTATTTTCCTTTTTTTTTTTTTTTTGCATTGCATCTTTAATCAAATGATTGTTTGGGTTGCTTTTGTAGCTGTTGGAAAAGGCAGAAGCTCGTGAACGTGAGAGAGAAAAGAAGAAGCTCGCAAAATGAAACGGAAGGAGTCTGCCTTTAAGAGCATGTTGAAACAAGCAACACCTCCAATTGAATTAGATGCAGTTTGGGAAGATGTGAGTATATTCCATAGCATTTGGGGAGAAGCTTGCTTTTCTTAACTGGGAAAAAGTGTTTTCACCCCCTAGTTCAATTGACTGAATTTTATAAATACTTCAGCTGATCAAAACATTCTGAAATGATGTCTCCAAGATACTTGTAGTGTCGAAATCCACAAAAGACAGAATTTCTCAGTTGAAAGGGAGTTGTCTCTTTCACAAAAATCAGATAAACTGTCAGGCTAAAGAGAAATTGAGTAGCCCCAAATGTTATTAGATTACTCTTCACAGCATTATTTGCCATTGGTTATGCAGGCTACAGCAGTATTTTACCAACCCCTGTTGTAAAGAATGAGGAAAATGGGGAAAATAATTTAAATATTTAAAATGTGTTTGTGCAGGAATGATTTTCCTTTTGATCTTTCGTAAACATTTTAGAATTATTTTCTGCAAGGTCTACCAAGGATCTAGGAGTTAAATATTAACAATGATACATGTGTTTCTTTGTGACATGCAGATTTTAATAGGTTGAGATTGGTACATATAAGTACATATAATAGGTGTCATTGGGTCCAGGTTAATACTTCTTTGCATTTAGAAATTGTCCTTGAATTCTCAATGCCACTATCTCGTGTTGGAACGAAGTCCAAAATCCAGTTGCAAATCCCAACTAGAGATGATACATTAAACCAGTAGAACACATAAATTCATTGGATCTTCTCTCTAGTTTTGACAGTTGGGTTTGGCTAGTTAACTAGTTCTACCGATTAGATCACGGCTTTCCAAACAGTGTGCTGCTACACGTTAGTGTGTCGCCTGAAGTGTGTAGGTGTGTTGCCTACACTCTTAGAATATATGTTATTATTTATAAATTATATAATTTTAAAAATATATGAAAGGTTTTCATGAGATATGTTGTCTCCCCATCCATTTTGTTACTACAATTTATGTATGTGTCTGTATTTCTCATAAAGGGTTAGCTTAACCTCCAGTTTGCTAGTAAAACTGAAGTTACTGTGTTGTGAAATGATGTATGTCTAAAAAGTATGTCACCGACATGAAAAGTTTGGAAAGCTCTGGATTAGCTCATTGCTCTACAATAAGGGTTTTGGTATTTGAAGAAGGTAGAAGATCTGGTTTTTGTGGCAGTGGTACTTTTGACTATTGGGTAATGTAATGAAGTAACTGTTTAGAGATGTAAATTTTTCTGCAATACAAAATTTATTTTAAAATAAAAGTTATGGCCTGCCTTTCTGCTACACGCTGATGTTTCTTTATAAACTTGAGTAGCTGACTAAATCCTGGATGCAATTCTTTTCTCACATATAGATACGAGAAAGATTTGTAAAAGAACCAGCTTTTGAAGACATCACTCTAGAATCAGAAAGGAAAAGAATATTTAAAGATTTCATTTATTTACTAGAGGTAAAATTGATTTATATATGGCCACACGATGGAAAGACCAAATCAGAATTATAATGGACCAGCACAAAAAGAACCTCTAAATGTGTTGAAGTGATTAACAAAATACATGTTTTAGTGAAGAGTATTATGGATTTGACATCTTTTACATCAGTATTGTTCCACCTATATAGGTAGAGTGAGAATTGAATGTGTAAATATGCTAGATGGAAATATGAAGCCTGAAGGTATTGTTTGCTTGTGGAAGTCCCAAGTCACACAAGAACTTTAATGTGTAACTGTTAAAAATACAGATCTTGCCATTCTTTTGAGATGTAGGAATGTGCCAGCATGCTGCTGCTTGGCTGCCACCAACCGCTGGAAACAAAGATAATATGTGACAGCTGTAGACTGAGTGGTCTACTATTTGCTTCTTTCTATTTGGGAACAAAATAGAAGAAAAGAAATTGCCCTTGGATGCTGTGTGCCCTTCCAAGCCAATCTGTGCATGGCGTTAGGAACTGCAGCCTGGAGAACTTTTTCCTTGGCAGTTGTGCTTGGAACCCCATAGCTGCTTGGTCCATGTAAAATATGCTGAAATTAACTTGAGTAAATGGCAGTATTTTTCATTGGGGTCCATCTTTAACAAATTCCGTAACTACTAAAAGAATAACATTCTTCATTAGAAAGGATGATGGGAAGATGTCAGCTTTCCCTTATGGAAACTGGTCTTATAGTAGAAAATTATCTCTTTCAAACTTCTTTTCCTGTCAGAAATGTTTGTTTGTTTGTCAGACCTCAGTTACTATAAATATTGAAGAGTTGATAAAGGGATGCAGTATAGTTTTAAATACAAAAGTTATAGAGGATGTCCTTCAGGGATAAACAGACAAGCACAGACGAGACAGAGATAAGACAGGAGGAGAGATTGATTAGAGATGTGCTGTAACTATGTGGGAAATATTTTTACCCTTGACAATTTTATCAGTGATAGGATACCATTTCAAAGGATTAATTTTGATTCTCTTAATGCTACAGCATGAATGTCAACATCATCATTCAAAGAACAAGAAACATTCTAAAAAATCAAAAAAGCATCATAGGAAAAGGTCTCGTTCTCGTTCGGTAAGTCCTTTATTGCCTCATTTAAGTCATTTTTTCTTTTCCTTAAACTGTCCATAAGTTACTTAGTATTAAATCTCAAATACTCTTCTTTTATAGGGCTCAGATTCTGAGGATGATGACAGCCATTCAAAGAAAAAGAGGCAGCGCTCAGACTCCCGATCTGTTTCTGAACGCTCTTCCAGTGCTGAATCTGGTAAGGTGGTTTTATCTTGTCAGAAGAAATAACAGTGTAGTAATGATGCATTTCAGTACTCTTAACTTGTGTTTTGCTCTTTAATACGTTAAGAGAGAAGCTACAAGAAGTCAAAGAAACACAAAAAGAAGAGCAAAAAGAGAAGACATAAGTCTGTGAGTATCTCTTGTTTTTAGATTTTATTCTGGACATCAGTTTTCAGTTGTTACACTTGCCTGTGAGGAGCAGACTTGTCTGTATTGAAACATAGATCTTGAAATATGAAGGAAAAGGACTCAAAATAAAATTTACAATTAGCTATATTTGAAAGGGAGGGGAAAAAACAAATTTAGCCTACTTACAGTCAGAGCTGTTTGATGGAGGGCCCTTTCCTACTACACAATTACAGCACTGTAATTCCTCTGTAACTGCTATGGCTTCCTTCTATGGAGTCCTGGGGTTTATAGTTTAGGGGAAAGGCATCTAGAATTCTCAGCTAAAGAACTCCTTTGGCACTTCTGATCAAATTCCACAGGATGCAGTTAAAGGCCATTAAAGCAGAATCATAGTGCAAAATTGTGTAGTGTGAAGGAACCTCTGTAATTGCAGAGCTTTTTGTCAGAGCTTATTTTTTAAAAGTATGTTAAAGGACTTGTTTGTTTATGAAAATTTGGTTTCTGTGAATGTGTGCATCTGATTATCAAGTTGATTGTATGTAGGTTAGATGTCACTTTTCTCTGCCTTCATTTTGCTGTCTTGATCATGTATGATGAAATTGTACTGTGTTTTTTGTACAGAGTGCCTGGTTTCAGTTTGAGCAATAAGCCAGTCCACTACCCATTTTTTTATATTTCCCAATGGTGCATCAATATATACTTAGCTAGTAAAGCCTAGGGTTCTATCTCAGGAGAAAGACAGGACACACATCCAAGAAGAAAAAGAAGGAAGGAAAGAAAGTCTCCTAAATTTAAAGACATAATATTCATAAAACTTCTGAAGAAAGAGGAGCAACCAGAATCCATGCTTTCTGATAAGTTAACTTTCTGGTTCAGTGTCTGGCATCTCATGAAAAAGATCACAAAGCTGAGACAGATTCTTGAGAGGTGCTCCAAGTCCATAGTGAAGACTTACTTAGCTGGACTAGGACTGAATAAGACAGTTTGTATGCTCTTCAGTGTGATCTCTGGCTTTAGAACATAATTGACTCGCTTACTCTAAGGACCAACATTCTTTGCATAAATCTCAAGAACTCGTTGGAAGTGGATGTTCTGGTGGCTGTTAGTAGAGATCTATTTCTGTACACTGTTTACTTTACCTGGTACAGGATTCCCCAGAATCAGATGTGGATCGAGAAAGAGACAAAAAGGAGAGAGAGAATGAAAAGGAAAGAAGTAGACAAAGATCTGAATCTAAGCATAAATCACCTCCTAAAAAGCGGCCTGGCAAAGATTCTGTAAGTTTGCTTGTTTTTGCTTGAGGTCATTATCGTAGGTGGCAGTAGCTTCACTTACTTAGTGAAGAGTATTCTTTCCAAGTGAACCTGTTTTTATTTGGTCTCTGGTTACTGTTGCACTTTTTTACCTGCAAATGGGCAAAACCATGGGTTGCATGCATCCCAATGCTTGTGCTGGGGAGGAGGCATACAAGAATGTTTCTTCTTGCCTGCTGGACTCCTGCAAGACTCCGATTCTATCAGAGTAGAACCAGCTGTTCAGTAATCTGTGGGGAGTGCAGTTGTGATTAGAACAGGATCCCTATGTACCTTCCTTCTACAGAAAAAGGGTTCCTTCTACAAAGAGGGCTGTGGATAGTGTGTGATGTTTTTCAGTGAATAGGGCAGGATATGGGGAGAATCATTCCCCCAGGTACCTCCTCCCCAGCACAATCTTGTTTTTTACCAGGTAATTTCAGAAGCGAAGGAGACTGGGACAAATTTTCTCCTTTGAACTGTTGTGAATTATAAAATCAATATATATTTTGCTTCGTGGTGGCTAATTTAAATTTCTTAATGCATGTGGAATACATAAACTAGATTGCCAATTATGTGAAAGGCTGTACCAGTTACTTTTCTTTATACTTTTGCAGGGTAATTGGGATACCTCTGGTAGTGAATTAAGTGAAGGTGAACTAGAAAAACAAAGGAGGACCCTCTTGGAACAACTGGATGAAGATCAATAAGAAATATTTAATACCAAATATGTTTACAGTGTGAGCTAATAAAAATATAAATGACTAATTTCAGGAAATGGATTCCCGGTGTTCTGAGTTCCATTGTTAAAACAATGGTTTTTCAGTTTTACTGCGTAACTAAATATCTCAAATATCATTGTGTGCCTGGCAGCAAAATGAGAAAGACAGAGAACATTCAGAATTCTTCTTGAATTTCTGTTTTGATAAGCTAGGCAGCCTGTATATACCCCATGCACCTTGACATCAGAGAGCACATTGGATGAGCAAAATTTTTTTATTTTTGAGCCCTTTCAATAATGGCTTGGAAAAATACTCGATCTTTTCAAGCCTCTCTTGTCTATATAAGAACAGCTTTGCTAGAAAGGCTTAAATTTTTGGTCTCCTTGTCAAATAAGGTCTAACGGGCAGGGAAAAGATGCCCCAAGGGTGTTGTTCCCTTTGGAAAGATGCTCTATAGTTTGCTTGTAGCTCCACTTCTGTTGGTTATTTTCCTACTACTTTTCTTTGCAAATAGAGGAAATAGGAAGAGAGAGAGGGGGGATTTTTTTTTAAAATCTACGGTAGTCCAGAATCCAATGTTGGGTTTTTATGCATTACTTTACAGGCCAAACTGATGTCACTGGTAATTTCTATTGAATTTTGACTTTAGGTTGAAATATTGTAACAAGTTTCACCCTGAAGTGAATTTTTAGTGTCATGTTTTAAACTGTGAAAAATAGATGACTGGTGGAGATCCTAATAGGCCCTTAACTTTAAAAGCACTAAGAGGTGCTGACATAACATAGCTACCATTTTTTATTAGAGGAAAAAATCTGGTATATATAAAACAAATTTTAAAAAAGCAAAATTTGCAACGGGCATTATTTTAGCATTAATCCAGTGTTACAGAAAATTGCAAAATCAGACTGTAAATCAATTGCGATATGTTGCCTTAAGGACTTTCTGAAGAATGTACCACCAAATTTTGAAAATCAGTTGCAATACTTTGTTTAGAAAATCAGTGTAGATGTAATACATTTCTTTTGGGACATGCTGACCTACTGTTAAAAATCTGGTCTCCTTCTATTTTGTTTTTGTTTTTCCTTTGTACTAAATAGCTTCTGCCAGCTTTGATGAGTACTATCTGCCCTATACATTCAGGAGTATTGACTACTGTGGTACAGACTCTAAAATCTTTCTGATTTGAATATTTTTGTACATTTTTATCACTTATTAAACCTTGTCTTCTAGTGTGTACTAGTATTTTTTCTGTTTTTGAAAATGCTCTGTACAGGTAACACATATCAATCTCATGTACTTTCTACTTGTTAGTTGAAGAGTACACATAGAAGTTTGTGTCTCTAGTCTAATGCTTCCATCATTCATATTAAAGCAACAAGACTGAGACCATATTCAAGGTCAGCCACAGCACTGATGTGAAATGCTTTCATCCTACAGTGATGGTGGTAATTTGAAATTGACCTCTTAAATGCAGTAATAATGCAGAAAGATTAACTATGCAAAATAAGAAATCCAGACTATACTGTAACATTTAGTCCTTAACTGATTTCACTGGAGCCTCTGTGTAGATCAGTTTGTACTAATTCCAAGTAAAAGGACAGTTTTGCTGACCAATGGTGCAGATTTTCCACGAGTGGAACTGACGGCCTGGAATGCTCCTGACAGAGGAGAACAGAGATGGGGTTCAAGGTGACATTTTTTTCAGGCCATTATCCTCACTGCACCCCCCTCCAGAACAGTGTGGGAAATGAGGGTGTACGGCTAAGTGGGAATAGCTTTCACTCTTTTCAGTAAGTGGCTCTGCTGTATTGTTCCTTCAGTAAGAGAGTATGCACGGTGTAAGAGTAACAAAATAAATCAGCACTGCAGTCACTGAATTTTATACAGATAGGGCTACAAGTAAAAGCATCACAAAATCTCCAGAAATGTCCAAGGGTAAAGAAGTAGACTTTCAGAATTTTGTAGCAACAGTTCCAAAGTTTGGAAAGGTGCAGCCCAATGCTGTTCCACCATTTCTAGGATCTGGGTACAGAACAAAAGTAGCAAGCTCTTTAGTCTCCGTGTTTGACTTCTTATTTTGAGAAACTGTTAAGTACTGGTAACTAGTCAGCTTATGTACCAGTACCCAGATCTAGTTCCAATACGTGCTCATCATGTTTAACACTCAGTTATATGTTGAGATAGCACTGGGCAAATATCACAATGCTAAAACAGCTGGGATTTTTTAACATTACAGTCCTTGGTCCCTTCTCCCATGTAGGAATATTTATGTAAAATATTTTCTTATTGCCTTGCTTAATTTACATGAAGAAACATGTTTCTAAGTAAATATTGCTTTTTAAAGCATTGTCTTTATTTTTCCATTAAAAATAAAATGCTATAAATATAAAATTAAATGATTCTTTATATTTCTCCAGACTTATCTTCTGCAGGTTACTTGGTGTAATTTGAGGAACAGCTGAAGTTTTAGCTTAAATTACAGAGGTCTTTTGCACGTTTACAGACAGCCACAATCATGAATTAAGTGAAAGTTCGCTCTTCAAGCATACATAAATTGGCTTGGAATCCTATTCTGGTATATTAGCTAAATGTAAACAAACAACAATTTCAGTGCATAAGTATCTTTTAATAGGAAGCTAGAAGCACAACTGAAGGCCAAGGAGAGCCCTTTTTAAAAATAGGTTGTGAACAGGAGACTGCCCTATTTTTGTTTTTGTTTTAACATAGCTTCTGGTGAAATTCTCCCTGTGTGGTACCCTGGCTAGCCTATCAACGGTTTCTGTTTCTTTCATCATGCAATGTGGCTGCTGGCTCTTATCAGCAGAATAAAGAAAGAGCACCTACATGTAAGGCATGAGAGAAAATTAAGATGAAATTCTGAATCCTGTTGGTGACATACAAAGGCATACAGTCCCATTCACGAGAAAGATGGGATACAAAATAAGATTAAATTACACCTGCATATGTCTAGCCAGCCTTTACTGTGGAAGGAGATATCCACTATCTCTGCAGCAAACTGCTACCTGTAGAATGCACCTCAGCCAAAAAAAAAAAAAAATATATGCTTACTCCCTCGACTCAGTCATTGGGGGGTGGTCAAGTAATGTTGGCTGGATGCATCCTCCAGGAACTCCCAAGGGGTCATCTGGAGATCTGTGACAGCATCTTCACACTGACTGCAGAAACATAGCTGGATGCTGCATGGCTGCCATCTACCCTGACTGAATGGCCATAGCAGCAGAGAGGTGGTTCGACACCTAAAGAGAGGGAGCAGAGTTCTGACTAGTGGAGCTTTATACTCTGCGAGATCCATTTGAACGCTCAATCAGTATCCTATTGATAGGATGGAGATCTTTAGTGCCTTTTAATGATAAGCATGGGCCTGCAGCTGCAGTTAATCACACTTTTTAGAGTCAGTTTACTGGAATAAAACCAAAATTCAAAAAAGAAATGTGAATCATCTGTAGTAGTGTAAATAGTTTATTCAATCATATGCCATGAACAGATCAGAAAAGTAACATGAACTGCTTTTATAAAACACCTATAATATTGCTAAGAAGCAGATCTATTACTAGATAAAATATTAAAGAGAACATGCCAATATTACAGCCTACTTGTTAATTTTTATCTCTTTTAGTATGTTTTGAATCCTGGCAGCGGTACCACTGCTGTTAAATTACCTTTCCAAATCAAGCGTGCTTAAATAGGGATACCCAAGTCAAAGTACTTGTCTTTCAGTGAAGGGGGGAAAAGGTGTAATGGTGGCATGTTCTCCTTAGCATGTCAAGCGCACATTGCTGAAAATTGAGAATGCTATTGGCCATTGTTTAAAATAAACTTTCTGTAAATAGGTAAGCAGATGTCAATGTAATAACTTCTGAGCCCCAAACTGTCCATTTAGTTAAATATAAAAACAAAACTATAAGTTAAAATAACATTCAGATTGTATAGCTCAGGCTGACGTATTTTAGACAATATTTACAATATTACCCCGAGGCTAGAGTGGGAATTAAAGAGAAGTGTAAAAACCATAAAAAAGCACCAATTTTGTAGCAAAATATCTGTACATTTAAAAACATTATCATATAGCTACACAGTATCAAAGGAATATGGGACCTTTACCAGTGGTTCACATAAGCACAACATAAAATAGAAAAGAATTAAGTGGTTAAATACTATACATAAATTTTACAATTAACATATTGTTGCAGTGCTACCAGCAAAAGTAAGCAGTAAGCAAGGTATCCCCTTAACTTCCAGTTTCTGACTTCAGAACAAATCAGGTGCCCTGCCTTGTAAAAATATATGAATGTACAGGAGATTAGAACCTGACTTGAGATGTTTGAATTGGCTCTAAGCTGAAAATGCAAGCACTTAGATCTAGAGGAGGGTCTCAATCAGCATAAATCATTTTTCAGATGAATACATCCTTCTGCACTGCATTATGTTCAATGGCTTGTGCATTCCCTTTGACATCCAAATGTTGATAGAAAGAAACAGTGCAGATATATTTAAAAGTCTGACTGCACGTTGTACTTAAGTACTGGTTCATAACTGGGATAAAGAAATTCCATTTCAGGTTTAAAAACATGCAGTGATCAATTCCATAGTGAGCTGTACTCCAATTAAGATAGCTCTTTAAATCATGATCCAATCTGGATTGTCATGAGGCAAACACAGCTGGCTCCTGAATTTCCATTCTTGGGACAAGGTTGTGCATGGAATGTAGGGCACCAGGTTTTCACTGTTCTCACAACTGAACAGTTTGTGGTCCTCAGGAATCCTAATACTGATTATTGAGAAGTTAATATCTTAGTGCTAATTAATAAATAATAAAAGTTACCCAAAAGCTGCCTCTACATGAAGAACATGATAACCAGAGTTTCATACATCATTCTGTGTTCACAATATGTTCAAAATTTTCAGCAATACCTGTGCTGCCCACTGGCATATACTGGGTAGAATCTGAAAGCAGGCAAGTGTGTATTTAATATAACCCTTGCATTACCACATCCTATTTACAGTAGATATCCCACTATGCAATCCTTTCTTATACCAATGAACTTTAACTTTTGTAATCTGTACTCACATCTATTTCAACCTTTGTTTTCTGGATAGTTTCCCCCAGCTTAAAATTTTCTTACAGGGTGCAATTTATTTGAACAGGGTCCCCCCCCAACTTTGTATATTATGTTCTTATGTATGCATATACCTATATATGCATATAGAAAACTAATAAGTGCAACTGAAGTTCAGAGTTAACTTCTCAAAGCATCCAGGAATGTACTGAAATAATAATAATAATAATTAAAAAAGAAAAATCCACAGCAGCTCACATCAAAGTATTACCTATTTACAACTGGTCATGGTATCAAGAAAGCCTGCTGAAGGCTACTTACTAAATTGTATGTAACGACAAAAAATACAATATGTATTTTACATTTTGGTTAAAAACACTGAACAAATTTATTGGTGTAAAAAGATACCCAATCAAATAAAATCCTATTGCTTTGATTAATTTGAGCAGGTACTTGAAATTTAGGCACTTGGTAGCTACAGTTATGAGGAGAGCCCATATCTTCCCCCGCATTCCTATGCACTTTCTGTCATTACGGAGCCCTTCAGAAGGTAAGTTAATGTACTGTGATCAAGGCCATAATTAAAATGGTAGCGCAAAGAGAGTTCATATGGGAAGGAAGTGATCAAGTACACTTTCTACTTTACACATGCCAGGTTTCCTCAATCCAGCTCACATGGTTATTTCAGCACCATTGAGAGCACGCAAAGTCTGGTCATCGAAACGCCTCCTCACACTTCTCCTCACCGCATCGGCTCGTCTGTAGGGCTGGTTTCTAAGATCTGTGTGGAGGAAACAGTACAGTGTCAGAAGCAGGCTAGCCTGTGTCTTTGGATCTAGATAAGGAAAGAGTCCTGCTGGTAGCCAATCAAAGCAGCTTGAAGCAAAAGAGAAAAAGGGACCGTTTAAACTTTCAGAAAGCTGAGCACACAGCCTAGATTTCCCTGTCTCTACTATGTGTAAAAAAGGCATCATACAGAATTTCTACTTCAGCAGTATTTTAATTTGAGTTGGTGTGAAGACAACTGCACTATCCTTCAGCAGTAGCTTGAGGAATATATCAGTGTTTCATCAGAACTGGTAATGGTTTATTTGAAGGTGTCTCTCACTTAAAACTCTGAAACTTGGAGTTGTGGTTTCCCTTCCTCCAAAAAAATAAAAATATCAAAGCCCTGATTCTGTTCCTGGAAGACTAAGACTTGTGCTCCCGTGAATCTTTGGATCAGTTTCTATTGTTTTTCTTTCTTAGGATGAAACAGAAGGGATTGGAGCAGAGTTGCCAGTGTTGTTGGCTGTGCTATTGAAAGTCAATAATTTCCTCAACATCCCCCAACACTGAAGGTGACTACTATCCTTTGGTTTGGTGAGAAATGGAATCTATGCAGCTTGAGTTTACCTCCATCACCACTACACAGAGAAAGGCAAGGAAAAACAACATGTTACCTAAATGCAAAAGCCAATAGTCCCCTCTCACACAGCTATCTTCCCTGAAATCTTTTTTGGGGTTTTTTGCAGAGCAACTTTGTCCTCCTTTGAGGGTTGCACTGATAGAAGTCAATAGAAGTAGTGGTAGAGATACTGGGCTACAGAAGACAGGGTGGACAGCTATTCCTAGGACCCAAATGAGTTGCCCCAACAGCACTTAATGAGGCCACAGTATCCTGGCTCTCCATGATGTTTGGAGTCAAAGGTAGGGGAACCTCCTCTACTTTGCTATGCTAGGTCTCTCCCATTAATTGCCCACAGTACCGTCCGATCCACCTACCATTTTTCAATCTGACTCTTCTTACCCTTTTTGCTGCCATTTTCTTGAACAAATTGACACTTCAAACATCTGGGCAGCATCCATTTTTAGTGTACCATTAACCTACCAAAATTGGCCATGAAAACAGTGACAAACTGGCCAGCTTCCAGCAACAATGGACCTTCTTTTCAGCTATTGGGGTCTGAAGTGCCAAATCAGAAACTTTCATGTTACAAGCTCACCCTCCCCACCTCACTCAATGTAAACCATTTCTCAACTTCAAATATTTCAGTCTCTTGTCCCAAGTCCTTCCTCTCCTTCCCTTTTCCCCTCCCCACATCCTCCTTTCACATGCAGATGTCCTCCTCTAAAGAGAATTTGTTATTGTGGCAATTTAAACACATTGTGGCCACTGAAATGTCAGCTCGGTTTGGACAAAAGCTAATGCATAAACCTCACTCCCAGTCAAGAGAATCTACTTTCTGAGTATAAGAAAAGCCTCAACTCATACTCTGAAGAAAGGTATTGTCTCTAAGACAGGTCTAAATCTGTTCCCTTAGGTAAGTTGTTGCAGGCTGAAAGTCCAAGTCCTTTTCATTCTTCTGAAATTTCTGATGGCGACAGAGATGTGCTCCTACAGCAGGCTATTTCTCACTCACCCTTCAGTTCCCCCCAGGGTTCCAAGAAAAAGGAAAGGGAATGTGAGACTCTGGTTCTGTTCATGAGGAGCTATTTAAGAGATTTTTTTTCTTCCAAAAGATTTATCTCTTTTGTTATCTAAAGTGTCTGCAGTCTTTAGTTTTCCCCAGCAGCCCAGACAAGGAAACCTTGTTTCCAGTCAATGGAATTATCTGCCAGCAGACTCCTTTTCATGCAGTGTTTCTGTAGCTGGTAAGAACTGAATGGGCTGTCCTCTCAAAATTAAGATGGTTATCCCAGTAGCATAAAGCCATATACCCCTGACAAATGGGTCCTAATAGACCTTAAAGTACCTCTAGTTGATGTTCTAGTTGATGTCTTAGTTTGGGGAGCACTAGCACCAAAGCTAGGTGAAGGACTCCCTTAAAGGCCCTAAGGATAAACAAAATGAGGTGCCTTTAAATAAAACACACAAATCATCTGTCCTTTGTATTAAAGCACTATCAGTTCTCTCTTCGCATGTGTCCCTGTGTTGTGGATAGAGGATATACTTCACAATGATAATTTAGATCAAAGAATCCTGTCCAGAGGACTGAGGAAAATTTACAGGATCCTACATGGTGAATGACACACAGGAGATATTACATTTTGCAGCTAAGCTACCATTGCAGCTAGAAGGTTTACATGAATGAAGCACTGGGATGTTGATGTACAGTTCAGATATAAATCTTTCCATAGTTGCCTTTAAGGGTTGAAAGTTCTTTGGTGATCATGTCCTGAAAACCATCTCTGTAGAGACCATGGATAACAGACTATAACCACTTCTTCCAAAAAAAGACAGATGATTATGTTTTGCTCTAAAGGTTCTGGGTGATCTCAAGACTTTAGATCTTTCCATCCTATCTGGCCAAGGTCCAGATAACCCACAAACCTCCTTCATTAATTCCAACCTCATCTATAGGGGAGGATTTCTGCCTTTCAGAAAGGGATGTAAAGCAGCAGTTTTGAAGTCCAGCCGCTTCCAATAAAGGGCAGAACACAACTGCTTCAGGCAGTCTGGACTCATTACTACAGACAATTGGATAATCAAAACAACGTCCATCATTACAAGTCAGCGTTTGCCCAGGTCCCCAGGGACAAGTAGGTCTTCTACAGACCAAAAGCCATTCAAAGGAGGTTGAATCATGCAATATATCAACTTCTAATTGGTGTGATCAAGAATGTGTCTTCCACTTTTATTTATCAATTATGTGTTTATTATTAATAACTCATTATTTATTATTTATTTATTTATCAATTATTTATCAATTTTCTTTAAAGTTCCATATAAAGGAGATTAACTGAACCTTGGGCTTTAAAGGTACAAACAATTTCATAATTTGCAAATATTTTTGCATGGTAGCCCACTCTGAGGGAAGCATTACATTATTTCCTTGTACCCTCTGATGTGCAAGGATGTTTATTTATATTATTTATACACCTATAGGCAGGAAGTATCTTTTTATGAGGGCCCAGTCTTACAGACATACCCTCAGGGCACTTCATTTAACCATTTCTTCTCTGCAGTCTCCCTCCCTCTTTTTTGCGGGGTGGGGAGGAGGGGAAGATAAATATCAAGAACAGTCACCTACTCCTCTCCAAAGTTATTATTCCCCAAGGGGCACAAAGAGCTACCAGAAAGGGAAGGAACCACCTGTATGAGGATTGGAGACTGATCCCTATAGCAGAAGCAAAAAGAATCCATTCCCTTGCAAGATGTTCCTACCACAACCGCTGAATCCGATGATTTCCACCATCCATATCGTTCCTTGGGCTAGATTTCATGCAAGGCCCGTTCAGTGGTTCTTCAGGCTTTTTCAATTTCACACAGCCTGCTATAGGTATTTGCTTCACCACATTCCTGCTCAACTCACACTCTGTCTCAGATGGTGAATGCAAAGGAAAATCTAGAAGAGGGTTTCTTTCAGATACTCCTTGAGTGATCACAGATGCCAGCCTGCTCAGATTGGAGGAGCACAGCCATGGTGTAATTCCATTAACTGCTATTAAATACCTCCTCTCCTACAGAAGGAGGTAAATATGAAACCTGGGTCAAACACTTTGAAGAGGTAAACTGCATCTGCATCTCTAGTTTTTTTTTTCAGGCCAATCATCAATTGTTTCTGGAGATTCCTTAGAGAGGTGCTGTTGGTTTTTACTCCAACAGTTCACAGAAAGCACTCCTAGAACCTGCCCTTCATTTTGAAAATGTTAATTTGCTCACTGTTTGACCCCCTCAGGAAGGGTTCCATTATGGATGATATCCCTGAAAGTATCATTTCTGGTGGCCATCATGTCTGGCTGCAACATTTTTGAGCTGGCTGCCTAATCTGTGGGAGACTATCTTTGCTCCTTCAAGCAAGACTTTGATCAATTTCAACCTTATCTCTCTTTCTTCTCTCTTTCTGAAATGCTTTCCACTTTCACATGTCTCAAGATTTTATCTTTCTCACTTTTTGCTTTAACTCTATCACATATGCAACAATGGCTCCAGCACAAACTTGATGTTTCGCAGACCCCTAAAAATATATATTGGCAAAACTAGGTATTTCAGACAATCTGAATCCTTGTTGATTTCCTTTAACTTGGCCTGTTTAAGACCTATATCACTTTGGCCTATGACTTGGCTTAGGTGATTCATCCTACTAACATCACAGCACACTCTAGCCACTACACACTTCCATGCTGTTTTCTACAAATGTTCCTCTAAGTGACATTTGCAGGGCAGTTGCCTTGAATCCCCCTACCACTTTCATCTGCCATTACAAAACTGATAAATATTGGACAGCAGGGGCCACCTTTGGTAGCAAGGTGCTCCATATATAATGTGCAATCACTCTCACCTATTAGTTTTAAGAAGGCTCGAGTACATCCCGGTTGTATGGATTCCTCCTCTCAACCACCCAAAGAATAGCACATTGATTACCTACCATGAAGATGTATGTTTTTCTATTCAAGTGATGTGATGACCTAACTCTTTTTTATTGTACTTTTCATTTTTCCTGTCTACCTCTGCTCTTCAGCTTGTCTAGGACATGAACTGCCTTCAGGAAGATGGGTGTGCATGCCAATCAGCCTTTGAATTACAATTCTCCCATTTGGGAGAAACATGGGATATAAACAAAATAAATAAATAAACTTGTCTATCTCTGGATAGTGATGGGAATAAAGCCAAATTGTATGGATTCCTCCTTTCAACAACCTAGAACCCACTTTCAAGTACATAACCAATGTGGTATTTCCTACTTACAATGAAGTACTAATCTATTTAACTGTGTTTAATTTATTATTAAGTTTTAGCTGATTCTTTTTGTGAACTGCCTTAGATCCCATCCCAGGGAAAAGGGAGCATATAAATTGAATGAATGAATGAATGAATGAATGAATGAATGATTATTGTATAGCTACAAGGTCATTGTGCTAGAATAAGACTGTCTAGCATGTACTTTCGAATCTCTTTTGGTGGGCTATTCCACAATCTAAGGGCAGTCGATGAAAAGGTCCTCTGGGTGACAGTTGCCAATCTAGTCCTGACTGTTTTAAGTAAATGGCCCCCAGAGGACCTGAGCGTATGGGGACAATTGTATTTTTAACTTTTCTATGACATGAATTTTTTTTTAGCTGGTTCAATTTTAACCTTCATAAGCCTCACTGAGTCCCAGAATGTGTGAAAGGTGGAATACAAATAAATATTATTATGGTAATAATAATAATAATAAGTAATCAGATGGCTTACTTGTCCCCAACACCTGCTTATATGGCTACAATTAAGAACAGTGCTGCAGGGAGGTCAAAACCCAAGTACCAATCCTGATTTGCTTCTCCTCCCACAAGGCTCCTATCTGCTTTTCCTAATAATGAGCAACAATTGGCTTGTATACACAAAAGGGATCTTCCCTGGTTTTTGTCATTCCAGCTGCACAACTTGTCAAGTAGAAAGTGATGAATAAATACAGGACACTGGCAGCTCAGAAAAATGTTGCCTCTCACATACACAGATCTCTGTTTCTTCCTATTTAATTGTCTTCCTTGCTTTGGTCCCCTAGATCTCATAGATATTGCAGATGGCTTTAAAAAGCCAGTCAGACCATGGCAGCAGAAATACCTCTGTCTAGTGCTTGCCACTTGTGGGAAGAAAGGCCAATGACTTCCTTGGCTCAACCCTACTTGAGCATTACCACTGCTGCTGAAGCAAGGTCCACAACTGAGGGTAGGAGAACACAGTGGTGGACTGCAGCTGGACTATGATAGTTCCAGAGCTGCAGGCAACAGGGTTCCTCGGGAGCTGCCAACTTCTATGATTGCAACCGCAATGATTTCCAAATGCAGGTTACTTAAAAGAAAGGAAGAAAGGAAGAACCGATTGCAAAAAATAAAAGCACAGGCATAGTGAGAACTTAAAAAAAATTTTTGATTTCAACTCCCAGAGTCCCTAGCTAGAACAGCTAGAATCCATGTTGGTAGGGAATTCTAGGCAATCTAAATAAATAAGTCTTCCAAGCTGTCATCCCAGTAAAGAGAGAAAACAAATAAACATTTGCACCTAAGCTCTCCCTCCTGAGATGCTGCACAGGATTTCCTTTTTTGTATAGTTACATCGTACTGGATTTGGGCCTGTGCACAATGTTTGATACGAAAAAATGTAGCAGGCAAAACCTATTCATTATATTCCTATTTCTGCATGTCGGGCTAATAAAGATGTAAGAACAGAGTCTACTTTTAAAGAAAGAGAGAAAGAGCACAATTCTGCTAGGTGCTTTTGTCTTCCTTTCACACACACCTGCAATGTGGTGGACAAACCTACATCCTATCAATATACACACGCCTGCAACCAAAGTGCAACATCCATTTTGTAGAAAATGACCCATATGCCTGGAAAAGAACTAACCACTAAACTTGTGATTTGACACTCTTGTTATTCAGTGCAGACAAGAGCTGCTGATTAATCAATCCCACACAGTAGATATAGAAGAGAGACCTAAAAGCATCAGCAATGCTCCTGTGTCCTTACAGCATAGCACTCCTTTAAGTTATTTGGCTGTGTTTTGCAGCAGTTTTGTGTGGCATTACAGAGAGAGGAGGAAGCTAAGTAAAAAGTGATGCTTGCCAGCTCTGTGTATCCTCCACCACCGGTGTGCTAGAAGAAATCCTTACCCTCGAGTGAACATTTGGAAATTTAGTGATATTATTCTTCTTTAAGGCTAAACAGAAGGGAAAAAAACACAGAATGATGGTTAAGTTAAAAATGGGATGGTACATGAAGAGCAACTCAACTCAGTGCCCAAAAAGCCAGAAAAAAAAAACATCAAAAAAACTCCCACATGTGTTAGCAAAGTCAAGCAAGAGTGGGGGAAGCCAAGGCTTAAAGGAGTTAAAAAGAGAAAGGTAAAGAAGGTGCAGCCACCCTAAACTCCTACTCATAAAATTCCAAGCTGCTTTGAACACTGGCTCCAGGATGACTGTACAACAATTTCACTTGAAAGAGCAAACAGGAGCTGAACTAGTTAAAGTCAGCATTTGTATTTAAAAGTCCCTGTTAAAATGTATACAGCACACTAGTCAGAAATGAAATGCTTTCTTTGAGATCCTTGGTTCTTGAATCCAAGACAATAGCATTAACAGATACATGCAGAAACATGCACTGCTTTTTAACAGCTTACATCATACAATATAAATGGATCCAGTTCCATGACAATGAACTTCAGATGTCTATTACTGCTGGACAATTTTGAGAGACAGCCCTGTTATTCCACTTGTATGATTTCCTCGTCCAAACTTTATTTCTTTGGTTCTTGACTTAGCATGACAATTGTTTAACATTCATGCAGATCAGTGGAGGGAGTGTGGCTTTCCTCATCATGTCAATACTACAATTCCCATCATCTCTTATCATTGGCCATGCTGCCTGGTGCTGATGGAAGCTGCAGTTCAACAACACCTGGAGGGCCAAAGTTTCCTCACCTGCAATACCCTGTTAATTCTTGGTTCAGAAAACAAGACTCATTCCCATTATTTTGATCTCTGTTGGTCCTGGTTTTGTTCACTCTCTTTACCACCAAAGACTGATCTGATCAAAGGCATAAAGTTACATGTAGCTGTTATACAGCTATAAGGGGGTTTCCAATTAAGTTGGCATGGAACTGAAGCTGGCATGATTATGGACATGACAAGATGAAAATGGAGATTTAGAGGCTAGCTTATTTATTTAATTCCAGGTCTCACAGGCAAACACAACATGCAAGCAATGGTTAGAATGGCGGAATGTGGAAAGTGCTCTTAGCAATCTCAAGAAGAGAGTGACTCTTTCGCATGCCACAATGCCAAACTCATAAAAGTTCAGCTTCACCCATTCTAGATTTACTTCCAGGGGAAGGTTTAACTTAACAGGATTCATGCAACATAGATCAATTTGCTAAGAAGGATGGAAGAGCCTGGAGGAGATGACATGGAGAAAAACCAAGTGAACCGTTTGTCACATATATCATTATGTCCCACAAAAATCTCTTGCAAATTGGGTGTGCTGGCTTGAAGCACAGCTGCTCTTGATCTCAGTGACTTCCAACACTTGTTGTTCTATGGCTGCTTAGCACATAGACCAATGGTGCCTCTGAAATACAAAAGCTGGTGGGAGCAGTCCCACATCCAATGGAAGGGAGCAAAAGGTTTACTGGCAGACAAGAACGTGCAATGAGATGACAATGTAAATACAACTCCAAGGGGATGCCAGACATCATGAATCCATTCAACAGCCACATTGCCTTACACAAGTGGAAAAGCAAACGTCAAAAAAACCTACAGCAACCTTTTTTGTTTTTTAAGAGCACCAGGTCTGAAAGAGGAATAATTTAGTAATGGAATTCCTCTGTGAGAACAGGTTCGCAGAAAAACCGAGAGCCACGCTTGGCCGTTCGAGCGGTAAAGGGCACCGTCTTCAGCACTGCATGGAAAATAACAGCCAAACAAGACAGAATACAGTAAGAAGCAAAGATCTATTGCATTTAGTACAGTGTTAGTGCTCTATTAAGAACGGCCTGAGTTGGCTCATCAGTCATTTAACCACAATAGGATTTGTTAGGCTGGGTTACTCTTAGAATTATCATTCTGCAGTTACAACATATTTAAATGACCGTGGCATATAGAAAGAGAAAGTGATCATTTACATACTTTTCTCTCATCACAGCTTTCTTTTGCATGAACATTAACTTCTGCTCAGCACTGATTAATTGTCCCTGAATCTGAACAAAATCAAATGGCAGAGTGTGCTATGAAAACCCCAGCTGAAGTTTTACCCAAGGAACAAATCATAATGTGCCACTGAAAAGGACACACTTGGTCTCCCTGCACTCCTAGTTAAGTCCTGGTTGAACAGGGTTCTGTGAGGATGTACACATGTGCCTTCCAGAAAAGGGACAATAGTAACTACTCCTAGCATTCCTAGCACTTTACATATTCAGAAGCTTACAACTGAGCACAAAATTGAAGGGAAATGCATCAGTCACTCCCAGTACCAGGAAAACTGTTCATAATTAACTGTTAATTATTCCTTCCACTCTGTTGTTGTCATAGAAGTCAAATAAATTAAAATTTAGCAGGTAACCTGTTTGTGGTAAGAAAATACTGCCCACGCTGCACTGGTCACTTCTACCATAAATTTGACCCAGCCATGGTCACCCTATTGTGTTCAATTATGGATTGCTGAAAAGGGCAAGCATTAGTATTTTGCAAGAAGAATACTTAACTCTGAAGTCTTAAACCGTTCAGCAACCCAAATCAAACCATGTCCTCTGTTAGGTATTTAGTGCTGCAGTAATTATTGTTAGTAGGATTTTTAAGTACAACACAAGCTTTGGAAACAAGCCAGCAGGTTTATATGTAGTTCAAACATGTTCAAAAATATATATGGCATGCATCTTTTGCACAGACATACTTAACAAGGCTCTATATGGTCTATGGCTTTAGTCATGGCAGCATGCTTAAGAGAAAGAAAACTAAAAGAGAAATCAATAAACAAATGGTATCTCAGCGAGACCCCTGCCACTGACTGGACCTTTAAATCCAAGGTTTAGCAAAATAACATTTGGTAATGGTTTGTTTTGTTAAATGACTGGTACGTGGGATTACTGGCACCGGCAAGCAATTTGCAATGCTCTAAAAGAGCTACTAAAAGTGAAAGCTAAGAACAGACACATGGGGCTGTCTTCAGAAAAGCCACCTTTCTTATGCTTACCTGTGATGATGTCTTCAATGGCACCGTCCTTCCCCTCATACACATGCCTGTTGTCTTTAACTTGCCGCCGCCTGAGCTCTGCAATCAGCTCTTGCTGCTGCCTCTTTGTTTTATGAGATGGAGACTGTAAGGAAGCAGAGGAGGATTGCAACCATCAGGAGACAGTTGTACCCAGTGAGCAAGTAGTAAGGTGGTCACATGAAAAAGAGGGCAGGGCTCCTACTGCTTTTGAAGCTTCTGTGACAAGCGCCACATGCTGACAATCCCTCTTCCACACAACTATTCAAGGTCTTGCCTTCTTTTCATGTGTCCAGCCTAGACAGTAGTACAGAAACCTAAACTAAGAAGGGAATCAAGGAAGCTGCCTTATACTGACTCCAGTCATTACTCCATCTAGTCCAGTATTATCTACAATGACTGGCAGCAGTGTCTTGAGGTTTGAGACAGAAGTATTTCTCAGGTCTACATGAAGGAATCAGTGAACATGGAATCTTTTATATGTCAGCCAAGGGTTCTACTGAGGTGCTGCCCCTTCGTGACAAGTTTAGCTTCTGCAAACTTACCTGCAGTCTGTATAAATGTAACTCTGTATATATTACATGCATTATGATAAGATACAATGTTCTGTGATGCTGCATAAATGTGTATGTAAGACTACTAGGGGAGCCAGTGTGGTGTAGTGGTCTGAATGTTAGATTAGGAATCTGGAGACCAGGTTTCCACGACTGGGCACGGAAACACAACTGAGTGGCCTTCAGCAAGTCACACTTTGTCACCTTCAGAGGGAAACAAAGGCAAATCCCTTCAGAATCGATCTTGCTAAGAAAAGATCTTGCCAAGAAAAGACTCCATGATCAGTTTGCTTTTGAGTCACCATACATTGGAAATGACTTCAAGACAGAGAACCACCAAAACAAGAATATCAGGTATCTTAAGCTGTGTTGGGGGAAAATGTCAGAAAGTCAGGCACAGTCTGAAAGACAAAATGGATGGACAATAATTGGGACCAACAGTTGAGTTGGTTGCTAAGTGTGGAGGTTATGGGAGGAGAGTAGGCTTAGCATTTCAGTTAGGTGGTAGGGGTAAGTTTAGAACAGTGATTTCCAAACTCTAGTTCTCCAGGTATTCTGGATTTTAACTTCCGGAAGTTTCAGATGCCTTAGCCAGTGATCAGAGATTCTGGAAGCTGAAGCTGAACATACCTGGAAGACCAGAGTTTGGGAAACAATGATTTAAGCCTTTACTTCATTTCTGTTAATAACAAAGTTAGTGTTTCTTACAAATTGCTCTTCATTGGCAACACTGGTGGAAAAGTTTTCATATACAATTGTGTGTATGGTGGCAGGAATAAAATAGGAGTGTGCAAACACCCAGCAGATACCCAGCAGAGAAACCCAAGACTTCTAATTAAAATACAATGTTCCAGAGAAGTAGAGGTTAGTCCTGAAGTATATGTCAGAGGACCATATAGCCAAGGGGAAAAGAGAATCACAGGAAAGCTGTGGTATACTCACCTGTGCAAGTACTACAAATAAAATTATACATCCCTCTCCCTCCATCCATCTTTGCAGACAGAAGTGGGTCTGTTGATGAGGGGTGTGGCACAAGCTCTCCCACTGGATCAAGTATTACAGAAGGAAAACTGGTGGGACTTCCTGAAGCAGCCACTAATTCAATGCCTTGTTTTACACATTAGGATACAATGGGTCTTCCTTAGGCTAACCAAAAGGGCGTCAGGTTAATTGTGCTAGCTTTTGAAGCCCACAAGATTCTACATTCAGAAAAGATAGCTAAGAAATGAGGCATGGGGTGGGGGAATCATACAACCAATGATTTTTGCCATCTTTGCCTGATGAAGAAACGGTGAGCCTAGAAAGACAGTGCACTGAATTTTGGGCCTTTTTAGCTGACCAAATAAAAAGCATCATGCTTTGTACTCAGCATGGCCATCTCTGTACTACAAGAAGTTAGAGGGAGTGAAGGTCTCATATACCAAGTCTAGAAAATAGAGGTTCAGTACAAAATAAAGAAAATGGGAGCAGAATATTTTTCTTTTGGTGTCTCTGTCAAGACTTTCCTTTATATTTGACTACTGCAAAATTATGTGCCTGAATTCCAATTCTTCCACTTATGAAACTGCTTGCCTGAGATAAATATCCTTCTTGGAAAACACCTTTTGAATAGAGAAAATTCCAACAATTGTGACCAATGTCTTTAAGATAATAAATGTCATTCCAGGATTTAAGAACTAGAAAGATTGCTATGACATTTATAAAAGCTGCTTGAATACCAGAATCATGTGGCTTCGTTAAATATCACAGGGACAGCTGTTCAGACTCTTGCTATTTTGTTGATCCCGAATAATAAAAAAGGTAACAATAGTCTGATAATTCCACATTTTCATCACTGAAATGTCATCACAATGTCATCTATAATTACTGAAGACTTGGCTCTTAGCTACCTTTTGGTCTTGTTGTTCCATCAAGGCTTCCTGTTCAAGAAGTTTCTCCATTAATGCTTGCTCTTGCTTTTTCCTCAGTTCATTCTCCTCTTCAGCTTGCTATTCATTGTTTCAAAGAAAGTACAGACTGATAAGAGCTAGCCACACCTTCCAACAAATGCAATTCATTTTAAACCCACTGAGCAAAGCACAAACCCATGAATACCAATATAATCAGGATACGTTGCCTGCATACCGTCCTCTGCCTGCTGCAGCAGATTAGCTTGAATTCTTTCTGAAAAGTGGCCTAGGCCACTAAATTTATGTGCGATATTTCCCACAATCAAACTATTCCCAATTAATTCAGAGAAAAGCTTGAGCAATGGGGCTGGTGGAAGCTGGCTTCCCAGCCCCTCTTTTTCTGGCAACCCCACTAGTCCTCTAGAAAGGATCACCTATTATATATACTTCTGTCTGGATCCAACCTTGTGTGGGCTATATGGCAGCTATCTACAGCTCTCAAGTATATAGGACTGCCAGATTTTACTAATGAGCAAGTATAAGATTTGAGCAGACTACGGATGTTCTCCTCACTGGGCCAAGAGCTGAAAATAGTGGAGCATAAAGTTCCACAGACACACTTAGGCAGAGTTCCAGGTGCTGGAGACAGAGGACTGAGGCAGCCAGCCCAGTCATAGCAGTAAGCTACTTTAGCAGAGTGCAGCTGTAGCCAGTCAGTGGGCACTTGGGGCAAGGATGAAGCTCTGACTGGACACCATCTAGCACCCACCACACTGCTAACCCAACTTTTTGTGTATGGAAACAGCAGCTACTTCCTTATAAAAAGGAGATCCACTAGTGTAGCCTTCAGTTGTTGTTGTGTGCCTTCAAGTCATTTCTGACTTACAGCAACCCTAAGATGAACCCATCATAGGATCTTCTGGGGTTGCGTGTGTGTGTGTGTGTGTGTGTGTGTGTGTGTGCATGTGGCACACCCAAGGTCACCCAATGGGTTTCCATGGCTGAGTAGGGAACTGAACCCTGGAATCCAGGGTTACTGTCCAGTGCTCAAACCACAACAACCATACACTCAGTTACATTAAGGATTCCATACATCATCATCATCATCATCATCGAAGAAGAAGAATGGAAGAGGATTCCATACGGAAGGACAGCACTCATGTGTCCCTATAATTTTACAGAATAGTCACCCCCCTGCAAGTCAATAGAGCAGGGATGGCCGCTTATGACTCTTGGAGCTGACTTGCAGCTTGCAAGGGCTGATGGGAGTTGCAGGTCAACAGCACATAGCAGCCCACATGTTGCCTACCCTTGAGATTTAGGGGATCTTAATTCTTTTTTTAATCCATTTAGAGTTTAATCTATGAGTACTGGGGCTGCTATTCTCACCTAACAAAATGCTTTGGGGAGCACTAATGTAACAGTTACCACCTGCCACCTCATAAAGGAAGTACAAATTAATCTTCTCTGTATCCACTTTAATTAAAATACGCAAACAATTATTTTCCTTGTGGTTATTATGGAGCTGAAGGATCAAGCTTCCTTCTTTGGCCTGCTATGCAGGAAGAAATTTCACAGCCACAAAGTGAAGCCTTGTCTAGAAAGCACAACCATGATTCACAGGAATAAATGTGAGATGTGATTTAATTTTTGTTTACCTTATAAGCCTTCACAAATCGGACAAAGACTGGGAAGAAGACGGATGGAGGTGTTGTCTTGGGATTCTCTCCAAAATATTTCACAGCATCATCAAAGGCATCCTGGAAGACAGACACTTTTCACAATCATTTTAAAATGGTTTCTACAAAACTCTTGCAAGATACAACAACAAGGTACAACTTTGGCACTGATTAATGTGCCACAGGAAGGAAGGAAGGAAGGAAGGAAGGAAGGAAGGAAGGAAGGAAGGAAGGAAGGAAGGAAGGAAGACATACAAACAAAGACAGAAATTCAAAGAGGGAAAGTGGTCAAAATTTTGAAATAATTTTCCAGGGATAGAAAGAGAGAGAGAGAGAGAGAGAGAGAGAGAGAGAGAGAGAGAGAGAGAGAGAGATTTTTTTAACTGACCCAGAGCAATATCCTTATATATGAAAATGTAAAGACTTAGTAAACCTCTCTCTACTCTTTTCCACGTTCCAATGGAAAGGAATGTCCTACTACCCTTCATCACTACAAAATATTTCTTGGGGTGGTCTGCTGATGAATTACACATTTCCTTTGGCTGATTTCCTCCAGTCCTCCATCACTACTGACTCCCATACAGCAAACTCTGTGAAAATGTACGGCAGAAATGATCAAGAGATCTGCTTTTAATATCCAACATCTTCCTTTTTTGTCTCTGTTATAAGACAACATGTGTGCATGTGAATATTTATGGGTGAGCCTATCTACACAATTTGAATCTGCATCTAGTATTCCTTTGCTAAGTAGTATTTAAGGTTTTTCCTTAGGAACTACAATTGCCAACATGAAAATAACCATATGCTCCTTGTGTGACCTTTGCATTTCACACTATTCTTGCAGTGGCATATAATGCAATCATGCATTTTGGACAATGTGATACCCAGCTCTCAAGACAACCCTCTCAACATAATTTGCACAGGCAGCAAAACAAATAGGGAAGCATTTCATGTTTGGGCTTCAAGTTTCCACATGGAAGCAAGGCAGTCTTGATAATGAAAATGATACACTTTTCAGGATAAACACTTTTCAGGATTCAGGATTCTCTGTCATTTAGGAGACAGAATAGATCACATGTAGAATCAAACACTGTGCTAAGAGAATAGACCACAAAAAGCCTGCGGTTAGCTACATAAACAGCCCCAACCTTGTGGATGGTTTAAATTTGACCAAATGGAGGAAGTTTCCAATGTTTCTACCAGTCTTGATATGACATAATATAGATCCTAGCTGACTACTCTGAGTAGCAGTAGGAAATTTGTAGCCCTTCAGCTATTCTTTGACTCCATCAGTCCCAGATACTATAGCCAGTGAGCAAGGATGATCAGGGCATCCCACAAAAAACTGAGTGGCCACCATGTGAAAAGAAAGATGGACTAAGCACTGTTTTGCTCTCACCCAGCATGGCTTCCCCTATGCTCATAATGATGAAAGGAGCAACACATCTGGAAGGCAACATACATTCCAGCTAAACACACACCATGGAATGATTCTGCCAAGTCCATTAGGGTCCACCCTGCTAATAAACAGATGTGTATCATTAAACACCCATGTGCATATTTCTTTATTGGCCTTTATTAGCCTGTGGCTTCCTATCTACACATATTTAAGAGCATGCACTTGTTCAAATCATCTACATCTGTCTTTTGAATCCAGTTTATCTACAGGGGTGGATATGGTGCCTTATCAT
Source organism: Ctenosaura bakeri (assembly GCA_948474755.1). Classification (NCBI taxonomy): domain Eukaryota; kingdom Metazoa; phylum Chordata; class Lepidosauria; order Squamata; family Iguanidae; genus Ctenosaura; species Ctenosaura bakeri. Next base: position 144,402 of record CAOLHI010002939.1, read on the forward strand.
GCAGAGAAGAGCCGGGGAACTGGTGGCCCTCTGACTGTCGTCTCCATTCTTTATTGGCTACTTTGCCATATAGGGGCTTTCAGCCCAGCAGCATAGGCCACAGACTGCCCATGTCTAGTGTAGAGCCAGATGCAAGCATGTCATATCAGAGTAAAATTTGTACAGCACTTTTTAATGTATCCCACATTTTCCCAAGCAACTTAGGGACACATTCATGGTTTTCTCCTGTTCTCAATTCCATCTTCACAACAATTCTGTGAAGTGGGTTACGCTCTCAGTCACCCAGCAAGATCAGTGGGGGTTTTGACCCTGGGTTTCTTCTGTCCTAGTCTGACATTGTGACCGCTATACCATGACAGTTCTGAGAAAACAGCTCTGGCTTTGTCTGCTTATTCTGAAAGCATCATCTTCAGATCTGAAAGAATTAGAAACTGTGGCAACATTGTCACAGCAGCTGAGCTGCAGGGAATACCTGGGCAATTTTTGCATCATCCTGTAACTTCTTCAGTTTCCCTTCATTGTTCTGAATGAATTCCTTCAGCATGGTATTATGATCATGCATAGTGTATTCGCGTTTTGTTAAGTCCAGACCTCTTTGGAGTTCCTTTACATCCAATAGAACATTTTCAAGCGATACTAAAGTGGAAAGAAAACAAAATTGCTCCAAAAATTTTAACAGAGAAAGTGGTGTGCACAGCCTGCTTCATTCTTAGCACCGCCCATTACCGCAGGGAACTGTAGCCCCTCACAGATGGTTTCTATCTACAACTCCCATTTGCAGTAACCAGTAAGGTATTGTGGGAAGCACAGATCAAACACATCTGGAGGACCACATTTTCCCATCCCTGATTTAAAGGATCTCATGGAGCAAAGCTTGCAGATTTAAATACCAGAGGCCCTGCAGAATTTAGACACACCACTAGGTGTTGTTGCTACTGCTGTTAAAGCACTCAAAAGATGAATTTGTAGGCCAGAAGGCTTCAAGTCTGCATCAAACAGGCAGGGCTGGGATGGGAAACAGAGAGCAGGGGGGAAAAGAAGGAGAAGAGTTACATCAAATGACAAAGGAAGATAAGCTCCAGTAGCTCAGGAAGTTGTTCTCTGAGACCCGTTTTTTGCAATATACACACTCATTTACCAACATGGTTGCTGTTTCCCCAACCCAGTTTTCAAACGTATGTTGATATTTCTATCCCTGCAGTCCTTCCTGATGGCATCTCTATGCAGGATTAATAACTTTCTAAAGGATGGGGCACATCTTGAAGGCTTTATAATCAGGAAAAAGGATTTGAACTGACATCCTGAAACACACTTAAAATTTGTAAGGACAAAGTTGCCACTACAGGTACTGTCATGTGGAAGTGAAACAACAGGTGCTTACAGTGGGACTAGGAAGGCAGTCTCACTACTAAAGGAGGAGAGAGGCTGGTCTAAATTGTGGGAATATTATCCCAGACAGATAAAGAATACAACTTAAAATTGTGGTTTCTGTGAATTGCCATATTTGCTACATCCTTTTAAGCTGCATATCTGACCATGGCAAGTGAGTATAATTCCATAGGCATTCATTAGACTCTATATTTAACTCAATATTAAGCTGTTCAATGAATGCAACTCACCCTGATTTTTTTTATACTTGAGAAGTGAATTGTGGACACATTACCTGCAGCAGCTTTTTCTACATAATGAAGTTCATTGTAAAAAAGTGATACTTGTTGATATTTCTCCTTCACAACATTTGATATATAGTGCAATAGGGTTTGTTTTCTGTCTGTTGATTTTGTATCTAGTAACTGCAAAGAAGAATCAAAAGAAATACATTAGGCCAGGGTTAGGAAAAGTTACTTTTCTTGACTACCACTCACAGAATCCCCTGCTCTCACTGCTTTTCAAAAAGACATTAAAATGCAAGATGTTAAAATTGTTGTCGCTGTTTTATTTTTAAAATAATTTTAAAGACCTTAATCCAACTACTTGCCCCCACTGGAGTAGCTTGAGTCAATCAGTTACTGAATACTAAGTCAAGACTTATGCAAATCTACTGATCCAATGGGTCTACTCTAGTTGAGACTAGACCAATGTTTTAAATTAATTTTAATATTTTATTATTTGGGATTGAATATGTTTATAAAAAAGACACAAAATTCACTGGGTTGATATTACTGTAAACAGAAAGCAATATCCAATCCATTAGCTGCATTTATTTTTGTCCTGCTCTGCCTGGTCTCTTTCATATTATTTTGAAAGGTATGAATATTTATTGAATATAATAAAATCAAAGGTAGAAGCTAGAAAGCATAAAAAATGTTATATTTAGTTACAGCAGCTAGATTAACTTATGCTCAACATTGGAAACAAGATATTAAAATAAATTTAAATGAATGGAAATTAAAGGTTATGGAAATGATGCAGATGGAAAAATTGACAAATGTATTAAAGAACCAATCTATTCAACAATTTGATAGAGAATGGAACAAAATAAAAGAGTGGCTTCAATTGTAAAGCTAATGATTATAATGATATAATTTGATAAAAAAAGGTAAAAATGTATTGACTGGTTAAAAGACAAATTATGATTGTTATACCAAAGATTCTATGTATAGTGGATTGGACTCCTTGTATTGTACTGTATTATATTGTACCTTTTGTTTGATTTGGCTGGGCAAAACTGGAGAAGAAAACTTGTTATGGGAGTGGGGGGGGACATTAAGAAGAAATGTTTCCATTTTATATATTTTTTAGAAATTTTAATAAAAATACTTAAAAAATAAGAAATGTTATAAATAACAGAATTTTCATTCTCAAGGATGTTGAGAGACTGTTATACAACAGAAACTGGTAGAAAGCAGCCAAGTCCTAAATGGACTTTTCTACACTAGAAACTTGGGATAAATTCCAATTCTTACTTCTGACATATAGATGCTAATTTCTATGACTGATAGTGAGGGGAAAATGCATCATGGTGAAAAGACAGGCTAGGGAAGGCCTGTATTATGAAGTTTTGAAAATAGACTTTATTTTTATTTAATAGGTTTGATAAAATTATCTCTTGGATTACAAATCTCAGAATCCTCCAATTAGCATGCCATAACCATGCTGCTTGATGGATTCTGGGAGCTGTAGTCCAAAAAAAGATTTTTTTTCATGCTCAGGTTATATGAGCTGAAAAATAAACCTATGACTCCTTTTCTCACTAGTTCATCTAGTTGCATAGTTTCTTGCATGGCAGCAGCTCATAATGGCAATGTATATGCATGCACATCTGAAATCAATGTTCCAAGCAAAGTTAGCTCATCAAGGATGAGCCCCTACTTACCAGATCTAAGCTTTGTAGTTTAAATCCATAAACAGCTCCTCGTTTACTACTATTCATATAGTTACCCAAAGCCAGGATTATCTACAGAAGACACAAAGAGAAAAATGGTAAGCATCAACCAATGTAACCAGAAATGAAAGGGATATTTTTGGTCTTTTGGGGAAGTGCAAATTCCCTAAAGGACCAAAAATGAATTAGCATAATGATACTTGCCTCTAAGATTTTCTTGAGCTTCTGAGATGACTTTATTGAGACAGATGCTGCAATTATTGCATGAAGTTGCTAAAGATAAACACAAGAAATAACCATTGTATTAGTTTTCACTTAGCTTTTACAATAACTACATAGGATGGCTTGGATCCAATCTTAACTAAGTGGAACGGCTTGCACAAGGAGGAGAAGTGATTTTTGTGGAAACCCTCTTCTGGCCGTAGCTTTGATGTCATATCCCATCCCATAGCCCATGCTGCTTTGGGAGCATGTCCCAAAACTCACAACTACTGCAAGCAAAGAAAGATGAGAAAGAGAAAGATGCCATTTCCTACATTCACTACATTTCCAAAAATTAAAATGGAATCAGAAAGAAGGTGAGAATACATCAGAACAAATACATTCCCGTTTTAATGCATTTACTTCCAGGTACTCCAATGAGGAGATTTAAATGGTCAAAGATAGGTCAACATCCACCAAAATATAAGATCAGCTCATTTCTAGAAAGCGACTGCCTAGAGAATCTAGTTGAAAACAAATGTAGCATGTACATAAGCTCAACTCTTGGAATTCAGTTTTAGTCCTTCTTTTGAAGAAAGTTTTGAGCTCTGCATATTACTCACTGGAGTCAACATCTGGATACTTTCTGCAAAGTTGCCAATGAATGCCATGATGGTCATCTTTTGCATCAGCCTCTCAATCTTGCTGAACTGCATCATGAACCGATCCTCATCTGACAGGTTCTCGAGCGGTTTCCTCTCCCGCTCGTAAAGCCGCAACATTTTCACTTCATTTTCCGTGGGCAAGAACCTCATTAGGCATTCAACAAAATCTACAGGAAGAGTCTTCAGATCAAATCTAGCCAATAGGAAATAAAATAAAGCATTTAGCATTCAGTGCTAACAATGCAGGAAGAAGCTGGCAGTTGACAATTAAAATGGCCTATTTTCTGCAAGATTAATGCCCTGATTTCCCTGCGATTCTCAACCAACTTGCCTTATTAAATCAGTTCTAAAGACATGTAGACATGTTGCAAAGATCTTGATTTTACACTGGTGTTTCCTGAACTCAACATGTAAAGTACAGGGAAAAAACACAGAAGGTTTAAACAATGAATGTGTGCCTTTAAACACTGGCATCTGGATGCCTGGAAGTGCAATGTACATTACTGTCTGTTTAAGCTTTGCAGACCAATAGGCTTGGTGTGGTCCCTGGCAGCCATTCGAAGTAAATGTAAAATAATTCCTGCAAACCAGAACCACTCCATATTTCTTAGGGTCAACTGTCCTGCAGTGCTTCATTTTCTCCCTTCCCTATCAGTAGTCTGATTTCCATTCCCTGTTGAAATAAATGAGAAAGTGAAAGGACCAAATGTCTAAGCTAACTGGGATCCACTCTTGAAGCTGGGAGAAATAACCAGCATTTTGCTTCCATGACAATTTTAGTGTGTGTGTATATGAGTGTGTGTGTGCATGCGTGTGTGTGTGTGACTATATCATTTGACAGCACTGGCATACATCTTCTGTTTTTAATATATTTTTCAAAACTTCTATACATTCTTGTATGTGAAATGTCAACAAGTAAACATTACAATATCCTGCAGGGGTTCTCTCAAGATTAAACTGATACTGTAGAAGGTTAACCACACTGATTTTAAATTGACAGAGGAGTTAACAGTTGGAGACAGCAAGTCTACCAACACTGATTTCTTATTAATAGTATCTTCTTTGGGTCAGAAAGATCATTTGGGGAGAGGGTTGCTTTGCCTTCTGTTATGAGTCCAGTATTAATTTTTTTGTTTTGCATTATTCTTTCTTCTCTTCCTCCTCTCTGGGATTTCATGATCGCTCAAAAAGGAATTTGAAATCGGGGGGGGGCACGGCACATGCACACAACCAAGACAATAATGGAATGTGATACAACTAAAATCCATTTTAATGTTAATTTGCAGCTGTGTTTTTAATAGAAACTGAAATAGCTAATTGTTATAGTTTTTCAAAAGGCATGAAATTTAGAATGTATCTACACCACACAGTTACCCCAGTTATTCTGGAAGGTGTAATTTAATGACATATTTGATATTCTTTGCTTGAGGGTTCTGGTGTTATAATTCATTGCAATGTGCCCCAGAAGCACAGAATTTCAAGTACCTCTCCAAACTACAGAATTCCACATGAAGAAGCCATGATAGTTAAAGTGAGGCAGAGGAGGGAACCACTCTAATGTTGTAGTATAGATACACTTGGTACCTATCATGCTGATGTTGAACACACAAGAATCCCCCAAGAGAAAATACTGACACAGTTGTAGTAGTTAGGCTAGCTGAGGGGTTCTGGAAGTTGTTATCTACTAACTTCCCAAGTTCTTATTTTTACAAATGAACAAATCCCAAAAAGCCAGGAATATGTGCACAGAATTATAGTCTTAGGGTGATAAACTGGAGAGTATGTACATTTAAATGTTATTCATTTGGAGGAATAAAAAGAGCCTTTTAAATTTAGTCGAGTTGCAGAGATACTGCTGGACAGTTAATATACTATATCTACAGCCCATTTTACTTACGCCTGAATGGCCTTGCATATCTCATCAGATGTCTTTCCAGCTTTTCTTAGAGTGATAGCAAGATTTTTAGCCCTATTTGCTTCCAGCAGTGTTACTTTGTTTGATCCTTTCTGAGTTATTTGCTTGCTTGAAGAAAGATCAATGGCTGGGCCTTGGGCTTTTGTCTTGAATATTTCTTCAAATTCATCCACATTTAAATCCTAAGACAAAAACCAAGAAGAAATGGGTAGTCTATACAGCAACCAGAATAATCCTTTAAAGATGGGAATCCATGGTGGAAAAATCACACTGCTCCACACTGTTGGGTCTTGGAAGGTGTGGAGGGGATGCTTTTCCTTCAATATTTTCCCTACTGATGATCTTTTAAATCTCCATCTTTACCCCAGTACTATTTGGATGGAAAATAGGGTTGCCAGTTCCAGGTCCTATACAACTTTCCCCTCCATTCTGGAGGATGTTTAGGGGAGATGGTTGTTGTCGTTTTTAATTATCTGGATCCAGAGTTCTACCAATATACCTCTTACAGCCCTGGTGCAGGATCCCCTTCGGCCTCCACTGTCATTAAAGCAGAAATACTAGAGGCAGCATAGTCTTGGTGCCTTCCACATAGTCAAGAGAAGGCAATTGCTAGGGACCTCTTTCTCTGTGGGCACACTGTTACTCATCATCAAGGGCTGGAGACCAAGGCCCTTGTGATGCCTTCTCTAGTATCACAAGAATTCACTCTAAGTCTACAATAAATAAATAAAAATTAATGGAAGGTATGAAAGCCAACTCTGAGAAACCAAAGGGGTTTTTGGTGTGGAGAGTGCTTGGCTGGCAAATACTGTAGGCTTCCATGCCTACAAAGCTCCTTGTCCCTCTGCTTGATTGGCAAAGCCACAATTATGTATAATTATCTCTTTTCTTTCAATAAAAATCAGAGTGAATTTTTATGAAGGACCTTCAACAAAATGACATGTTTTGGAGGATATCATTCGGCACACTACCTAACCCATCCCACTCCCATATTCCACTTTCTATTCCTATTTTCCTTCCCCATATATATTACATATGATTCTATCTATCTATCTATCTATCTATCTATCTATCTATCTATCTATCTATCTATCTCCACAGTCACTAGCATTAGAGGCACAGGACCCATGCAAACGTTGAAAAATCGCAAATATCAAAATGTGTGTGTGTGCCTGTGGGAAGAGGGGGAGGAATGATGGAGGGAAGGGGCACCCACAGTCCAAAGCAGGTCAAGAGAGGGAACGGGGGTTGGTCTGCATTGTGGCCCTATACTTCCTCTCTCATTCCTCTCTCTTCCTATCTCATTCCTTAGGTGTGTAGAACATCAGGAGAGAGATCTTGGTGCTGAGAAACTGGGCTGTGAACCATCCTTAGCTCACCAGGCAGCAGCTGGTGGAGGAAGAGGAGGAGGATCAGGTTGCCCAGTTAGAGTTGCCAATAAGGAGGGTCCCCTTCAAAAAGAAGCACATGAGATGGTGGGGCAGGGGTTGGAGAAACTCACAAATAATCTAATCTGTGAAAGTGAAACCTGCAAATGTGGAGGGTCGACTGTATAATTATTATCTGGTATTTTTGTAAACTTTGAGGTCTTCTGCACCATCCATCCACTTTGCTCTTCCTAGTAGAAGAGAATCAGACGGGATCTACTTTGGAACAGATGGTGAGGAAAATCTCCCACTGCCTGCATCACCAAATGGCAACCAGTTGCAGCTACTGGCTTCTGGATTAGCAGAGACATTGAATTGTATCCCCAAAACAGATTTAGCATCCAGCTCTTTTAAAATTGAGCCTAAAACCTGGAGCACCAAGTTATTGAAGCTTTAGTCAGGCCATCAAGTAGAGAGTTAGAAATGAAATTTTTAAAACTCACTTCACTGACAGCAAGTCAAAATGGGGAATGACTTCCAAAAACATCCATGTATCCCCCCCCATCCCCATTACAGTTGTACAGGCTTCATACCTCTAAGATCCTTTCATCATCAATTTCATTGAAGACTGTCCCATTAATCTGATTGGGTTTCAGAGCTACCCAGTTGAATACTGGCATGCGGAACTTTGTCTTAATTGGCTTCTTAATTTTCACAGCTTTAAACAAAACAGAGAGTATAATTATACATTTCAATAGTGCCATAACATTAAAGAAAATACCTGGATCAATCCAACAATAACTCTGAGAGATGGCACTTCAACACTGGAGGAAGTCTAGCAAGTCTTAAAACAAGTACTACCAACTGTCTAGAAAGACCAGGCTGTCTTAGAAAATATCAGGGAAACAGATTTTCTGTGTAACTTATTAGGTTCACCCATCACTCATGGAAACAAGTGTGTTTTGATAAATTTTCAGTCTGAGACTGCAGTTCTGGATACAATAGGAAAAGTCCCAATGAACTGCTGATGGCTCCCATGCCATATGGACAATGAATTTGTCTCAGGTTTAAAGGAACTGTCCAATATGGTGATAGAGAACAGAGTTCAACACCCTGAATATCTCCTTCAAAGTTCAGACTTATATGTAGAGGAGATTCACTGATCCACTGAGATGGAAGTCATCAGCTACCACTGCTTCAAAGGACTCATGCATAAGTCTCCAATGTGACAACAAGCCATTGATTTAATTACTACAACAAATGCATTAAAAAGTTTGTGACTTCCTTTCAGTCAGTCAGCTGGATACTCCATGCAACTTCGGCTATGTCCTATAGTCAACTTTTGATAGTCTGATCCCTCTTTAAGTAAGAGAATTGCAAGTGGATTGCTTATCTGGCATAGATAATTATGCATAGCTTGTTATTTTTATGCAGAGCTCACTATTTACAGAAGGGCAGGCATTTGTTTCTGTAAAAATCACAGACATCATGACTAAATGGTTCAATGGATATTAACAGAAAGGGATGAAGTATGCTACAAAGAATTCAAGAGGTGTGAAATTTTGTGGGGCCTATTTTAGTGTCTCTTAAGCATTTGAAAAGCTGTTTGCAATATGCACAGTTCTGGCTAGAATTCACCGTCAGTTACAAATGTGTAACCTAGAGTTACATATTTCTGACTGTTTTGTATTCATAATCTCTATGTATTCCCTAGTTTAGGGAATTATTATGACACTGATGGTATTAAAGTCACTGTATGTCACATTTGCATAATGTGCCACTCATTCTTTGTAATTACAGGTTTGAGTCCGTAATCTTGCTAAAAATGTCAGACTGGAGTAAACAAATGGTGCTTTGGAGGCACAAGAAGCAGAGCCTAATTTTCAAAATACCCAAGGGACAATTGTAACCTGCAGTGCTCAGTAGGGAGAAAGTGCTGTTGCAGTTTTAAACAAACCAAAACCTGTTCTTTAAACAGTAAAGGAATATTATCAGGTCTCAGCAGTCACCTCTTGAATTATGAGTTGCTCTGACTTATCACTGTGTTAACCTACTGAATCTTCTCTGAAGGGATGCTTTCCTCATTAACTATTAATGGGCAAAATATAATAAGCTGAAGCAGAAAAATGTAGGTTAATTACTAAGGAAAAAAAAAAACCTTTCTGACCCTTTGAGCCATTAGTTTTCAGCCAAGAGTGCTGAGGCAATGGCCATCATTGAAAACATTTAGTAATTAGTAATTCATTAATTATAAGCATTAATCTTCACCAAATTCCTTCATAACATTCAAGAGAGCATTCAATATCAAAAACATAAATAAGGAAGTTTTTTAAAATGGATCTCCCACAGTTGATAAGTAATTTGGTTAAACTACTCAACTAAATCCACCCTTTTCTTGCTGACATTAGCATTGGTAAGTCCAACTTGAACCTGGACATTCTTACTGACCAGTGCTCAGTGTTTGCAACCATAAACCCCTGAGGATATCATGACCTACAACTGTAGAATGTCTTATCACAAGTTGAGAAAATACTAGCTCCTTCCTTTTAACATCTTTTACAGATTTCATAGAATCAATCAAAGGACTGCTGTTCATTCCTCCAGTTTTGAATCATGTCATTAGTTAATAGAGTGAAAATGAAGCATGCAATTGACAAGGAAACAGTTTGCTGTGATGGCATTCATCCTCCATCAAGCAAAACATAGGGTAGTACCTAGTAGATCTTACCACGCACTGAGTAATATTCTCAGAGGACCACTGTTCTTATGGATTAGACATACAAACGTTCTTGTTATCTCAGTAACTTTTCTTCCATTCCCACCAATGCACCCACTTTCTCGTGTAAAGTTTCAGATTACAGATAAAGCTATACTAGATTTTTTCAAATTCATCCAGTATACTATGGATGGGCAGTGGTCCATCTAGAATTTATCTCTTTGTTCTGTAGGACCATTGTCTTCCTGAGCTATCTAAACTGCAGCTGTGAACTCTGTGATAGCCCAGACACTGATGTCATGCAATGATGCCATGCAATGATGCTATGTAAGGTCATGATACATTCAAAGATCTAAAACGACTTCAGAATCAAAGTTGACTCACTTCATTTTGCTTAAAAGCCACACCTTTTTGGATTATATCACCAAGCATATCAGGTAAGGTGCCTAAAGAATGTTTCTACTTGGAAGTAGCCTAATGATGACTGATTTTTGTTAATCTCTAACATAAAGCACAAGGATTGATTTGGAGTACTCTATGATTTCTTTTTGATGGAGAAGCTACTAAATATTTTGTTCACATAGAAGACACACGTCTCATTGCTCAAGTAGCAACTTAGTGCTGATATGATAAGAGATTATGCGTGCAGGGAAAAGGCTAAGTAGACAACTTGTTTTCCACTCTAACATCACATCACAGAATGTCCATGACTTCTGTTTTCAATACGTCTTATTTCCTGCTCCTTTTCCACAATGATTAAACTCTCCTGTGGTGAAGTAAAAACATCTAGTTGAGATTTTAGCTCAACAGCAAACCCAACAGGCTTATCACTGTTTCTATACCACATGCCTCCATTTGCAATGTATGTGGCCTTATACCAGGGGTGACCATTTGTCCATCTAGCCCAGTGCTGTCTGATCTCACTGGCAACAAACTCGCTATCACAGGTTTAGCTAAATATTTTACTTGAGGTGCCCAGGATGTGACCCAGAACATCCTACATGCAGGGCATGTGCTTTTCCACCAAACTGTCCCTCCTCCTCTTATGCAAATGAGATAATTATATTACAGAGATAATTATGAGGACTGTAAGAGTGAGATGAGGAACCTTTGGCCTCCTAAACATTTTAACCATAATTTCCATAATCCCTTACCACTGGACATACTAGCTGGAGCTTATGGGAGCTGAGATCCAAACATTTTGAGGGCATAAAGCCATCATGCCTGTTGTAAGAACTATTGAGCTCTGCATGTAAAAGTGTGATGTCATGGATGGGTATTTGAGCATGCTGTTTGATCTACTGTTGTGTATTAGAGTATGAAATAAATAGCTGTTGGGAGGAGAAGAAAACACAATGTTGAGGTTAATGCTGATTAGTGGAATCATTGAGAAGATCTGGATAAAGATGGTGAACGACAGTTGGCAAATATCAGTCATGAGTTCAGTCTGAGTTGAGAGTTAATTAGCCAAGGCTCTGAGTAGAGTGCAGTTAGAAAAGTGTTTGAGAGAGGTCTGAGTTAGATTAACGGCAGAGTGAGAGCAGAGGGTTTTTGCTGAGTGGTTTGTAAAGATCTGAGTCAGCTTAAGAAGAGTGAGTGTGTATGATTTTCTAAAGGTAATAAATAATCTGCTGTGTTATGTTTAACTTCTGTAAATAAATAATTGTTTTTGTTTTTATACACTTTTGTTCTCCGGAAATGCTACTGAGAGCTTGGATTCAGACAGGGTGTCCCTGGTGGCAGCACTGAATATAGTGGAGTGGTATCCACTAAGGATAGAAATTACATAAATCCTCATGCATATCTTGGAGACATTTGGACAGTCTCCATGGTGCCCCATAGGTGGGACAGGAGAAAGTCTTTTCATTGTTGCAGAGATGGGGATCAGGGAAAGTCTTCACTCTTGGTAACCGTAGTTAAGCACTGTGGAGGTCTTTATATTTGGTGAACACCGCAGTGGGATAAAGGGTGGAGCCCTCATATAAGGAGCGGAAACCCCTCCTTTGGGGGCAACATGGTAGTATAAGGGGCAAATTCCCACAAGACCTCTTCAAGCAGTTAAAAAAATATCTATGCTATTAATTATCTATCTATCCATCTATCTAAAATTTATGTGCAGGTTCCTTTAAAGACATAAAGCATAGATCACTTTTTTAAACCATGGTGATGCCAGTGAGAGCTACCCACAGACCAGTGATTGGCTGTTTGTTATTGTGTGCTTCAAAGCCATTTCTGACTTACACCAACCCTAAGGCAAACCTATGATTTTTTTTTCCAGGGGACAGATATCTTCAGATGGGGTTTTGCCTTTGTCTTCCTCTGAGGCTGAAAGAGAGTGACTTGCTCAAAGACACCCAGTAACTTTCTGTTACTGAATGGGGACTCAAACCCTGGTCTCTAGAGTCATAGTTCAACACAGTCCAACAGAGGCCAAACACCACACTGCCTCTTTGTAATCAGTCCTTATTTCTTCTTTCACTTAAGACATTTATGTAATATTTAACACTCATGCATTTTGCTCACAAAACTGAGTGAACATAATATATTTATAAAATTTTGCACCATGATGATGTTTTAAGCCATTTCGAATGTACTCCATGCTTTTAGGTAATGCAAAATCACGGCAAGCTCATTTTAAAAGTGACACATACATAGATGTATTATGGTAACAAGACAGAGGGAAGGAAATATTAGAAAGCAGGATTAAAAAGCATGTAAAATACTTAGGAAAAAGAAACCTACAGAAAAGCTTGATTGGCCCATCTTATAAGGAAGCAGAGGAAATAAACAAGAAAAGTGTTAGCTATGATTACAAACGCACACGTCATTTAACCATAACAGGAAAACGACATCTGACTTTTATGCAAGTATAAACAAGGGTTCTTAAGGCCACACTGCAGTTTTTTGTTTATTTGTTGAAATTTTATCCTAAGCAGGTATTCACATAAAATAGCAAATCGCTCCAAGGATCACATAGTATATGGATCGGGAAATCTATACAGTGTAGGGTATTTAAGTTCTGTTCATCCATTAGGACAGAGGTGAGTAAACTGTGGCCCCTTCAAATGTTGCTGGAGTACAATATTTAAATGCATACATACATTAAATGCCAGAACTGCTAACTACTGACCATGCTGGCTAGGGCTGATAGTAAATGAAGTCTAACAACATTTGGAAGGGCACAGACCCCTCACCCCTGTATTCAGACAACATATATTTTGCTATATAAGGATGTCTCAATATGCAATACAATGAATGATCACATGCCTACCAAGAGCCTTTTATTGATTTCATCTAAGTAGGCTTCAAACAAAACACAACATTTGATGCCTTTTACTTTGGCAGTTATGCTTCAAGCATATGATGATAACATGGCACAGTGCCATAATTCACAGTGTAACATACACTACTATTTGGAAACTACACTTCATCCTAACTTTTTGTGACCAAATCTGCTGGAAGAGGCCAGCAATGAGGAACAGACTATTTTCCTGTTGTTATATCAAAGTAACCCCAGTCTACTGATTTCTTCCAAGGGTGCCAACAGGTCTGTTACTACCTGACCTTCCAGGATACTTCCAATCCTATTAGTGTCCATGGCTAGTACTGGTTTCCAGCTGAATATGTCTAATCCAGAAAGACAGCTTTAGATGCATATACTCAGTGTATCTTTTCCAGCGGACAAATAAATCTGGGACTTAGGGCCACCACTCTGCCACTGGAGCCCTCTAGCCCCAAGGTTGGCTAGAACCAACCACAGCAAAGGGTATCATATATTGCCTAAACAATGCACATCCTTCAATTTCAACACCCATAATTTCAAAGTATTTTGGAAGTGTTGAGGGTACATGAAAAATCCTTAGCAGAGTATTTTAAATCATTCTGTCTGTTGACTAAATTTTTATCCATTATTTCTAAAGATAATCTTGTGACAAGAAACTATAACAAGCAAGTTAAGTACTAACAATTAAACCACTGAAGCCCAAGGCACAGAATATCCTATTCTCTGAAAGCCTGATACATTTTTTTCCTGCTTCCAATTAAAATTTCCTCATGCAAGGGCATCAGAATACATCAAAGTGAAATATCTGCAATTCATTTTGGTTCCTAGTAGTTGTCATTTTCAAGAGACGCATTGTAAATGGCACTGGTTTCAGCATCAGTTCCATATCCAGGCCTCTGATATGAGGACTTCCAACTATGCCTAAAACACTCACAAATCTTTAGGAACTGTTGGAGCGCTTTTCACATTAATGAAGGAACTGGATGGATTCTAATGGCTGAGACAGAATCACAATTCATATTCCTCCAAGTCACACTCAACTAAAAGAAAATTGTATTAATTTGTAGCAAGACAATAGACAGACTATTAGCAGACTGACTGATCATCAGATTTACAGGGAGGACTGTGACTAATGACAAAATGAAGCCAAGGACTTTGGACTGAAAGAATCAGAGGAGGCTGAGTGGAGCCACCCAGACAGTGTGATGCCTTTTAAGATCCTGGCGCTGAACTTCTCCTCTGCCAAGTTCACATATACCATCTGAGGATGAACAAGTCTGGCTGCTGGACTACATTCAGGAAAAGGTGAAAGAAAGCATTTACTGGAGAACTTTAGATTTGGCTAGCCAAAGCTTCCCTGATGCCAAATAGATGTCCCAGTGGCAGAAAGGCATCCAAATGTTGTTTGTTTTAAACAAGAACATAGAGAATACCTAAAGCAGGACATATATAGATGGGTTGGGTGGCTTGAAAAAATCCATTTATTTGAGTTTTGCTTACCACCACTTCCCACTTTAAAAAGAATTAAAATCTGTGCAGATTTAGAAAGAAGAAATGGAAAGGTGAGAATCAGGTGTCTGTTTTTTAAAACATATTAGGAAGGGATGCCATGTTCTCTCTTATGCATAATATTTTTTTCATGAACTTTTCCACAGAGTGACAACTAGTTTCCACTTGTTTGTTGGCCGCATGATGGGCTTCATTCACAACACAGTGTTGAAATCTCAAGTCACCACCTGGGAAATGCTGAGCCAGCATCTTAGGAGCATTTTATGTGAACTGAGAAACTCCAAATCAAACAAGCAAGATTTTTAATTCTCAAGTGGGAGGCCCACTTCCCTTGTGATCTTTCTTTTCCAACACATCAACATAACAAACTTCTTCCCTATTGGAGAACAAATGACACTTCTGAGATCTAAATTACATACGACATCCAGTCAAGTACAGTCTTGACTCTGACTGGGCAGGCTGGTGGATCTTCTACAGAGACAATGAATCCACTCTGGCAGCCACTCCAAGGCCATTTCCGCACTACAGTGTTAAAGTGCTGCTATTCCACTTTCAACGCCCTGTGGAATTCTGGGGTTTGTAGTTGACTGAGACCAAAGTGCTCTTTGGCTGAGAATTCAAAGTGCCCTTCCCTAAACTACAAACCCCAGAATTCCACAGGGCGTTGAAAGTGGAATAGCAGCACTTTAACACTGTAGTGCGGAAACGGTGCAAGCTGAACCAGAGCTCTGCCAGTGCTGGACTCTGGTTTGGAGCAGCTGCAGAGAGCAGATCGATAAGACCCAGAACGGACTCAGCACCTCCATGGTGGTTGCCCCATTTCTGATTCACCCAAGCTCTATTCTTGCAAAATATAGCTAGATGAATCCTAGACCAGATAATGGCTGGGGGTGGGGGCTTTTTAACTCTTTCCTAACCACTATTTTTTCCCCTAGTAAAAATACTTCACTGTCCCATTAGTTTCCCATGGATAAAGCAACTTGGAACAAAGATGCATCATTTTCTAGTTTCTATAGATATGTCTATATGCATGTTACAAGAAACACAGGAAAATGACCTTGACTGTTAGTCCATCTAGCTCAGCACTGCCTACTCAGTTTTGGATAAACTCTCCAGTGTTTCACTCAGAGAAAAGTGTTTTTCCTCATCACTTGCCAAGTATTTGTACCACTGGGACACTGTGTTTTGTAAGTCATTCAACAAGTAAGACATTTCACCACTGAAAACAAGATATTTATCCTAAAAGTTTCTGAAAGATTCCTCTCGACCAAGACAATCTCAGTTCCTTGACTGAGTCTAGGCTTGCCCAGAACACCAACTATGTTACTTCTTACCTGCTAATCCTGAGTTGAAAACTACTGTTGGGGAGGCTGTTCCTGGAAGAGGGGGCGCTGATGGTGGGGGTGGGACTGGGGGTGGTGGGACTGGTTCTGAAGCTGGACCAGGAAGAGGAGGGGGTGGAGGAGGAGGGGGCGGGGGTGGAGGGGGAGGGGGTGGAGGCATTGGTGCTGCCACAGGACCATTTTGCACTGTGAAAACAAAAAGGACAAAAGGCATATAACGTTTGAAAATATTCAGCCAAAGTATGACTATCCCGCCATCAGTCTCTATTTGTCTCTCTCTGTCTGAACTATATTTACTTATTTAAATTATATCCTGCTTTTCTCCCATACGGCCCCCAAAGTGGTTTACAAATTAAAACAAAACAATATGCTAAAACAATACAGCTTAAGAAAATCTGTAACATAAATTTTTTTTAAAAAAATTAAACATTTCACTTAAAAACATTAATTTAGAACAGTAAAAACCACACATGAGAAACCAGCATATTCAATCCACATGGCAAGGTGTTCTATGTATTATGGATACAGAATGTGAAAACCTACAAAATGGACGTTATTTTAGCTAATCTGCCCAGGGCTCATAAAATGCACAGAATGCAACACAGCCTTTTCTAGATCCTGCACCTGCTGATTAGGGAAGAGAAAAGGCACTTAAATTAGCATAGGAGTAGGAAGGAGAAACAGCAGTTCAAAATCACCTTTTATCAGTCTGGGTCCTGTATTTAAAAAAATCAGTTTTCTGCATATAGGAGAGAAGAAGGGAAGTAGCCAGATACATATTAAAGTTCTCAGAGTGAGAGAATGTCTTTTGCCACTGTGTTGAAATTTGCTGCTTTCAGGGCTTGTGCAACAAATGCAGATTAATTCACTCTGCTGTAGTTATGGCTTTTGATGTCCACACAACATATTTTTCTATATTATATTCTCTAGGCCACTGGTTTCCAAACCAAGATCCAGAGATGCTATTGGACAACAACTCCCATCAGTTCTAGCTAGCAAGGCTAGTGTTCAGAGTTCTGAAAGCTCTAGTCCAACAACACCTGGGCATGCAAGTTCACATACCATTGGTCTTGGACATCTTTAAAATGAGGTGTGGTGATTCAAATTACTTTTGGTGAAAGACAACTCAACTACCTGCTCAGAAAGAGTGTTAACACTAGCAAAAATGACATTTTCCTGAAGCTAGTTCTCACTGTATGCATCCTAGCACAATTTCTTTCCCCTTCAACAAGCCATTCAGATTTATACCACCTATGGATATAGTCAAAAGAAAGGAAGACAATAATGTGGCTAAACTGAAGAGGATGGAAAATGAAATTAGAGTCAGACAAGCTCCTCAAGATAAGGGTTGCTCTCTTCATCTGGAGCTTATACTGCTCTGTAATGCACTATGGGCACTGTAATAACAAAACTACATAATTATTACTACTACCACTACTAGGTAGACACTG
Source organism: Ctenosaura bakeri (assembly GCA_948474755.1). NCBI lineage: Eukaryota > Metazoa > Chordata > Lepidosauria > Squamata > Iguanidae > Ctenosaura > Ctenosaura bakeri. The sequence goes on from CAOLHI010002939.1 coordinate 162,177, forward strand.
ACTGTAACCCAGAGCAAAGCACGCACTCTTCATCAGCTGCCCAACTTAAAGAAATCTACTTGGAAGTAGGTCTTGCTCTTTTATAATAAATATACTCCTAAGGGAATGATTGCAAGGGAAGATGATAAATGCTTGAGTATACACTAAAGTCCTATTTGTCTCAATGAGCCTTTAAAGCATCTACCTTTCCATTGGACTGTGTCCAATCTTTTCCACATGTGGTCACAAAATGTTATTTCATTTATGAACGTGAGTAAACTCATCCTTGCTCTTGTAAGTTGGAAAATTTTTACTCATTCCTTATACAACTAGGATTCCTCACCTGCTTCTGACTCTTCTGCTGACAGTGGCAAGGGTGGTGGTGGCGGCGGCGGCAATGGAACTGAAGGTGTTGTGCCACTAACTGAACTTCCACCAGTGCCAGCTGCTGCTTCTGACCCTGAGGGCAATGTCCCAGAAGCTACCCCAACAGGAAGAATGTTGATATCACCATCGCCCTTCTTCTGAATTTTAATAGACCCTTGCTTCTCTAGTTCATGGATCTTTTTCTCCAGTGTGGACTGTCGCTGAATGGCTTCCTCTTTTTCTTTCACCATTTTTCTCAGCGTGTGAACCTGTGTATTTGCATCTTTGTAAATCTCCTGCAAAGAGGCCCACAAGTAAAAGGTAAAAATAAGTAAAAATTCACACTGAAAATACAAAATAGTGTTAAAACAGAATTTGCACAGTACAGAATTTTCAGTTAAATTATTGTTCAGTAACGAGTTATAACCATGGTGCTGTGTTTGATGGTCCACTTGTCACTTTCTCATTCTTAAAAGAAAATTGTGTTTTCTCTTTAATAAATTGTACAGAGAAGGTCAAATATGTCCAAGAAAGGCAGTACAGTGGGCCCTCCGTATCTGCTGGGGTTTGGTTCCAGGATGCCCTATGGATACCAAAATCCATGGATGTTCAAGTCCCACTATATACAGTGATGTAGTAAAATATTGTCCCTTGTATAAAATGGCAAAAAACTCAAATGAGTGCTGGAGAAAGCATGAGGATCTGTGAAATGGTGGAAGGCTACGGCAGGGTTTCCCTGCATACCAGAGTATCCACTGAAACCATGGATACAGAGAGCTGACTATAAGGTATAAAGCGTGAACATTACACTCTTTCCTAGATAGAGTAATGAAGACTATATTGATTCCAACCAAACAGAAGCATGTTGTATCAAAAGCTGATTCAACTTAGCTGACTAGTTCCTCCTCTAAGTATTTTGTATGAGATAGTCCAATTTCTCCTGGTAACTTTCACTCTTAGAAATTATCTGTCATTGCCCCCCTCCTGTTTCTTTTTTTTAAATACAACTTCTAGACATGGCACTCCAAGCAAAGCTAACTTGCCCAGTATTTTTTAAAGTACAGGTAATATACAACAGAGAAAACTGAGGCTGGGATCCAAAGAGACCATGGGCAAACCCATGCACTTCTCCACACACATGAATTTTCCTGAGCATCTGCGTTGGTTACAACTTCCCACAGAGAATCAAAGGTTGCTGGATCCAAGGGCAGGAGTATATCAGCAACTATAAGAGAACTGTGATCTGAAGTGGTCTCCACTGATGTGCTTTTGTCCTGATCTTCTTGTAGCCCTCTGAATTACAGCTCGGAATCACAAGAAGATACCATGACCTATACGCATCTTGTTCTTATTAGCAGTTGCAAAGCAGCAGTTAAAATTCAGAACATTTTCAGAACAGAACACAACAGTTTTAGCTCTTCCTCACTGTTGTGTGTGTGTATGCTTTGGGAATATCTGTCTCCTGAAAGTAAAATCCAACAGTTATCTACTTTGGATGCAAAAGTGAACCTAGCAGATTTCACTTCTCAGTTTGACTCACCAATGAGTAACTATCCATTGAGCACTTTGTGCAGCACACACTGCACTCAAAGTATACTTACTCGAACAACATCCAGTTCTTTGTTTCTCTGCATGAGTTGTTTTTCCAGTTCCACAATCTTTGCCATAGCTTCATTTTCTGTGTCTTGAAGTTTTTCTGATAACTGGACATTTTAAAAAGGGAGGAGGTGTTAAACTGATGCTAAATTTCATAACAACATATTTTGCTTTGACAAAGCCTTTGAGGCAAGATTACTGGTTTACAGTGTTTTAAAGAAAAGGCCCTATGGCTTTCATAGACCCTGGTCCACCAAAACATATCACCTATATCTTACCATTCTCAATATTTTTTGTTTGAGAGATGGATAACCACACTTTTAGAAACCTCCAGAAGTGACAATAATCCTCTGAAGCTTTGCACACACAAGCCTGCTGCCAATGTCCCTTTCATCAGAGACATGACAACAGGGAGTGTGGGCACCAAGAGACACAACGGCAGGCGTGTACACACACACAAATTGCTTCCTCGCTTGCAAATGAGGAAGCATACTGGGCACATGCAAATGCCTGCTACTGTGTCCCATTTATCAGGGACATGGCAGTGGGGAGAGGGGTGCAAGTACCAAAACTGCTGCATTGTTTGCAAATGGAGCTGCTGCTGCTGCTTCCTTAATGGCAGGCATGTGTATGCCCAAATGCTCCCTTTTTTGCAGTCAAGGAAGAGTTTTGGTTCCTGTGACCCTCTCCCTACCGCTGCCAGGGACCCCAGGTTAAAAACCACTGCTCTAGATCAAGGGTGGGAATCACACAGTCTTCTAAATGTTGTTGTATTGCAATTCCCATATGTCCCTGCCAACCTCACCAATGATAAAGAAAGCTGGGAGTTGTAGTGCCACAAAGTAAGGAGGGTTGCATGATTTCCACCTCTGTTTTACATTCTCCTCTCCCACAATTTTTATCAAAATACCTATATAAATAGTTGATCAAAAGTTTTACCAGCAGTCCTGGACATAAACCAGAAAGCATGTATTCCTAATTAGAATCTAACACTTTGCTCTAATGATCCTCATAAACCCCCCCCCCACTTCATGCATAATAGCTTCTAAATCAATCAATAAATCAATTTACTCAGTGTTCAGAACTCCCAGTTCCCTAAAATTTAAAGCGTTCAGATTGATACTAACATGAGAGATATTTTCTTCCAGTTCTTCCACTCTTTCCAAGGCCGCATTCTTGGTCTCAGCATCTTCAAGTAAAGCTCCCACATCAAATACATTGTCCAAGTAAGCTTGAATCTGCACCTGCAGCTTATCACTTTCTGTATGCTTCAGCTTCTGAAAGGTCCAAAGCAAAGAGAGAAAATGACAATCAAATGAATCTGATTAGATGGATACAAGATAACTACCACTGTCATAAACTGCTAAAAGACTTAGTTTCAACTATGTTTATTTGAGCAGTTCCCCACACCTTGAGAGCCAGAAAAATTAAAGAGCACATTAGAATCTCCATTCCAGATGCCACAGTGATCACGCAGATTCCCAAATTCTCTGGTCAGAGAAAGGAAATGCATTTCTGTGTTGCTAAAGTTTCAGCAGAGTTTTTAAAAAAGGCTAACACATAATTTCTTCCAGATCACCTGCTTCCTTCCTCTCTCATGCAAGATCTACAAATATGCCTCTCCTTAATATGTCTTTATGTATCAGAAGTGTGATCATCTAAGGTCATTTAAGGTAGATATGTCAAAGGTCTTCTCTGATGTGCTTCCATGTCTTTGAAATTCCTTCACTACACAAATGCCTTCCTATTCTGATGTTCAGATCATACCTTCTCGTATTGTACTTGTATATTTTCTCCTTCACAACGGATAGCACTTTGGGAGGGAGAACTGCTGCATGGAATTGTCACAAAGAGAAAATATTCACCTCCCCTTCCCCACCAAAAAAATATTAGCAACTTCCTCTCCCTTAAAAATCTGCACCTCTCCATCTGGGATCCTTTTAGGAAAAGGAAGACATCTGGATATCTGATCGTTCTTCTGCCTAGTTTCTATTTTGGCCCTACAACCCTCTCTTTCTTAGGAGAACCATGTCTACCTGAAGGAGAAATAAAGGATGAGTTCAAGTTCAGCTGATTCGGCCTTTTTCTTGTGTAGATCTGTTTTAGGCCCTCTCAGCCTTCTTAAGGCATCTCTTTTCCTATTTTTTTTAAAAAAGGTATTCATCATTATTTAATTCATGTTGTACTGACAGCCCCATTGAGCTGCTGAAGCAGGATATAAAATAATAAATAAATGAATAAATAATACTGGGAGGGACCAATTATCTCCTAGAATTCCTTGGGACTTAGGCTGAAAGCTGAAATTTTCACCTAGCTGTCAGTACACCTAGCTGTGTCCTCTTTTCCATTCTGTCTTCTATGTGCCTGGCTGATTCCAATGAACAATACAATAATAATCTACTGTCTTTCGTACAGACCCTCATAAAATTGAAGAAAAAAAAAACGGGGGAAGGACTCTCATTTTGGTCTTTTGAAAGCATAATATGGACATAGTGGTTCTGCTGCTCCTCTCATCATCACTCCAAAGCCATTCATCTAACATCACCATCCTATCCATGGACACTCAGAAGTAAGTCCTGTTTAGTTGAATGTGATGTTCTTCTAAGCACACGTGCTGAGGACTGCAGCCCTACTTGCTTTCTAGAAGCTCCATTACTTTTCTCCACTAACTTCAAAAGACACTAAGTTTAGTATGAATGTTGAGAATTTCAGTGTTGCAGTGCTTCTATAGAATAATGTTTTCTTGTAGAACTGAATGTATGGAAGAGCTGGGGGAGAGAGAACACATCTTTCAGTTGAAGGTGAATGATTCAGATCAGTTCACAATTACAGTCCCTCCCTTTTTGGAAATAAAAGCCATAGACTGGGTGCAGTACTGGAGCATCAGAAGGAACATATTGTGTAGAATATAAATATTCTTGTCAAAATATATAGAAAGCACATCTGACTATGTCGTACAATGGAAAAATGCCAAAAACTAAGAAGAGCAGTTGAACTCCTGAACAACCTCCCTCCCATATATCTGTATCTACGTGTGTGTGTGTGTGTGTGTTGAAAATGCTTAAAAATAGAACACCATGGGAAGAGAGAAATGAGAAGATGGCAGAGCAGGACACAAAAGTTAAGAGACCACAAAGTCCTAACAAGCATGAGATACAGAATTTTTAAAAAGGTATTTTTCTTTCTTAATAGCAAAATCTCTCGCAAAAATTTTGGGATAGTGGAAAACTGAGTCTTGTTTCCATTCTGTAACTATTTAATGAACTCACAACAGCAGAGTGAGAAATTAATTTCTTCATCCAGTAATGTTAGTGCACATGAATAAATCCACATTTGTTTCCACCTAGTCTTCTACAACTATAAAAAAATTACAGAATAAAGAGACCATAAATAACATAAATAAAACTAAGAAACGTGGATCCATCCATTGATTTCATGAGGTATAAATTTAGCTTCTCTTTCAAAAAGTAATGTCTCATTTTAGAACAAAGCAGAGGCACTACTCAGATATTATTTAAGTGTTGTGCATAAAGAGAGCTAAGCCCACCTACTCTGTGATTACTTCCATCACTGCTTACGTGCAGAGGATGACAGTCTGAAGAAGCAAGCCTCTACTATCCATGAACACTGCAGCATCCTGATTATCTATTTTGGGGAATTTGGAATCCTGAAAATTCTGGTCTATTTGGGAAAGTTGGAAGCCTGGTAAAACCTGATTAACTATTGTGGGATGCATGTTTTATATATCCATTCTGTATGTGGCTGGATAATTCCCTTTACTCCCACAACCAGCTTTACATATTAAGCATCTGGTGAACAGATTTCCCAGCTTATTCCTAATCAAATGCATAAATCATGTTTTTGCAAACAGATTAACCTGTCTGAGGAAGGTTGTTGGACTGAACCAATTTACAAAAAATATTGCTTTGCTAAGCAGTTCAGATGTCCTATTATAAATTCATCATATAGTACCACGCCATTCTTAATTTCTTGCCCAAGACAACTTTGAGGAAGGACCATATCTCACCGGTAGAGTACAAACTTTGCATCGATAAGGGAAAAACCATTGTCTTAAATCCCAGAAAGCCTTTGCCAATCAGGATGGACAACCCTGAACTAGCTGGACCAATGATGACAGGGAGGAGAATGGTAAAATGACATAATAATCTAAATAAAAAGATTAAAAATCCTCTAGTTACACCAGACTGGGAGATTTCAAGTGGGCCTCTGAAACTGCTTCCTCTTCTTGACTGCAGTTTTTCACTTACACCCATATCATTATTTGTTCATTCTATCTCAACAGTTGTGGTTAAGTTACTGCTGCCAAGAAGGCAGTCATGTATTATGATTCCTTCAACTGAACTATTGGGGCACAGAATGAATAAAATCCTCAGAAGCTTCCACAGCTGTAGCTTGAGTGGTGTGTCACTCTGCTTATTTAAAAGGACTAGTGGGAACAAGGAAAGGAGAGAGGGAAAGAAAATAGCTAACAGAACTCCTGAAACGGATCCAGCTGCCTCCTCAGCAAGAGCAGTCTATAGGAGGTGCATCTAGAAAAAATTACTGCACCAGAGGTGTGCACTACAGATGCCTTTATTCATTTCTCTCAGTACAATAACCAGATAGCTGCTGCATATAAGATGCAGACTCAGAGCAATTGTTTCCCCCCTATTCTCCTTTTTCCAAGTTTCTGACTGGCTAGCAGCTGCAAGTTATAGGAGTTCACCAAATGAAAAACAAGACCATAAATGATAAACAGTCCATTCTAAATGCTCTGAAGGCACCAGATCCTGTTTTATCTCTGCTGCTAAGCAGAATCAGACCTCATTAGAATTTGGAAGGTAGAATGCTAGGGAGTACCAGGTATTCTACGTTATATTTAGAAGAAGGCAATGGAAAATCTCCACTGAATAAATCTTGCAGAGAAAACCCTTTAATAGGGTTACTGCATGTGAGAGTCAACTTGAAGGCATATAACAAAAAGAAGAAGTCTGCAGAAGAGCAATTTCATTCTGAAAGGGACATGACTTGAGTGATAAAAGAATAGCTTCATATAAGACACGTTTGTCCCTTGGTGCCTCTGGAGCTGAAGTTCAAAACATCTGAAGGGCCAAAAATTCTGTACTCCAATATAAACAGGCCCTAAAATTTGAAGAACCTACATAGCTTGTAGCCAGGGTGAGCAACTGAAGTGAGACTGTGCCTCTAGGACTCCCAAGGGCTTCATAGACTGTCCAAAAAAGGGAAAGGGAGTAACAGAAGTGCCAGGAAGTCCACTTCTGACTTTGAAAAACTGGTTTTGCGTGGTGGATGTTGATTTAATGTTTAACAGGGGCCCTGCTGTCCATTTATAAGATTAACTGCAGTTCCTTTTCCTAGAGATTGTAGGTGCTGGTGCTGAAATCTTTGTTTCATTGAAATTATAAGCAAATCATGAATATCAATTCAGGCCACACTGAACATTTCCACACAAGTTTTAGACTGATACCTCTGTTTCATTCAAATCATAAATGAAATCAACTGGATAATGCCAAGTAAATGTCCTAGTTAGAGGTCATTTGGCCTACTCAGAGGCAACACATAAGGGAATTTTGGATGTCTCATTTTAAGAAGGTTATAGACAAGTTGGAGTGGGTTCAGAGAAGGGCACTCAGGATAATAGTAGGTACGAAGAACAAAACGTATGGGAGGTAGAAGGAGCTGGGCATTTTCAGCCTGGTGAAAAAAGACTGAGGGGAGATATGATCGCACTCTTTAAATACCTCAACGGCTGTCAAAAGGGGAGGGCACAGGCTTGTTCCCTGCTGCCCCAAAGAGTAGGACCAGGTCTAATGGTTTTCAGTTACAGGAGAGTAGATTTTGATTGAACGTTAGAAGGAACTTCTTGACAGTAATAGCAGTTCAACAATGGAACCAATTGCCTAGAGAAGAGGTGGGGTCTCCTCTGGATGTCTTCAAAAAGAGGCTGGACAGCTACCTGCTGGGGATACTCTACTTGGAGATCTTGCACTGAGCAGGAAGTTGGACCTGATAGCCCATAGGGCCTCCTCCAACTATATGATTCTTTGATTGTATGAAAAGGGGTGGTGAGTAAAAGAGAGAAATATTTACTTCATTCTCTCTCCTACACACACACACACACACACTCTTAGAAGACCATAGAGATGGAGTGTATGTTCTAATTCAACATGTTGAATTGCTTATGCAATATGGGTTTGTTTTAGTTTGGCAAATGTTTGACAACTGTTTAAGACAATGCAAAGATTCAAAAAGAAGTCTCTCTGGGGCTTCTTAACACAAGAGGAGGAAGTTGCATGTTCATGATCTGCCTGATCACATCCAAGTATAAAGCTCAAAAACACTCAAATATGAGAATCAACATCATACTTGAAAGGCTATGATGAACCCAAGTAGACTCTACTTACATCCAGGTATTCATCCAGTCCTAGTTTTGTAAACTCATACTGGAGGTGAACTCTGAAATTCATGTCTTCAACTGAGTGAACAACTATGTTAATAAACTGCATGCACGCCACCTGTAAAGAAACAATTATAATCACAAAACAGAAGCTGTCAACTGATAGTAGTACACCTTTCTGTGGGGTAAAAGGGACAAAAGATGTAGAATATTATACACATATTTCAGATATTATCACTGTGAAAAGATTGTTTCAAAAATATGCATGAGAACTCTGTGTATGTGTGCGTAGGAATTACAAAAAATACAGTAACAGAGTTTTTTCAGAAATTATACTTGCCAAAATAGGGATAATGAAAACAAGCAGGCCTCCTTTAAAACAAAAAGAGAAGGGTAGATAAAGGATTGATAACAACACAATCCTGTACATGCTTAGACAAAAGTCCTGCATATTGCATGCTTGCTCTCAGATAGTGATAGAAATTATATTTGAAAACATTTTTTTAATCATCAAAAGAGGTTTTTCAACTGTTGAAAAACTCAAGGAAAAGAATCTTAGACTGATGAGAATATTCAAAGTTTGGAGCTTGTTCTGTACAAAATTTGCACACGGCTATTTTTTTTGTGGGAAGCATTTCTTGTGCTGGAAACAGCATTTTCTGTAGAGAAAATAATAAAACTTCTACCCATAAATATTATCTCCTATGCAGAAAAACCTGTTTTGTGCGGAAAAACTCTTGAATTATGAATAAGCTTTGAGAACTGATATATTTTAAAAACACTTTCTTGAAATGGGTAGAAAATTGCTAAAATTACTTGTTGTTTTCTTCAAGAAGAAACTTGCTGAAGAATCACCTCCCTGCTCTCAAGTAAGAGTTCAACAGAGCGTACTTTCAGGCAAGCCAGTATAGGATTTTGGCCTTCAAATATTTTCTTGATGCCCTTTCCTTTGCCCATTTTCTGTGAGCACCATGCCTAGGACTGTGTATTTTTTGTGATTCTGTAAACATATTGAGTGCGTGACTACACACAGAATCTAGCTTTCTGAAAACTACAAGATGTCTGGCTCAAATATATTCAATTATGAGGAGAGGTGATCTCCAAATATATACTATATACTTTTATCCAAGAAGCAGAAAGGGCTTCCTGAGTGATTTCTTTCTTATAAAAGTTCTTGCAACAGTAGTGGAGAATCAGCATACTCTCTGATATAAAGATGGTAGAATAGTGTAATACTTTTCCATAAATTAGGCTGTACTTGTTCGTAGTCTATGTGGGTATGACAAATCTTTAATTATATTTCAATTTGTCAGTAATCGCACTGAGAGATTGTGGATAGCTATTACTTTGGAGTCTGGATCATAGAGTCTATTTTATTTTATTTTACTCACTTTGCATTGGTATTGGGGATATTCATCAATGAGAAACTGATAATGGTATGTAATTTTTGTACTTCTGGTAATCTATTAGGTTGTATTGGCTTCTTTCTATATAATGCATTTTCTTTTTTCTTCTTCTTTGTGTTAGTGTATGTAATTTGAAGATAAAAGAATTTGAAGGAAAAAAATTGTACTTCAATTTATTTCTGAAAGATCCAGCCACAAATATGAAACCTGAAGGATACAAACCATTGTAGCAAGAAAGAAAAAGCTGGAATAAATGAACAGTTGCTTTGACGGGAACAAATGCTCACTAATCTCTACACTAATCATACACATATTTAAGAGGCAGGAAATACAACTTACTGAAACAAAAAGTCCTGGTTAATTTAAAATAGCACTTTGTTCCCTGGCACAGTAGCCATGTTTAACTTTTCAAATCCACTTTCTCCTCTCTACATCAAGGTGAAAAAATATTTTCCATACTCCTGTCCAGGTTCCATGTCAAGTTAATGGTCAGCAGGCTATTGTTTCACTGATGCTACCGCTATAACTGCTCAAGTTTCAGAAAGGAATGGGGAGCCTTGTTTGATCCTTTCTTCACTATCATGATTTAATATGGCATCTGCTCATCATGAACAACCAGCAAATATCAGAAACCAGAATGGATGTGGAATACTAGAAAGCTCCAGAACCCATCATGCAAAGTCTGTATAGACTGGGTCTTCTTTAGCTTTGCATTTCTTCTCCCAGACTTCTGGAACTATTTCTATCCACATGAGGATCTATTTAAAACCAGCTGGTAACAGAAGTGTGTGATCTGTCAAACTACATACCATTAATTCACAGTTGCTTCTTCTGCATAATTGCTTTATTTTAATCATTGACTGGGAGGCATAGAAACAACTCAAGGATGCCATGTTACCAGTAACAAGCTCACGTCCTACCTATCCTACTCCCAAGACTTTTAAAAAAAGCAGATTTTATTGGTGGACTTTAAAGAGCAATGTCTATTAAAATTTCTTTGGTTTTGGAAAAGATAAACAATTGATCCTATCTAGGGAGCATCACATCTTAACCTCCAGTCTTACCTTGGGCAGGCAATAAGGTACAATTGGGACTAATTTAACTGTTCAATCACATTGTCCCTAACCATCCTAGAATGTCTGGAAAAGGAGACAAAAAGAAGATTCCAGGGGATTGGTGAATAACTTCTTCTTGGATCAAAATGTGTGGCCCATGAGCTTCATGTGGTCCCTGGAACTCCCACTGATTTGACTCCCCAACCATACCTCTAATTTTTTTAGTCCCAAACTCCCCCTTTTTGGGCCAAAATTACATAGAAAAGGCTTTGAAAACACACTAAAACATGCAGTTTCAAGGGTCCCACACCTGGAAACAAGACTCTTTCCCTCCAAAATGTGCCCAAAGATTACTGGAAGTAACCCAATGTCAGGTCTTACTGACAGAGTGGCAAACATGAGAGTACAGTTGTGGCATTCTGGAGGAGATGGAAATCAGTCTATGTATCCCTCTGGGCTCTGGAGCGGGCCCACTTCTCCTGTATATCGAAATATCTCTCTCTGAAACAATTATCTCTGTGAAGAGTGAAACTGTTTTTTGTTTCCTCCTATGTAGCTTGCTCTGTGGATTTCCATTTTGAATCTGCTGCCTTCTCCAAATTATTGTTCTTGATCCCAGGCTTGCCCTTCCTTGGACTAACTCCTGGATCCTCTGCCACAGAAAACATGTTGCTTCCTCTCTTACTTCAGTGAGAGATGTAAATTGTAATAACTGAAAATATGAAACCACAATGAGCTATCACCTGTTCACATAACTGGATTCACATATTGAAGCTATCACTGATAGAAAGGTCTCTCAGGCCCTTTACGCATGCAGGTTTTTTTTTGCGTGAGGGTCCCTTGAGTGTCGCGTAAATGGGTGCGTCTGTCCATACGACGCACTCCCATTCATGCGATGCTCAGGAGCCTAAAGTGGGACGCGCACGCATTTTCTTATTTTCAGCTCTAAGTCGAAAATATTGAGCGGTCGCGCAATGCTCGCAGGGCCCTCGCGCACTTACCTGCATGTGGTGCACCAAACAAGCCAGCCTGGTCGCGCTTCCTCCCCAGCGCAGCCTACAGCTCCCAGGCTGCGCTGTGAAAGGAAGGGGCGGGGCACTAGCGCGACAGTTGCGCAACTGGCAAGCCACTGCAGGAGGCAGAAGGGCTGCCGTGAGCGGCTCGTGCAAATGGCTGCTTGTGCAAGGGCCGCTCCCCACTGCCGTGATGAAGGTAAGGTGCAAAAAGGGCCTCAGTCTGTAGAGATCTCTTGATTTCCACTGCCGAAACTGGCTCTCTCTCAGTAAAAGGGAAAGTGAGAGCAGAGAATAATTTGGCACAAGGAAACTTGAACATGTAGTGCTACATTTAACCAAAGAACAGAAAGAGGAACAGCTACAATCCTAGGCTCCTGACTAATTCATGAAGCACCAGCATGCCGTACCTTTCAGATATTTATTCCATTTTCCTCAGAATTACAACTGTATCTCACTTTAAACTAAGCATTCCCATACCTTGTTTATATTCCTCTGGCTGTTCAACCAGGAGGAATTTTGCTGATTTTTTTTTAAAATAGAACTTCCAAGACTTATTAGCTTTCAATCCTGCAGCAAAACTATTGATACATGTTGGAGTCAATCAAGTTTTCCTACTAGGAAACATGGCACAAAGCCAGATATCTTCACAGAAGCTTATGAGGAGAGAAAGTAGTGGAGAAATCATAAAACATTGGTCAGAGATCACACTGCATCTTTGAAAACTCTCTAAAGGAACTGTGTGATTCAAATCTCAATTAAAAGACACTACATAGGATACAAAACACTAACTTTGCATCACATTAGACAAAGGATCAGGGATTCCTAATAACTCTCTCTTAATTTTTTGATCTGGTAGTTAACTGGTACAACTGCATGAACAGCATAAACTGTAAGCCACAAATTCCACGATTTTACATCCAACAACTTTCTAAACTGGGTATGAACATGAGAGAATTTAACAGAAGTTGCTGCAACTGGCAACAGAGTTGCTTGCTCAGATGCAAGGAGCCATGACTATGACTATGCTGTTCCTTGTGAGGAGGCAAAAACAGGAAGAAAAAGAAGTCATAACCTTATTTGCAGTGCTACATATAGTGCTTTGTTTCACAGAGCATGAGGGAAGCTAAAAACTGCAGATAAGAGAGACATAAGTTATTCCTAGAAAAGAGGAACCTTCCTTGTTTACTTGGGTGCTGCTGAACAAAGATGCTGATATTGTAGACTTTGTTTTGAGGAGGTTTTCTGTCAACAGAGAATATATTTACAGTACAACACTAAATGCTAGTAAAATATTAGCTATAGAAGACTCCTTCCTTGGAGGTTTTTAAGCAGAGGCTGGATGGTCATCTGTCGGGAGTGCTTTGAGGGTGTTCCTGCATGGCAGGGGGTTGGACTGGATGGCCCCTGTGGTCTCTTCCAACTCTACATTTCTATGATTCTATGATTCTACGACAATGACTAGTTAATACTAGGTGATAGGAGAACAAGGCTTAACATTTAAGAGTGTGCCAAATCACAGAACTGCTTGATGCTATTTGGGATGCAATGGAAGAACTCTGTATTTTCACTGCCTTTCACATTTCCCAAGGGGTCTCTGTACTCCCTCCCATTTTTGGCCCACTTGCACATAGTCCCATGGGGAGTTAACATTGCTAGCTGGGCTTTCCCATCCTTTCTCCCCAGAAAGCTACTCTTAAGAATTCAGGGACCTTGGAAATAGTGTGGAATACACCACGGGGGCTTCAAGTTGAGGGGAGAGTCACCTTTTATGAATAAGTGAAATCAAAGCTTTGCAAAGTTCCTTTTTTGAACTTATACTTTCAGAATCCCAAGTCAGCATGGCCACTGCAAATACTGTCTAGAATATTCTGTGACTTGTAATCTAAAAGTGTTTTCCCTCAAGTTCTCAGTACAATACCTATTTTCAAGAAAGAATTAAAAATGATCAAAAACAGCACACAGATGTTTTTTAAAAAAACCAAAGCCAAAGCCAAAACAAAAGGTAATATATCGTCACTTACCATAAAATCTATATTGTTATCTTCATTACGAAAATGTTCCATAAGTTTCTCAAAACGCTGTTTTTCTCCGCAAACCTGCAAAACCATTGTGGATTACTAATTTTTAAAGAATTAGTCTCTTGCAGCATCTTTAACACTAACGAGTTTTTATTTTAGCATGAGCTTTTATGAATATAAATCCACTTCACAGTTCAGAGGGATTAATTTTACCATACATTTGTACACTAGAGGGAGTCCTAAAGCACCATTACACAACATTTAAAAACAGAACCTATAAAATTAATGGGAGTTTTGCACTGGGAAAACCAATCTGACAATTGGTGGTTCCCAACTTAGTGCAGTGAATCCACTCTGGCATTGAATTCATTTGGAGCAAGCACATTGAATAGCTCTTTTATAGCCTGATCTAAAACTTGGAGTCGAATTACTGCCCCACCAATATGGGAGTCACCACCCTCCAGAGATTTTAATGTATAGGTCACATATATTGGAGAAGCATGTTCTGCACAGCAAGATTAAACCACAGCTTAGAACAGTGGACCCTCTGCATAAACAACCTCCACATTTGCAAGTTCCAACTATCAGGGGCATCATGTCCTATATCTAAAAAGGTGGCAACACCAACAGTGACACACAGAAGTGTCTGCATGTATGTCACCACCATTTAATAATATGAGATGTGAGCATTCACATTTGTTGCTATTTGTGTGGGGGGGGTACTGGAAAGGAACCTCAACAGATATGGAGGGACCACTGTATTACAATAATAAGGCTAGTGGGCCCTGGGCTTTTGTACTCTGTCTTCTTTTTCCAGCAAAGAAATTTTCATTTCCATTTTTTATTAACCTTAGAAACAGTTAGTAGAGACAAGATAAATGCAAACTTTGGTTTCAACTAATGGACATGTTAGCCTGCTTTGAGTAGCATATGTATGGCAAGGAAGTCCTCTCATTTTGCTAAGGTCCCCAGTCAAGGCAAAAGCCAACACAGTAAATTCTCAACAAGCCATGAAGCTCCCTTGGTGACTTTAAGTCAATTGATAGTTATTAGCTGAGACCCCTTTTCCAGGTGATTGTAATACTAAGTGGCAAGGATTGTATTTAAATTGTACCTGATGCTACACAGACTGCATTCTAGCCAATGGTTTGGGAACAGGTTTTAATTCACACTCAGGAATTGCAACAAGCATATATATTTGCAGAATAGAAAAGCTTTTCATTCTCAACTGTGATGCTTCAAAATCAAAAAATATTCCCAGCTGGTAACCCACATTTATTGGTACATGCACAGAGCCAAAAAAAAAGGCACAACTGAACAGTGCTTACAACTGTTGACTATGTTTGTAAGAAAAGATAAAGAACTGTCATCTGAAAATGTTGAAAGTGGCAGTCACAATGTTTAAAATTTTCCTCCTACTATAATAGTATCATTGGCTCGACATAGGAAAGCCGTCTGAAATAAAAAGGAAAATGGAAAATATAATCCAGCAGCACATTCAGAGCAGACGGGCAACATAACAATAGGAAAGCTAAAGAGGAAAATGACAAAAAAAAAAAGAATTGATGGCTTGAAAGTGAAAAACAACTTCAAGCATTATTTCTAATCAAGAGCAATGATATCCAGTCAACAGACATGTGTTTTACCATTGATGTATACAAGCTGACCAGTCTAAAATAGCACTGTAAGACACACACATGTGTTTTGTGTTTTACAGTGCTATTTAAGACTGGCCAACTTGTATACATCAATCATTTTAAGCATTCCAAATGTGAAATACTTTCATTGCATATTTGGCACCCACTGTCACGCTATATGGTATGTGAGTGTTAATTTGGCCACTGATATTAGTGCATTTGTGTGCATATTTGAAAAAAATTGGAGAAAAATGACACAGATGTAAGTTACAGCTGCTTACTAAACTCATACATGCCAAGTTAACATGAATAAGCAAAGAAAAGTGAATTTAAATGCAACTCTGGTTTAGTGTCTGGTATGTTCCAACTTTTCTTTCTGTCATGAAAGCAAGAGGCTTAGCTTTTATTTTGTACTATAGTTATTCACTGTACCTGAAGCCAGGCAAACTATAGTTAGTGTTACCTATGTATAGTCAGCGTAAAGTATGGCTAATTACTCTGTCCAAAGGCATTCTTCCCTTGTGTCCTGGGGCAAAAATACCTCTGAATAAGGAAATATTTTGCTGCCACTCAGCCCTACGACAATGAATTCCTAATCACCTTGGGGAAGAGTCTGGAAAAAGTGACTTTTTTAAGAAAGCATTTCCAGAATTCTGCAGTCATCATAAGCCATGGCAGCTTATTTTATTTTTATTTATTTTTTTATTTTCAATTAAAAAAAACCTTTCCAAACTTTGCTTCAGAATGGAGAAACAGTTAACTAGAAGTTGGCTAGTAGAAAATTCTATGGAATTCATGGGGCCACCATAAATCAACAGGTGATTTGAAGGAATAGACACACACATTTAGCAAGCACAAGGATATGTTGCTAGTAGTGATACCATGATTGAGCTACTGGGGCTAAATACTTGGACTTTACTAAGGAAAGTCTGTCTGCCAGCTCCCACCCCATCCCCCAATCTATCTCCTTCCCAGCAAAGGAAACATGCCTTGTTGGGCACTGCTGGTTGATTTTTTAAAAAAGAAAAAACTCTAATCTTACAGCAGCACCCAACTGGCTTGAGGCCATGCTGAGTTGACTGGTATTAAGTCGTATTGATCAGAGGTGCACCTGGAGCACCTCCTAGCAATGGGCCCCAGTACTCACCTTTCTTTCCTACTCAGAGCCAGAGAGGTAGGAGGGAGAAGAAGAATGTATCAGCTTGGCCTTGCACAGTATTCTAGACAGCTGTCAAACAAAAGCCCCAAATTTGGAGCCAGGAAATTACCTGAGAAAATCCCTGTTCCCTTTCTGCTGCTTCAGAGTTGGAAAGGAAACTGACAACTCAGCACAACTATAATAATTCCACAGTCAGTATGGCAAACAAAACTGCTTAAAATCTAGACCATGGGTATCTAGCAGAAACTCAGTGTGGTTTACAGTGTGGAGCATGGGACTCAGAGAATGGAAATTCACATTCAGATCCCAGCATCCTTAATGAAACTCATTAGCTGAACTGAATCTCAGCAGTGTCAACTCTCAGCACACCATAAATCACAATATTGTTCTGAGATTATAGTAGTTTACTTCAGGAAAGGCAGAATTCAAATACAGTAACTGATAATCATGAGTATATCAGTTTATCAATTGTTCCTATGACATATATTAATAAAGTTGATATATATTAATGAAGAACAGATTATACTGCAGTCTACCACAAAGGTTTGCATTAAAAGACCCATGCCTATCCTTTACAACAGATTTTAGTTTTATTTCTATCACAATCCTAAATAATCCTAGCTATGAGAAAGAGCCTTCTTTAAACAAGAAAATTTACTTTTAAATGTGTGTTTTAGTGTGGACAACTAACTAGACCCAAAAAATATGTCACACATTGCATTTAATCCATTAAAAGAATGGTATAGTTAAAGTGTACTATTACAATTTTATAATTAAAATAATATCCATAGTTCAAGGAGAGCTGTTCTTCTGGATGTTTCCGCCATAAGAGACATGGATGGATGAGTATACAGCTGCCAAAAGTAATAGGGGAAGTGATAAAGTCCAACACAGAAGAGCTTTATACATCTGAGAAGAGAACTCTCAGGATGTGGTGGGAAATAAAGCTTCTGAGAAGGTCTTTGTTGTGGCTGTTGAACTCCTATATTATGATGTGAAAGTAAATGGATTATCTGTTACAGCAAAAATTCTTCAAAGGTCTTTAAAAATACATTTCTACTGGGGAATAGAGTGCATCAGATACATATACAGAGAAAGAATTAAAATGGAAGTAAATTCCATCAAGTCTTTCTTATAAGTGCATCCAAATGAAAATGAAAAAAAAACTTGTCACAGTTGCAAATTATTTATGGTTTCTTGATTCAGTGAGGAACCATAAAAACTACAACTTTGCAAGGAACACTGATAATGTAATGACATTCTATTAACTCAGTGGTGAGAATCAAAAACTCACAACCATTCTGCTTCCATTCACAATTCTTAAATACCTATCAACTGCATCTAGTTTTCTTATGTTGTTATCAAACAAATCCAGACTTTTAAACATGTGCTTTAAAAACAAACTTTTATAGCATAACATTAAATTAGCTTTGTAAACTCACTGGCCACATGGAAGGGTTTGAATGGTCATATCTCAGCATAACGTCTGAAGGTGGTTTGATATTCTGGCTTGTTTCAAAGTTGTTAATCATAGTTTTGGAATCATAGTTAATTGAATACTTCCTGGTACATTTGCCAGTGCATAAACAGTGAGGAGTACAAGGGCTGCAAGCAGACTTTGATCATAGAGGTTTAAGCCCAGTTAAAATTCAATCAGTGTGATAAAGAGAATTGAGAAAATTAATTATGTACAAAATAACTTATCCATTTTTACTAAGAAATAAGATCCATGGGGCCTTCCAGGTAAGCATTGTTGGTTGTTGTCATTGAGCTGATGGGTTGTCTTTAATGAAACAAAATTACTCAACCCTGAAGTGTGCAGTCCACGTAAGAACAGTAGGAAACAGAGAATACTGAAAGGGGATCTAAGTCAGGGTACACACATGTGCATCATCATCATCATCATCATCATCATCATCATCATCATCATCATCTATTCATTCAGCTCCATCACCGTAAATGTATTTTACAAGAATAACAAAATAGTTTAAATATTACAAATGCTAAAAGATGCTCTGAGCTGTCTTCACAATTCAGCCACATGCATATATCCTGAGAAACTGTACTTGTCTTGGGGGGAAGGCTACTCCAAAGTAAGAATGCATAAAGTTTCAGCTTTATCTTTACTAAGAAACTGTACTAAATGATCCACTAAGGCTGCCTCCTTCAACCTGCTAGCTCAGTGTTGCCAAAACAAAAACAAACAAACATGTACACACACAGAGGCATTGGCACATCCCTTGTCCTCATCCCAAGCTGCTTTGTTGTAGTAAGCCTAGTCCCTCAGATTTAAGTAACCAGAAATTCCATGAGGAAATGAGAGGCTACCACAGCATTTTGCCAAATAAGCAACCAGGATCAAATGAGCAACACTCATGCCTGCTCCAGTCTTTGCTGGGAAGTGTGGAGGAGACACAGAAACTATCCACACATTCAGGCAATCTACACTGCAGGCTACTCTACACATTATGCCTTCTCCCTACAAGGTACATTTGCCACTATTTGAGTGGCGATTGTAACAGGCTGCCCAACGCTGCGGCTTCATTGAACTTTTACAGTTACAGAATGTTCAGTTCTAATAAGATCCTGAATTCATTTTATAGAGGAGGAAAAAGATGAAGAAGAAAGTCAGGAAACAGCCAAGACTATGTTCTGATTTTAAATATACTTGTGTGTTCAAACATTAACGTGACACACCCCTAAATATTTTCTTTCTTTCTTGGTCCCACTATCCTGAGGCCACAATAAAGTCTTTTTTCTTAGCACAATGGTCTAGTGTGATCAACCAATTACACTCCAGGACAGTACTATTTTGAGGCGGGTATTTCTTAGACTGGCATTACGTTCCTGCAGATCACTGAATGAACAAAAGAGCAATTTTCTTGCATGACTCTGGTTAAGTAAAGGGTTGTTTAATGTTTACTACACTAGAAATACTTTCAGTTTTCTTCTCTTTTTTCTTTTCTTTCTTTCTTTTTTTTTTAAACACAAGAGGCCTCCTTCATTTTCAGATTACTGCTCCAGGCAAAGATGATTGGCTTGTGTTTTCCAACACATCCTGCTGTGACTTATAAAATTAAATTGCTACAATGTCCAATATGAACAAAGCTGGCTTCTTGTTTGCAGTAAATTCCTCTCTTCAGTTACAATACATAAAACTGAATCTCATTTAATCTTTGTATGAGTCTGGAGTTAAACAGTGAACTCTTACTCCACTGGAAGGAAGGGTAATGAAAAATGAGCAGTTGTAGTTCATCTGCCAAACCACTGATCCTCAAGTACACTCCATGTTTTAAAAATCCTTCAAAGATGTTCCAACACAGGCCCAAAGTTTTGATTTTACAATTCTAAATTTATTTGCTGTAATCTCTATTCATTTCAGTTGAATCTTCTTCCAACTGACTGTACTTAGAACTGCAATGTCAGACTTAAGGCAAAGGTGGGGGGGAATTATGAGTGCCCTTTAACCTGTCAGTTCAGCAACAGCCATTAGGTTGATCATCCTTTAAAAAAAATAACATCAGCACCTTGGTTTTAGAGATAAAGCACCTTGCAAAGCCACTAATTTTTTATCTGAATCCGGGCCTTGGCACAGCCTCTTGCCAAAATCTATATCCATCTCACCCCTTCACCAATTCCTATCTCCCTGCGAAGATGCTATGTATTGTACAATACCTTCCAGAACAAAGAACAACATGAGGGGAGGAGGGAAGTGGCTTTTGGCAAGAAAGTAGATAGGAGTAGCAATATGACATATGCCTTTAAAAAAATTGATTACTATAATGTGTAGTCCTTTGGTTCTCAGAGTAACAAACAATTCTGGCTGAAATACTATATATACTTTTTTTATGAGCAGACCAACCCAGTATTTCACTGTCAATCATACTGATGATAAAAATGACCAAGGAAAAGAATGGAAGCATGATTTTTCTGGCTCCAGAATACTTAGAGCATCATATTGGATACTAAGTCAAATTTCTCTCAATCTATTTCATTTGTTCTAATCTAGCACTAGATAGTCAGCATGATGTAGTGGCTTGAGTTGGATTAGGTGTCAGAGAGCAAGGTTTGAATCCTCACCCAGTCATGGAAATCTACCCAATGACCTTGGGCAAGTCACACTCTCTTTGCCTTGAAAGAAGGCAATGGCAATCCTCAGAAAACCCCTAAGGGATGCCATAAATCAGAAATGACTTGAAAGCATACCACAACAACAATGCTTGGCAAAAATTATACATCAGAATGTTTGGAAGTGTCACGTTCCCTCAACATTTGGTTATATTGCCTGCTGTGTAAGTTCTTCTACCTGTCTAAGGCAAGGATAGGAAACCTGTATGACCCCTGAGTGTTGCTGGAGAGTAACTCTCATTAACCTAGCCAGTGCAAGCCAATATTGTGGGCTGACAGGAGTTGTAACTCACCAGCACTTAGGTATAAGCTTGGTGTGTGGGTGTCTCTATCTGAGAATGCAGAGAAACTACAAACCTTCCAGAAACTATAGGAATTTCACAGTAGAATTTATCAACGACAGCCAGCAACCCACTTTCTGGCCTAGATGAAACACTGTTAGAACAAAGTAAAGGTGTGAAGTGGTCAAATCAGGAAGATTCAATGAGAAGAAGTTGCTTATCTATAACTTTAGTACTTTGAGTGTCATCTATGGACTTGCCCACATGGTATCTCCTGTCAGTGCAGAGCTTCGGTCAAAACATTCTACAGCAGATTAGTTTATGGCAGGAACCCCATACCTATAACATGTATGCTCAGAACACCTCCCATTACATCCCCCACCAGAAAGAGGGGAGAGAAGCAGGATGTGTGAATTCACAGATGACCATCTGAAGAACCCAATAACCAATCTGTTCTTTTTCCATGGTCTCTTTGACTCACACATATAGATGATTAGTTAGCTAACTTATAGGAGGAAGGAAATTTCATGCCAAAAGTAGAAGACAGAACCAATTATCTGAAGGAGGCATCTGTCCTGGCCTGAATGTTCAGCCTGAAATGTGTTATGAATGTGCGTAGTCAGGACCATGTGGCACCTTTATAGAAATTTAGGAGCGAACTGCTATACAGTTATGCCACTGAGATGGTGATTGCTCTCTTTCAATGAGCCTGAAGATAAGCAAGAACAGGTAGCATAGCCATATAGGCCAGGGAGATGGCTTCCACAATCCACCTGGAAAAACACTTTGTAGAGACAGTCAAACATTTGCGACACACTCAGTAATTTTTGGTCTTCATATGACTGAGGATGGTTTCTCCATTTAGATTCTTAATTGAATTGATACTCTTGTAGTGACCTTGATCTCAGCGATCAATCTCCAAAGAAAGGAAGCTGAATTGGATGAGGGCAAGATCTTCAGCCAGGAATTGGCTAAGATGAATGTCAACAACCATACTGGGAGAGGGGAAAAAAAGATTTTTGGATATCTCAGAATAGACCCTCCACACAAAATACTACACCCAAATAAAGGCAGTCTGAATCTGCAGCAAGTCTGTCCAATAGCAGAGGTTGAAGTCAGATATCATTGTGCAGGCAAGAAGAGCATGGACTGCTATTAAAACATCAGCATCATTGGTATCAGAGGAGACTCCTTGTGCAGCAGCTTCTGACACCTGACTCTTGGAACACCATAGTAGAATATTAAGTAATGAAGGAGCAGGCACTGGAGAGATCACAATATGATCCTGATATCATCTTCTTTTTCTTCTAAAGAGGTTGCCACTACTGTGTGCTTGGTGGTATTTTGTCATTGTCATCTAATCTTGTGCGGGGGGCGGGGTATGAGAGCAAGAGTTCCTCAGAGCAGATGGAAGAGATAAACAGCACTTACTTTTGGTACTGATTTCAGGAGTTTGATGCTTATGATTCATATTTTCCAAGGATATTGGTACCAATGACAATGTTGATAGTTGATAGTGAGGTGGTCAAAACTTATGGAGCCAACAAAGGAAGTTTGGAAATGGAGGAAGATGATGCTAGTGCTCACATTTTATGGGACTTAAACTCAATTGTAGGTGGGTTTAGACGATGATGCTGTATGAAGACGCTAGCTCTTCATTATTTATCCACATTTCGAAAAGATCCTTCCCAGCTAGGCCTGCAGAGTCTTGAAATACTGTTGTGAATTTCCTGTTTCGTAAAATCCTTATGAGCAGTACAACAATTAACTTTGCGTTTGTCTCCAAGGCAAAACAGGCACTAAGAGAGTCAGTCAGCCTGGACTATTCTGATCTCTAGAAGTCATGCATTTCTTGAACAGGGCCATATAAGCCATAAAAAGAAAGCAAAGATGGAAAGCCAAAGTATGAATGAGCAATTAAAGGAAACATCAGTACATGAAGACAATTTAAGTTGGGTTTCCTGTTACTTTGGCAGAAATGTGACAGATATACATATCTTTTGCCCACCTTCCATGAAACTCAGTATTAAGATGTGAATACAGTCTCATACTTAGAAAAGGCAGTATGGCTGTGTGACTTGCTTTGTCCTAGCTCACCACACAAGATATAGGAACAACTGATCATTAAAGCCTAGATGCAGAATACACATAGGCTTCAATGCAATCTGTGAGTCCAATTGCTCAGACAGTGCAGAAAGCAACTCATGTGGAACTGTTTATGTGCAGCTTTCCTTGCTCAAATATCCTTGCTCAATGCCTGAATGTTGAAGAGTGGGATCATCATCCTCCCCCTTCCACACACAGAATCATCTTCCCCCATAAAGCTTGGTGAGGCCTGTTTGTGAGTCCATGATTTTACAAAAAAAGTCACCTAGAAGCAGCACAGTAAGAGCTAATGTCTCTTGACTATTTTATTGCAGAAGGGATGCTGGACACAGTTCATTTCCCAACAAATACAATAAAATTTGATTGCATTTGAACGCACTCAGAAAGCCCCCCATAAAGAGAAGGGAATATTTAAGATCTCTCCTGGAGCCATGTTGTGTAGTTGCTGTAGGAAAAAAGAAGAGTTTTTTACATAAATAAAATAAAATATCAACCAATGAAACTATTCCGAAGTTAAATGCAATATATTTATAATCCTCTATCCCAGGATGTTTTAGAGGCAGGATTAAACTAGATTACACTATTGGAACAAACTCAAAATGTCTGCCTGGTTTCCTGCCCCATTTAGCAACTCATAAATAAAAAGCTAATGGGCTTTCATATATCATTTTTAAGAAACGTAAAAGCAGTCTTCCTTTGACATACAGTGGCCAAACAGTATTGGTACAGTAATAAACTTAATTTATTATGCCTGCGATGTGGGAGATGAGTATGATAATATACAAAGAAGGGTAAGGCTAGATCATCTTGAGGACAACTAACTTGTTTTGAGCTCTTCTGAGCCAACAGTTTGTACTATAAGACATGCAAAGTTGCTGCTAATCTGTTGTAGAAGATCCAAGTACTTTTCCCCACAAAAAGATCATTCCTCTCCTGCTGAAGGAACATTACATTTTCTCAGCATTTAAGGTATATTTTTCTTGGTAAAAATGTGTGTTCAAGCTGTTCTAGCTATTACTTCAGTTGTGACCTTCTGAGCTACTACTGAGAGCAAGCAACATGGTCAAAAAAAGTGCCATGCACTGAACAGAGCCTTTGACAATCTGTAGGCAGTAACAAGTTACTTCCCATGTCTTTGGCACTGTTTACACACACAAGCACACAAAAACATTACTATTTACCTCTAGAGCAGGTCCTCCAAATATTGTTAGATTCTGTCTCTCCCATCATCCCCAACCACAGATCATGTTGGTTGGGACGATAAGAGTTATACACCAACATCCGTGGGAAGGCAACAAGTTCTCACCCATTCGCCCCTGCTCTGGGAGTGGGAGTTTTCTTGCTCAGAACTACCAAAACGGTTCCCTGCTCAGAGCTACATCTCACAATGTAACAATATCCCCTTGTTTTTTTCTTTTTAAAAAAATCCTCTTTGCCAGCTCTGCATATCTCCAATAACAGTGCCAATACAACTCTGCAGCTATTGCCGCACTAGACTGTTATAGCGCTATTATTCCACTTTCAACAACATTGGCCCCTCTCAAAACTGCAAACCCCAGGTTCCGTAGGATATTGAAAATGGAATAATAGCATTATAACAGTCTAGTGTGGAAATGGCCTGTGTCTCCCTGCACCCCATTCCATTATGCCTGAAATAGATGCCACAGTAATCAGTTTGGATTCTCTTCTTTTCCCTCCTCCATGTAGAATGACTCCAGTAAAGCGGGTTCATGGTGAGGGCACACTTTGGGATCATGTAAGAAAGCTTGCCACAGTTTTGGCACCAAGGTGCTATATTAGATAAAAGGCAAACAAATATAAGACTGAAGATTCTTTTCCTCCTGTCCCAGAACTCCTCTAACCTTAATAATATTACAAATAAGACAGAAGAAATTCACTATTACGAAATATTCATCTCCTTGTATTCAGAAGCTCTTTCAGTTAAAATTAAAGAAAAACAAAAGCTGAATGTAGAGAGCAAAAGCAACACAATACAAAAAAAACAAAAACAAAACCCTTGTCCTAATTCCTTTAATGCCACATGCTCTTCTATCACTAGCAACGAGTACAGAGAGTCTGGCTCTCAGAAGTGTCATGGTTCCAAAAGGAATACATTTCTTATCTACTGGTACCTAACCTCAGAAAGAATAAATTATAGTGTGTACAATGAAGCTATTTTCAAATCTGTTCATGGAAACATGCTAGAAATCGGAAACAAACCTCAATCCTTTGCAACAATTTGCTAACAAGATTGATGAGGGGTGAGGGTCCTTCTGCTGTGAATGGGTGCAAAGAAGGGCAGCAGAACAGGCTGATGGTGACTGTTGGATCCCATGTCAGTAGGACAGTGACCCTGCTCCCAGTTTTAGTTCGTAAGGAGATATCCAACATGTTGATGCTGAACCTATGTTAGAGGTGGCATTTAGCACCTTGAATAGTAGAGCAGACTGAAACCCAGCATGGTTTTACTGCTTCACTGACATGGAAGCCACCAGATGCCACTGGAAAGAGGGGGCCCTTTCACGTGGCATAATTACAGCATTATGATTCTTCTTTAAAATACCATGGATGAACCCTATAGAATCCTAGGTTCTGTAGTTTGGTCAGAGACATTAGAGGAATTCTCTGGCTGAAGATGCTAAATGCCCCTCCCTAACCTGTCAATCCCAGAATTCCATAAGATGTTGACATGGTAGTTAAAGTGTGATCACAGTGGTATAATTCTGTGGTATGAAGAGGTCCCAGGTTGTACTGCTCAACCTGCTATCACACACAAAATTACATACTCACCCTTCATGTTCCCCTCTCCCTCCCTCTCTCTCTCTCTCAATCTCTGTCTGGCCCTTTCTGCACCTTACCCTGATGGCGCAATGCTCCATTCAGATCCTGGCATCGCCAGTCACAGGATGGCACTGCTTCCCCCTGCACACACCCCTCAACAGTGGAGGAGTAGCAGTATTAATGCCACTGCTCCTTCCACATTAAGGCATTAATGGCAAACCCTACTCCCTGCCCTTTCCCCACCCCATGGTGCCTGACTGGTCACCTTTTTCCAGGGCTTTTTTTTTTCCTGACTGTCCAGCATCAAGGATATGTGTGCATCATGTGTTAGGCTCCTGAACTGACCACAGGAGCTGGCATGATCAGGGAACTGCACACAAACAAATAAGAGAACAGTCACATGATCAGGGGTCACTGACGGGGAAAATCCATCAATGATTTACCCCGCTATCGTGTCAGCTGGCGATGTGAGAAGGATGGAACTGTGATGATGTCCTGTGGAAGCATCGTCGCAGTCCTGCTTCTCTTGTGTCTCCATGCCAAGATGCATCTCTCTCTCTCAGTCTCTCTCTCACACTCACACACACACACTGTTCCCTGCTATATGTCTTTTTAACTGACACACAGAAAACATGCTACACTCCCTAATTCCCATACACTTTCAAAAGCTGAAGCATTTCAATCTTCATCCTAAATAAGCACACCAATGTGAGCTGCCACGGGCATTGCCTTGTGTGAAAAACTTCAGCTGACCACTCACACATCAGGGAAGATCTTGGACTAAGTATGGTGTATGCGCAAAGTCAGGCTTGTAGAAACTTTTCTGTTTGTTTTTTTGGTATTTTTAGGTGCTCTTTCAACAAATGGTCTTAAACCTAGCTCTGGTTTTATTTCAGAGATAAGCACAGGGCAGTCCCCTCCAAATCCCACCAGCAGTCCCATTTGTCATGAAGAAAAAGCTTTTTAAAAATTAGAAAGCTTTTTAAAAATTAAAAACCCCCCACATGGCCTAGTAAGTTCTGACTCCTGTTTTTTAAAGTCTATCCCAGGCTTAAAACAACCAGGAGGGCCAAAAACATGCTAAAATTGCCCACACAAACCTAGAGGGCATGGGGATCATTTTGAGTTTACTTTTTCAAAAGCTTAAACCTCTGAGGGGATAAGTGGAAGAGGAGCGGAAGAAAGAAGTGACCACCCCATGCTTATTCCACTGACAGAAGTCATTCCACTAATAGGAGAAACTGATTGGATACAACCTTTCTCTCTCCCTCTAATATTTTATAATTTTGTGCCTAGACTCAGGATGAACTGAAGCCAAGTGGAGTTACACACATACTATAGTGTATGCACATCAATGCATTAGGTAGGTAGGGACAGTACTAGGTAGGTAGGTAGGTAGCAAGTACTAAGTTTTAGGTGTTATGAAATGGCAACACCTTGTGAGCTATTGTGAGCACAGAGCATGGGGAATACGCAAGACGAACTCCAGTTCTAAGTACAACAAAATAAATATGATTTAATAGGCATCACTGAAACCTGGTGGGATGAATCTCATGTCTTTTTGGAACAGAGGAATGGGTGGGGGGGTATAACCTATTTCGTAGAAACAGACCAAACAAGAAAGAAGGAGGAGTAGCCTTATATGTCAAGGATGTTTTCAACTGTGAAGAGATCCAGGACTTAAATCTGGGAAGCCAAGTTGAGAGCATCTGGGTGAGAATTAAGGGAGCGAGAAACAATAGAGATGTGATTGTGGGGGTTTGCTACAGGCCTCCGGGCCAGCCTAAGAACATGGATGAGGCCTTCCTGGAGCAGATGACCACACATTCAAAAAGGAGAGGCGACAAGGGGATCGGCTATTTTAGATCTGATCCTGACCAACAGGGATGACCTAGTTGATGAGGTGGAGGGATCCTTAGGAGAGAGTGACCATGTTCTTTTGGAGTTTGTCATTCAGTGGGAAGGAGAAGCCGAGCGTACCCAGACACGCATCCTAAACTTTAAGAAAGCTGATTTCTCTAAACTTAGGGAATTACTTGCTGAAATTCCATGGTCAAGAATACTAAAAGAGAAAGGAGTTCATGACGGATGAGAGTTTCTTAAAAGTGAGATACTGAAGGCACAGTTGAGAACTGTGCCAATAGGGAGGAAAAATGGCAGGTCTCTAAAGAAACCAGAATGATTGATGAAAGAACTCTCAGCTGAGCTAAGTGTTAAAAGAAATATGTACAGGAAATGGAAGAAAGGTGAAACCACCAAAGAGGAATTCAAGCAAATAGCCAGGAGATGTAGGGAGAAGGTCAGAAAAGCTAAAGCAAAGAATGAACTCAGGCTTGCCAGAGACAACAAAAACAATAAAAAGGGCTTTTTTAGATATATCCGCAGCAAAAGGAAAAACAAAGAAATGATAGGATCCCTGCGTGGAGAAGATGACCAATTAATAACAGGGGGAAGTGAGAAGGCAGAACTACTCAATACCTTCTTTGCCTCAGTTTTCTCCCAAAACGATAGAAGTACCCAACCTGGGGTGTGCGGAGCGGGTGAGGAAGCGAGGGAAGTGCAGCATAGAATAAGTAAAGAAGTGGTACAGGAATATCTGGCTAAACTAGATGAATTTAAGTCTCCATGGCCAGATGAATTACACCCAAGAATATTAAAAGAACTGGCAGAAGTCATTTCTGAACCTCTTGCAATAATCTTTCCGAACTCTTGGAGAACAGGCGAAGTCCCAGAAGACTGGAGGAGGGCAAATGTTGTCCTCATCTTCAAGAAGGGGAAAAAGAGGACTCAAATAATTATCGCCCGGTCAGCCTGACATCAATACCAGGAAAGATTCTAGAGCAGATCATTAAACAGTCCGTTTGTGATTACTTAGAAAGCAATGCCATAGTCATTAAAAGCCAGCATGGATTTCTCAGAAATAAGTTATGCCAGACTAATTTTATCTCTTTTTATGGTAGAGTTACAAGCTTGATAGACGAAGGGAATGCTGTAGATGTAGCATATCTTGACCTCAGTAAGGCCTTTGATAAAGTTCCCCATGACATTCTTGCAAAGAAACTAGCAAAATGCGGGCTAGACAGGGCTACTATTAGGTGGATTTGGAATTGGTTGACCAACCGAACCCAAAGGGTAATCATGAATGGCTGCTTTTCATCCTGGACTACTGGGATGTCCGGTTCTGTCCTGGGCCCAGTGCTATTCAACATCTTCATCAATGACTTGGATGAGGGAGTGGAGGGCATGCTGATCAAATTTTCAGATGATACCAAGCTGGGAGGGGTTGCTAATACACCAGAAGATAGGATCAAATTTCAATACAACCTTGACAGATTGGAGAGCTATGCCAAAGCTAACAAAATGAATTTCAACAGAGAGAAATGGAGGGTCCTGCACTTGGGTAGAAAAAATGGAAGTCACAAGTATAGGATGGGGGATGTGTGGCTGGATAGCAGTATGTGTGAAAGGGATCAAGGAGTCTTGGTAGACCACAAGCTGAACATGATTCAGCCATGCGACGCGGCAGCCAAGAAAGCCAACATGATTCTTGTTGCATCAATAGGAGTATGGTGTCTAGACCAAGGGAGGTGATGGTACCACTCTATTCTGCATTGGTTAGGCCTCGTTTGGAATACTGCGTCCAGTTCTGGGCACCTCAATTCAAGAAGGATATCGACAAGTTGGAATGTGTCCAGAGGAGGGCGACCAAAATGGTGAAGGGTCTGGAAGTCATGCCCTATGAAGAACGGCTTAGGGAGCTGGGTATGTTTAATCTGCAGAAGAGAAGGTTAAGAGGGGACATGATAGCCATGTTTAAATATTTGAAGGGATGTCATGTCGAGGAAAGATCGGGCTTGTTCTGTGCTGCTCCAGAGACTAGGACAAGAAGCAATGGATACAAGCTGCAAGAAAGGAGATTCCACTTGAACCTCAGGAAGCACTTCCTGACAGTTAGAGCTGTCCAGCAGTGGAATATGCTGCCTCAGAGTGTGGTAGAATTTCCTTCTTTGGAGCTTTTTAAGCAGAGGCTGGATAGCCATCTGTTGGGAATGCTTTAAAGTGTGTTTCTGCATAGCAGAGGGTTGGACTCGATGGTTCCTGGGGTCTCTTCCAACTATATGATTCTATGATTTTTCACTGCAGAGTTGGGTAGTGGTACATGTCAGATCTTCTGCTTCATTTAACAAAATAACTTGGCTCACTCTTGGTACCAGGTAACACCTTGACTTAAATAAGAAGGAGGTGTCATTTCCTGCTCTGACCCAAGCAGTAAGATGTCCTGGGCTAGTCCTACATCAATGTGTCTCCCGCATCAATGTGTCTACATGCTAGATGACTCTCAGGCTCATGAAATAAAGATTAGCCTGCAAGCTTCCGCTGACCTTATCCAACAAAGCTGTGCAAGGCATATGCTGTTCTCTGATTAAACAGAGTAACCTACCTCTTTAAAATTATCAAAGGCAGACAAAATGATTTCGTGTCCTCCTCTCACGAGACAAACTGCTGCCAACAGTTCCAAGACCAGAGCCTTTGTTCTGCACAAAGAAAGAGGAAGAGAAATCAATTAAAACATCATGATGACTCAGCTTTTGCAAGATGGATGTGATGACATCTGAAAATAATATTTTTTAATGTTCAGCTGCAGCTTTGATAGGCTGACCCTGCCAAGAACTTCAAGCAAGATGCAGCAAATACTTGGTTTCTCCTTGAAGTCCCTCCCATTTATGTAAACTTTCCCTATTTTTTTTTAAATCTAATGTGTAGATTTTATAATCAGTATAAAACCATTTCTTGACCTACTTGGGTCTACTAAAGTGATCACAAGTTCAGATTAAAGCAAACCAGTCAAGAGAAGAAATTCAGCAGGGACTGAGTACATACAAATGAAGGGCTGCTTGCAGAGCAGCTTTGATAAGGGAAAAAAAAACATATCCACACAAGAATTCCTAAGACAAAAGAGGCCTTTACCTGGGGTTCTTGTTGTTCAGGCTTAGTGCAATTTCATTAACAGCATGGGGGTGCGACATGACCATGTTGAATCCATACTAAAGTAGAAATTTGAAATAAAGCTCAGCATTAGAAATATATTCTTATCTTTCTTAAAGTGTATAAAATGGACAAATCTGAGCAATTATATGCTAGTAAATCCAGATTTGCTACTAAATATACTTTTAAACTGTTCGTTATTGGAGATAATCCTGGGTTTTTGGCAAGTACTTCTGTATACATATATCTTTAAACACATTTTTTCCTCCCAATCACACTTTGTATTAGCTGCTCCAACTGTTCAAAGAATAAAAACCAAGTCTTTGACCAGATCTAGAACTCTATAAAGCTCCCCGCAACAAAAACAAAACAAAAGAAAACAAAACCCCACCAAACCATTGACACTGTGGCTAAACAATAAACATACTACCCCTAGAATATTGCTGGCCAAAAAATTATTCTTGGTTCAAGAAGCAAATCTCAATATTTGTTTCAGTGTCTCTATCCATCTTCTTTTTTGTTTTAAGCCCCTCCACCATTATTACATGTAAATCAAAGTATCTAAGGGAACCTTCTTCAAAGTAGGGCTTTTCCCATCCCAAACTCTTGAAGAATTTTGCAATTTTTTTTTTGTCATAGTCTATTCAATCACAACAGCAAAACCTGCTGTCTAAAATCCAACAGCAAAACCTGCTGCCATCAAGAATACTTCTTCATTGAGTATACCTAGTTCCAGTGTCTACAGTTTCAAGCACAATATGCACAACCACTGTTCCATATCCCAAATATTTTTGTTCTCATGCTTTCAATAATATGTCATGTCCAGATTATTCATTCATCTCCAGTTTTTTTTTTTTTTTTTTTACAAAGCTTGATCTTGTTTCCTTGAGTGAAAGCAGGATCATCATTAAGACAAAGTTTTACAATCCCTCTCCATGGAAAAAATTATCAGCTCAAACAACTGAAATTAGATACCTGGTAATTCATGATGGCGCGCAAGCACATGATGCAGACATGAACATCATCCTTTTTGCTCACTAATCTTGAGTTTTTAAGTGTTCTTCTGCTTGGTAAGGTATTGTACCTAAAAAAGGAAAAGTCAATTCCATGAGCTCTTGGTTATTAATAAAAACTTAAGAGACCTGATTATTATTTTTTTCATGAAGATATGCAAGTAGCTTCATTATTGGTTCGGAA
Organism: Ctenosaura bakeri; assembly: GCA_948474755.1. NCBI lineage: Eukaryota > Metazoa > Chordata > Lepidosauria > Squamata > Iguanidae > Ctenosaura > Ctenosaura bakeri. The sequence goes on from CAOLHI010002939.1 coordinate 194,306, forward strand.
TAACAACAACAACAACAACAACAACAACATTAACAACAACAGATAACAGTAGTAGGAGCCACAATCTTCTGTCAGCATTTTAGCTGCTGAGAAAAAAATACTTAATTTAATGTAATCACAAGCACATTATCAAAGTAAACTTCCTGTGAGATAACATCTTCATGGATTGGATAATACATTATATAGATAGCATAAGATTATGTTATTTAGCCATATGAGAAATACTAAAGGCATTAATACTAAAGGCATTAAAGTCAGGTACTTAAGTGCTGGAGAATAAGAATTCCCAAATGTTTCTGAATTCTCCATGTAGCTACCCTGCTGCCTTTTCTAAGGTGTAGCGTGACAGATAACACTATGAAAACAGACATCTCTGCAGGAGCAAGTGAAGATGGAGAGGCATGAACTTAACAGCTGTTTACATTGTACTTATAACATGGTGCCCACCAGGTCTTGGCACTCCATCAATGTCCAAAGTAATCAGTTAATCACAGCTGTGCTACTTAAACTCTAGCAAATGCATGCATTCCTCCAGAACAAGTTCTCTATCAGTCTATTCCTCAGTGTCTCCCATGAAGACTACATACAGTGACAGAAATCAAAGAACATGTGTCCCTATTCTCTGACACATCATATTTCCATCATACAGCTGACCTGCATAGGCACAACACTGATTTCAAAATAAGTATTTTCAACATCTCAATAGTCATTTGTCTGAGATCAAACTTATGTCCGCAGCAAAATCCCATAACGAAATCTTCCTTTCACTACACAATTTCAAACAGCAGTTATAGGATCTCATATCGAAATTCTCCTCTATAAGTAAAGAAGGTAAATGGCTAGACACTTTCTCTTGCCCTTTTCTGTATGAAATAGACTGCAAAAAGTAATTCCACATAGGCATGCATCCACACACACACAATCACCTACATTACAGCAAATCAAACTCTTTATCAAGAAAATATAAATTCTGTAATACATACAACAGGTTAAACAGGGACGATCTTATTTTGCACAATTTTATCAGGCATTTTGTACTATATATTCTGCTTTTGTTCATGCAGAGTAACACAGAAACTTCACCTGCATCCACTTGGCCTCTTATTCACGAGTCCTCCTTCAGTTTCTATTATTTCTTTGCTCATACGTGATGAAACACTAATTTTTGCAGCCATAAGGGCTAGAAATTTGATCTTTAAAAGCAGGAAAAGGTGTTTTTTTAAGGGAATACTCTTGGTAAGATATCAATATTGTCTTTATCAATAGAGTTTGTGACTTTCATTTCACAGAGAGAATACACAGATCCTTCATAGGACAGCTACATGTCACATGATTAGACTTTCATGAGCCTCTCTCTCCTGCTTCTTCTGTTGTATTCTTTTTCACTCAACAGTCAGGGTCAGAAAAACTCTTCTAGACACCCATCTCCATTTCTGCCCCTCTCCCAAAACCAGAGAGAATTAGAGACTCCTTCCAAAGATGCTCCTGGATTAATGACTTCTCTAAGAGAACACATGGAATGAATCCCCTACCACCACTGCCGCAGCTGCCCTACAATGGTTTGGATCCAGTCCAGCTTCTTCCAAGGTCTTCCACTTGCTTGATTGTATAATATCCATGAAAAGCTGATTTTTACTAGGCAAGTTATAACAACACTATACTTTAAAAAGATGTCAGACAAAACTCATATGTACCATAGCTTATTATTCCACATGTACTAGGAAAATATACTTTTATTAACATACTTCATCTTCAATATCATTTTAATATGTGGATATATATACTCATAGATTATGTGTTTTTTAATAGCCTGGTACTTCTTACTGCCAAAGAAAACAATCTAGCACTTTTAAACCTAGCCAAATAAAAGTAAATTATTCTAAAATTGTTTTAGCTGTTATTCTTAATGACCGCTTTACAACATCATCTAGTGTAATTTAACCAAGCAGGAAGTATGTCTTATTGAAGTATATAAGGCCAAAACATATTGGCCCAGATACAAATATCATTATGTCTACATTTAAAATGAAACCCTTACTTACTAGTATAACTATACAGGGTGAAGTATAAAGGGATAAGTCTATTACTGTAAATATAAAAGAAAGCAATCTTCAGTACTATTATGTTTCATATTAATGTAAAGAATGTCTCCATTGACTTTAAAATAGCAGTCTTGCCAACTCTTTGAGGCAGTTTCTATCATGTGATTATTGAAATCAATGCGATAGCATCATCACAACCTCTGGACTCACTGGACAGTCTCCTAAGTATGCATTCTAATCCATCAAAGACAGTTGCTACAACAGACCAGCGTATTATGGAGAAAATTCATGCCCTTCATTTAGCACTGAATCTAAAACTTAGAAAAACTCATTTGGGAATGCACCTGCATCACTGCTCAGTGACTGTAGCTGAAATGTAACACTGACACTTTCCCGGCACTTTCACAGCAAGGGATTCTCTATTTTCTCCTAACCATGGTCTCAGTTTCTAATGGTAATCACTAAATCAAGGCACTGTACATCATCTATGACTTAAATCTACAATAAACAGAAACTGCAAGCAACTGATCTTTCCCTATGGCACAGAATAAATAACCACAATTGAATTCTTTCTACTGAACATAAATTGTGAGGTGGAAAACCCCATGTACATTCCTGAGAACACATATCTGAGATACACTGACAGCTGATATGTTACCTTACGTTGTTCAGAGATCGGTTCCTTACTACCCATGCATAGCACAACATCATAGTATTAAAAGTTATACACTATTTCAGCTCTAATGTTAACCATGTGTGTGACTTTATTTAGTAGCATGGAAAAATATTTAAAAAGCAGGCATATTGAAAACCAAATATTGAATGAGCTATCAGTTTTTATTAACTGACCCATTCTTCTATACACTGCTTTAAATGGAACCAGGAACCCCATCCCTCAATGCTGTAAAAGAACTTAAAAGCTAAGAATCAGTATAGTCCCAAAGCAGCCTTTAGACGCACCATAGACTCTGTATATTGGGTTTTACACTTAGGTACATATCTTCAAGCTTATCTGAAAGACTACAGCCATAATCCTGTATCACCTACTTAGCTATGTAACCACTATAGTTACATAACTAAGTAGCATCTCATGGCCTCACTCCCCTCCCCCAATTCTTACTTATCAGACAGCAGCTACTATGAGTAGCAGGGCTCTGTTCTCCTGTCAATTGGGAATCATTACTGCCAGAGCTTTCCAAACTTTTCATGTTGGTGACATGCTTTTTAGACATGTATCATTTTGTGACACAAGGCCTGGGGCAGCAGCAGCAGAGGCAGCCTCTCCATGGCCTCTTCTACCACCGCCGCCACTACTCTCGCCAGGGTCTTCCTCAGCCTCGGGTGGTGGTGGAAGAGGCAGGCCCTTCACTCAGGCCTGGCCCACAGCGGTAGTGGGAGAGGCAGTCCCTACACCTACACACTGCAGCTGACACACTAATGTATCACGACACACAGTTCGGAAAGCTCTGATTACTGCCATTACCAGCCCTCTCTGGCCAACAATCTCCAGTGCAAGTCAGAAGCAGGATGCCTGTCAAAATTCCCAACTGCAATGGAGATTGTGCATGGGAGGAACAATGGGAATATCAGTCAGCTGTTTCCTGATCAACTGAAGAACAGACTCCCTATCACTCAGAGTGGTTGCTGCCTCATAAGAGTGAACTGGAGAGCTTTCATCATTCTTACATATTCTCTAAATTAGAGAATATGCAGAAACCAGTAATGGGTTGGAGGAGGGAAAACAACTTGAAACATAATCCAGACAAGATTGCTTCTAGTCAGTCAAAAGATGGATCAGGGAATAGGAATTCAGCCTATGGTGGGTGAGGTTGGACTGTGCCTGAAATAATTAGGTTCTCCGCTTGGGCTCAGATCTGAGTCCAAATGCTCAGTTTTTGGTCGTGGCCAGGAGTGTATTTGCACAGTTAAAACATAATGCTAGCTGCATTTGTTCTTGGAAATATCAGATCTGGCTATGGTGACACATGCCTTGGTTATATCTCATTTGGATTACTGTAACACAGTCTACATGGGGCTGCCTTTGGAAACTGTTCAGAAATTTCAGTGGGTCCACAGTGTTGCGGTCAGACTTCTAACTGGGGCTGGTTATAAGGAACACATAATCCTTCTCTTGTAAAAACTTCATTGGCTATTAGTATGTTAGCAGGCAGAATTAAAACACCTAGTCATGACCTTTAAAGCTCTACATGGCCTGGGACCGGGGTTTCTGAAAGACTGCTATTCCTTCTATCAGCCTGCTACAGAGAAAGATTTTTCAGTGGCTGCTCCCAAGCTGTGGAATTCTATCTCATGGGAGGCTCAGTTGATCTCCTGTCTATTCTCTTTTTGCCAGCCGTGTATTATTTATTTGTTTGTTTGTTCATTAAAATATCCCACTTTTTGCTTTTACAACATGCTAAAAGCAATACAAATTAAAACTATACAAAAATATCAATAACATTATTAATATAAAAGACGACTGAAAAAAACTATAAAATTAAAACTTTTAAAATTCATGAAAAATCTTTATATATTTTAACTGTTACAATTTATTGTTTTCAAAAGAACTGTTTATTTAATTTTTTAAAAACTTTAGTATCAAATAGGTTTTTAGCATACTCTGTTTTTAACTTGATGTGAGACACCATGGATCTAATACTGGGAGAAGAGTGGGGTAAATAAAACACTAAAAAAGCATGATGTGGTAAACACGTATAGAGAGGGACATGTATAAGACATGTCTCTCTTTGGAAATTCAGAAAATGGATCCTTATCTAAGTCAGAAAGAGCAGAACCATTATTTCAAAATTCTTAAAAGAAACTTTGAAAATAATGTAATGTCTGACATCTGCACCTGAACTCTGATAAAAGACAAACACACAAACACATTGACTTCTGTATGTGACTCCCTCTCACAATCAGTAAATTCATGCATTGTTTTGTGCTTATTGGTTTCTCTGTTAAGTTTTTATTGCAAGCGGGTATAGCCAAATGTAATTAGCAAAGTAGCTGTCCTGAAATTTGGCCAGAGGCAAATGCCCAGAAGTCTACAGACTGAGAAGTTTCTTCTCAACCTTTTCCCAAACTATCCAGATGTCCCATACAATCTGCTTATTCCTCTGACAACTTTTGAAAAACTGGGCCTCAAAATCCTATAGTTTGGTAACATCCACTTCTGGGATCCAGCATAGAGCAGTATGCAAAATACCAATATACATCAAACAAAGGCAGAGATGGGCAACTTAGGTGAGGGTCAAATTATTATACACCTATCAAGAGCCACATCACACCCAGAAATACTTAAAAATGGGGCCAGGGGAATTAATAGGAAGAGATTAGATCTCTACTCCCAGTTCTGACTGGACAGAAGGGGGCTGCATCCTCTCAAAGTAAAAACTAACGAACTCACACATTCCTGGACACTTCTAAGAGATGAAAAATGCAATTTTAAAGTGAGACTTTCTTCCCTAAAGGACAACAAAGGGGATCTATGGAGTTCTGAAGGTTGCAAAAATGACCTTGGGTGCCACAAGTAACCCATGGGCTATACTTTATCCACAACTGTTGCACTATGTGTAAACAAGAAACATTCTAGGTCAGTGGTTCTCAACCTTCCTAATGCCGCGACCCCTTAATACAGTTCCTCATGTTGTGGTGACCCCCAAACATAAAATCATTTTCGTTATTTATTTATTTGTTAGTTAGTTAGTTAGTTATTTCCAACATCAAATAGATTGGAAACACTGCCCTAAATCACTGCTCTGGATAGGCTTCTAATGCCTAAAAACTGGTAACCCTCCCCCATTTTTTTAAGCACAGAATTAAGGCAGTAGTTCTAGTTCTGAACATTGGGTTTTCACAGTTCAAAAAGCCAGTCACTCCCAAAAGCAATGCCGAAACAGCCCACATTTTACACTAGGCGCAGGGAGGAAAAGACAGGGAAAGAGGAAAGATGGCGGCGGCATAAGCAGACGCATTTTGTTTCACTCCCTCCCTCCCTTAAAGGGAGTGCGGACGCTGAACATACAAAAAGTGAGGAATGCAAGACAGTCAGGGCGAAGAACACAACACGTGCGTGTGGCAAGTGCCAAGGGTCCATGCACAACAAAAGCGAGAGGAGAAAGTCATCCTGGCTATTTCTGCACTGGACTGTTATAGCGCTATTATTCCACTTTCACCATCCTATAGAATCCTGGGGTTTGCAGTTTGAACTGCAAACCCCAGGATTCCATAGGATGGTGAAAGTGGAATCATAGTGCTATAACACTGGAATGTGGAAATGGTCAAAGTCCACAGGACGGATCAGAGCAGCGCTTTCGGGTCAAAAAAAAAAAAACCCAACCAAGGAGCCTCGGGGGCTCTTGCTACACAAACCGAAGCCCTTGGCTGATGCCCCCTGCTCCTTTCCCGACTGAGTTCTCGGTCTCGGAGGGACCGCTCTCCCCCGTCGGATGGCAGATCTGCCGCAGGAAAGTTTCCCCCTTTGCTGCCGGACCAAAGGCGACAGCCACACCAACAACTCCCACGGAGCGGCATGCCCATAATGAATGGGTGACTGGGCGATCACTGCTGCTGCAGACCCGCTACTTTGGGAAGCAAGTGGAGCCCAGCTGCTTGCTCGCCCTGGCAAGCAACTCTGTTCGCTGGCATGAACGAGCGTGAGGCGAAGAGGGTGAGGGGCGGGGTCTTACCTCCTAGACGTCCCGCTGCAGCACCATAAACCCTGAATGGGAAGCCCTCTGTGTGTGTGTGTGTGGTGAAGGTGCGAGCGTCCAAGCAGCGCCCGCACTCGCCCCGGCAAGCAACTCTGACTCTGCAAACCGGCATGAAGGGGAAAGGAACACTGAAGGGGAAGCCCTCCGTGTGTGTGTGTGTGTGGTGCAGGTGCAAGCGTCCAAGCAACGCCTGGCACGCCTCCTCTCCCCTCCCGCCAGCGCGGGGGTCTCCTCTCCTCACCTCCGCCTTAACGCTCCGGCTCCAGCTCTCTCCTCTCGGTCTCCTCACCTCCGCCTTAACATTCAGGCTCCAGCTCTCTCCTCCCGCTCTTTGCACCTCCGGCTCCACCTCAGGCTCCTCCAACGCTTTCCCACCAGGCAGGGAAAGACGGAGAAACACCCAGCATGCCTCCTCTCCCCTCCTCCCAGCGCAGGGGTCTCAGAAGCACTGCTCCCATTGGCTGTGAGGCCACCTTCTTTTAAAAGGGGGGACAGGATTGAGGAGCTGTGGCCCCTGTGAAATGGTTGTTCGACCCCCAAAGGGGTCCCGACCCCCAGGTTGAGAACCACTGTTCTAGGTGTTTAGTTCGTATGGGAGTGCTGATGCTGTTCAGGCAAGAGGACAAAAGTTAAAAATGAAAATTCCCTTGTCTCTTCCAGCAGACCTAAAACATGGCATGGGCTAAAGAGATCTATGTTGTACTGGTTCACATTCTTCTATTTACTACTTCCTAGTGGTGCCTGCAATCCCCTTATGCATTAAGTTGCCTCTTAGTGATGGTAGGCCAAAGGTATACTCTACTGTTCCCACAAAGAGTTACTACATACCCCCTGCACCTTTAAAAAAATGCCATATGTAATCCAAGTTTCAGAATACATAGATACATGGAAATAAGTACTACTCTGTGTGTCAGTGAAAGGAATATATCAGGTCTGAATTACAAGCAGAAGTCATTAAACTTACCAAGCTGCAGCCAAAGGAACAGATATTTATTTAAGGGCCTTTGTCAAGGTAGAAATATTTTATTCTGGTTAACTTCATTGACAAACAGTAAGATGGGGTGAAAAAGACAATGCTCTCTCTCCCTCTCTTCTTTCTCTCTTTTTCTATGTATATGATTTGCAGTTGGAATGGTTCCATGAACATATCTGCATGTCTTTTTTCCAATCAAATTTAGTACACTATGGGCTCAGAATCTCAGATCCTAAGAAAACTTGAAGAAGTTCAAGGGATGTTGCACCAATCCCTAGAAAAGAATTATGGGAAGATGCCCAAAATTAGATAACTCGGCTTCTAACTTTGAACAACTCTCCCCTGCAGGAACCTCCCACCCCCTCTCACACTGGTCAGGAATACAAACCTTGAAGAGAGGTTTTAGAGAAAGACAGATGTCTACAGGAGAAAAGGAAACAGGAAACTTACTTTCTATGAACTTCCTTAAGTTAATGCACTTTGTAAGCATCTACACTGTGAAATTTCTTGAATGTCAGTGGCTGATCAGGTTGAGAAACAAGTGCACTTTGATTCCTCCACTTTATGGGTAAAAATCAACAATGCAAAGAAAAATTTAAAAAGAAGATTGGAAAAAGAAATTTTCCCCTTAATTTAAAAAATTATTCTTTTGTATGCCAAACAGGTTTAAGCTCAAATGTCATGTACTGATGAGGGTTTTATCATGTGGCTGTTTGTTTGTTTATTTATTTGTCTGTTTGTTTAAGGGTCAGAAGAAATAAAAGCTACAATATGAATCTACATCGATAACATCCCCTCTGTTCTACTTTCTGTCTTCTAGTGGCAGAAAACATGAGCCTCAGCCAAGACTATTTGCTTAAAGGAGCTCTTAGAATGATCCCCAGTCAAATTAAAAGAGGATGAAACTGTGTCTAGTCCTTTCAACTTCTATTTTTTCCTACCAAATGTTTGTTAGGGCAAAGAAAGCTCTTAAAAGTGTTGCCAGTTTTCATTTTGTTCATGCTAGAGGTCAAAGGTGACATTGCTGATAGCATGTTTATTCTAATAATTAATATCATATGTTTTTTTCTGCTCTATCCATTTCCCCTTTCTTTCTCTCCTTCAAAGGCAAGCAATAAAAAGGCCGATAGCTGCTTTCAGCTTTCAAAAGCTTTTCCCCCCCCAAAAAGACCATGTGTATATTCATATAAGCTTTCAAAGTCTTACCTTCTGAGTATGAACTGCAGAGTGCCCAGTTCATCTCTTGCCATGGTCATCAGTTCACTACTTGCGTATTTCATTATATGTCTTCATCACAAAAATAGCTTATAATAAAAAGACTTAAGAATAAAATGGATCTTTAAAAAATATTTGTTGCTCTTGTGTGCCTTCAAGTTGTTTCAGACTTATAACAATCCTAAGAAGAACCTATCACGAAGTTTTCTTGGCAAGCTTTATTCAGTGTCTTCCTCTGAGGCTGAGAGAGTGTGGCTTGCCTAAGATCATTCAATGGTTTTCCATGGCCAAGCATGGGTTCAAACTCTGGTCTCCTGACTTGCTCACATCACTACATCATGCGCTTTCTCTCTCTCTCGCTCTCTCTTTCTCTCTCTCTCTCTCCCATTATTCTCCAGTCTTGGACTCAACCCAATTTGCAGGATGAAAATAACAACACAGAATTGTTGTGTGGATTTTTGACAAACAACAGATTTAAGAAAGACAGACGATAAACTCTTTCTACACTTTGAAGTATTACATAAATAGTAACTATTATATTAGAACTCATAATAAGAGCACATTTGGGAAGAAATGGCAGCTGCCTCTCTGCACACACAGCCCAGTTCACACTTACTTTTTTCCATATCAATCATACATCCACAACAAAAAAAAACCAAAAAAAACATGTAAAGTAATCTGACAATATAAACCAGTTCTTACAATCTTTTAGCTTGACTGCTGAAACACACATTCACATGTCTACATGGACTGTCTCCACTGTGCAACACTGAGTATGTGATTCTGCAGCATATTTAACACTAAGGTGGGAAATGACAGCCTTCCAGGTGTTGATGAACTACTACTGCATGCAATTAAGTTTCATCGTTAGCCAGGCCTTTTCAGGTCAGTTAGTTCAACAATGTCTTCAGGGCCACAGACTCCCCTAATCCTGTCCACAAAATTGAGGGAAGCCAAGGGAATGTCTTGCTGGAGACGAGGCCTCTCACTTAGTAACTATTATGACAACAAACGGAAACAATACACTGAGAAAATGCAGCAGCGCTTCATAAAATACTGGAACAAAAGGTCTTCCAAATATTGGAAGCAGGGGACTGCAGCTGATGAGACAATGTGTTGTTTACAATTTTCTAAGTCACACGTTATACAAGGAAGAGTTGCCTCTCTCTGACACTTGTGCAAGACAATATCCACAGAGCATCCTACATGGCAGCAATATACATATATGGCACACAGTGGAAGCACAACATTTTCTCACATCCATAATACTGTATAATCCTATGGCTGTTGAGTCTGCTGGGACATACTTGTAGTGAAGCATGCACGGGATTTCAGCTGCAGCATTTTCAAAATCCACCCTAATATTTTCATGGGGAAAGAATACAGCAAGGTAACCCTTCTTGGTAATTATACTTCAAACCCATTATTTACCTTTTGTCCCATCATAATGATTTAATACAATGTATTTTTACATTTTAATAGAACATTTCTTAGGGATAAATCTTGAACCATTTTAAGGTTAATACTGCTCTTTTGAAGAATGATGGCCTACTGCCTTTAGAAAATGATAAAGTATTAAACAGTGTAGTACAAAAGCATTTTTAAAAAATACAATTTCTTTTCCGTTTATCAGCAGTTCTCATAAAATGCAAGGAGTTTCAGAGAACAGTTTAATCTTAAAGTCCATTCCTGCCTTCTGTCTGTTAAATCACTTCACCCACAAGACCCATTAACCTCTCAATGGAACTGAGCCACGTTTTGCTACTCCAAGGAAAAGATGTAAAAATCAGCATAATATTGAGTCAGAGTATTATAGTACAGAAAGGTACACATAAATGTGAGCATGATTATAATGCCAAGACACTTCTGGGATTTTTGTTTGCAGATGTGTCTTTCGCCTGTTCAAACAAAATCAGTGTTCCAGTCTTCATTATATGAATGACGTTTGTGCGTGTTGTCATGATGTCACCCTGCAATCAATCCTTGACAGGAGATTTTTAAATGTCAGCACACTTCTCTCATTACAATCAATGAAACACAAAACAAACCCTTTCTCACTCTTCCTATGTGGAATAAAATTTATGGGTTGGATCCATGCTTGGGCCTAGTTAGAGTAGGCCACATAGCTATACTAGTGGAGATTTTCACTCAGTATAAAACTAGATCTGGATTTTGGTTGTTGTGGTTGTTTTCACAGGAGACCTATTCTAAACCAGAACTGAACGAAGCTCACATTCTTTTCAGATAAAAGTCTTAATTCTCTTCATTTCAAGAGCCAGACTGAAGTGGAGAAAGTCCATTTTGCTGTTGCTAACGCTAAACATTTGGGAGCCAGGAATCTAGGACAATCTGTTGCAAATCACCAGTAATATATGAAAAGATACAGATCTCCTTTTCTCCCACTCCCACTCTATAAGGATGAAACAACAGTAATATTGTCACTGTCACAATCAAGAAGATATCAACAGAAGACAATTATAGAGGAACATGTGTTTCAATGTAATGCCAGAACTGTACAGGATACTTTTCCCCTCTATGTGTTTATATGTGCCTTAAAGTTGTCTGTTGATTTATGATGGCCCCATGAATTTCACAGGTTTTTCTTAGACAAGGAATACTCAGTGGTTTTGACAGTTCCTTCTGAAATCTAGCCGACGGCACGCAGCGTTCATTTCTGGTCTCTTATCTAACTACTAACGAGAGCTCACTCTGCTTAGCTTACAAGATCAGACAGAATCTGGTGCCTTTAGGATATTTAGGTGGCCTTCCCCAAATGGAAAATAATTTCTGCAGGCCAACAAATGTTCTGAGCTGATCTGACCTACTCTATCAGTGCTGTATGAGACTCCTATGTCTGCTGCTTCACTCTTATGCTTCTATACAAACATTCACTATTTTATTGTTTTATTATTTTAAATGCATGTTAGCTGCTTATTACAACACACTGACTAATCACACTACACTGTTAGGGCATTATATTCCACTTTTAACTGCCACAATAGCATTCTGTAGAATTCTGGGGTTTCTGGTTTGGGGAGGCCCAAGAGTTCTCTGGTTGAGAATTCTAAATGACCTTCCTTAAACTGCAAATCCTAGGATTCTATAGGATGTTGCCATGGCAATTAAAGTGGAATACAGCAGTATTAACAGTGTAATATGATAGGGTTAAGTCTTATGCATGCTTATAGCAAGTAAAGTGTCAGCCTTTCCAGACTACGCTGTTATATAGTGCTATTATTCCACTGCCAACATCCTATGGAATCTGGGGCTTGCAGTTTAGGGAGGAGTATTTAGAATTCTCAGCCAGAGAGCTCTCGGGCCTCAGTAAACTACAAAACTCAGAATTCCACAGGATGTTGAAAGTGGAATAATAGCACTGTAACAGTGTCGTGTGGAAAGGCCCTCAATTCAATAGGACTTACTTCCTATTATTCCCTAAGACAGTAGTTCTAAGTGAGATAGAAGGGAAGGGAAGCTGCAAAATGCCTGCCATATCCAAAGCTTATGGGACAATGATGATGATAATGATGATAATGATGATGATGATGATGACAATGATAAATTTTATTTGTTACCCGCCTCTCCCCAAGGTTCAAGGCAAGGTTCAACATAGGTAAAACTAAAAACAAATCATAGTTAAAATACAGTAAAACACAAACCATTTAAAATATGAATGTACCAGAACCAAAATATATCATAATTAAAAGTACAATTAAAAGTATAATTAAAAATAGACTGGGTAGGCCTGCCGGAAGAGATAGGTCTTTAGTACTTTTTTGAATGTGGTCAGCATATATTGTTGTTGAATTTCTTCCAGCAAGTCATTCCACAACCTAGGAGCAGCCAATGAGAAGGTCCTCTGTTGCCAGTCTAGCCCTGGCCGGTTTAAGTAAATGGCACCCAGAGGACCTGCATGTATGGGATATACTGTATGGGAGGAGGCGATCCTGCAGGTAACTTGGGCCCAAACCATGTATGGCTTTAACGGTAATAACCAACACTTTGTGCTTTCCCCAGAAGCTACTTGGCAGCCAGTGGAGTGATTTTAATATTAGTGTGATATGTTCACTCCTCGCTGTACCTGCAATCAATCTGGTTGCCATATTTTGGACCAGCTGGAGTTTCTGAATTTGGTACAAAGATGGCTTTCCTGGGCTTTTTAGCCCAGTTATAATATCTGCAGGACTTCACATCATCTACACCTGAATTATGGTCACTCTAATCCCCACCAGCTAGTCAAAGTATTGGTGAGGATTGCTTTCTATGTATGTTTAGGGTTGCAGCAGAACAGACACAATTGTCTGAATAACTGTGTATATATCGTCTAAATCAGTGGTTTACAAACTTTGGTCTTCCAGATGTTTGGGATTTCAATTCCCAGAATTCCTGACTGTTGGCCAAACTTGCTGGGGCTTCTAAAGTCCAAAACACCTAGAGATCCAAGTTTGGGAACCACTGGTTTAAACAAACAAATGAAAAGGAAAATCCGCATTGAGATCAGAAAGCACTTAGGATTTGAACATGGTACACCTCTGACTAGCTGGGTTTAAATAAGGGTAACAAAAACCAGTATGGCTCCAACAGAAAAAGTCCAAGGCAATCAGTGATTCAGCACATATGCTTTCATATTCTTGTTCCCCTTACCAAACAGACATGTAATTAAAAATCTCTGCTTTTTAATTAATAAAGAACACAATGAAATCTATGGTATTAGAACCATAAGGATTATAGCAGTTGTAATAAATCTTTGAAGATCACTGGAAGACAAATGCAGTGAGAAATAATATGGGTTCCTACAGAAGGAGCTCCCGACACCTTTCATTTGTGCCTAAATTCAAATTGGGGTAGAAACTGCTGAGGGAAATGGAAAGTCAGCTGTGCTACATATGAAACAAATAATAAAGCAATATTCCTCATGACAAGAAGTAAAACCAGATCATTTTTTTTTTAAAAAGTAGGCTATTTCCTAAGAAAAGAAACTATATGAAACAATAGGGCCTTTCCAAAGTACTTTCTCCATTAATTTAAGTAGCATGTGAGATTCTGGGTTGCTTTGACAGTGTTTTTTTAGAAGAAGCAAAAGGAGGAGGAGTGGTACTAGCAGCAGTAGTAGTAGGACTAGTAGTTTTCTAGAAAAGCTATGTCTGGGAAGGAGTGATCTACAATTTCCTTTTAATATTTTAGCCAGAATAATAACGCTATAGATGAAGTGAAACTGAAAAAAAAATTGATGATAACACATCGGGGAAGGTGTACCTAAATAAATAACAAAAACCAGTGTGTTTGAGTATAGGAATGAGTTTGGGGGACAGGAGAAAGGAAAGCCTTAACATACTACAAAAATCAAAATAAACTCACTAAAATCTAAACAACCATAAAAGTTTGTACTTTCTGTGGTTTATCTATAATTAAACACCAAAGGACATTCCCTTCTCTTAGCCATCAAAAACACACAAAGAAATACCTTTTGTTTTAATGTTTCCTTGGAGCCCATTCCCCAAGTATAGTAAGTATGCTTCAGAAAGTGAAATAGAATTATAATGAGGTAACCTACACCTCAGACACTGAAGGGTCCTGTGGCATGAACCCTTCATGTATGACGTGCAGTCACCTTCATTATAATACATGGAAAGCAGAGCAAGGAGACCTGCTGCCATGTACTATTCGGCTGTTCTGGGTGTAAGCAGTACACCCCGACTTACGAGTTTTTCCTGCTTGAAGCCTCCCCAGAAGAGTGTAAACTGAAGCCGCTCCAGAGGCAGTTGGGTGAAAAGCAGCTCTGGCGGCGTTTGAACTGAAGTTGTTCAGGCAGACAAACCATTCTGATGACATTTTGAGAGATGGATGAGCATGGAGGAGAAAAAGAGAAGGAGGAAGTAAGGAAAAGAAGAAATGGCAAAGCAGAGGAAGAAAGGCATGGGTGGGGGAAGATGTTGATATGGAAGGAGGAGAAGGTTTGCAACAATGGTTACGTGGAAAAGAGACAGAGGAAGGGAAGAAAAAAATGTAAGCAATGGGTAATGTACACTGAATTTTGCATTTCTGCTACAAATCTCTCCCGAAAGGAAAGCATGGAAAGAATTCTACAGGAATCCACATATCAAGAACATTAAAACCTGAACAGAGAACTATTGATTTATCACATTTTAAAAACCTGTTTTCTTAAATTAATCTGCAGTTCCCAAAGCAGATTAGATTTCACACAGATGTTACACAGGATTTCATGCAGATTATAAAAAATCCTATTGCAGTTAACCTGTGAAGAAAATGTTCAAAATTGATCCCACCAGAAATTTCAGACTACCCTATTAATATCACCTTCTTTTCTATTTCTTCAGAGCAAAGCTAATCCTATCAATCTGATCATGTTGCTCTGAATCAATTCTCTGAAATCCTTTTTCACAAATGACCAGCCCCCAGATGTCCACCAAGTTTGTGAAGCCTCAATCAGTCTCAACCTGTGGAACGCTCTTCCATAGGAGGCTAGGCTGGTTTCCTTCCTGCTTTCCTTTTGTAGGCAGGCAAAGACATTTCTTTTTAAGCAGACATTTAAAGGGTGAGCTGGAGACCTTTTTGCTTATTGTTTCTAAAAAAAATTATTGTTTTATAATTTTATATGTCTTTTTAATCTTTTAATTGTTTTATGTTTTTAATGCTTTTTTAACCTTTAACCTTTTTTGACCTTAGGCCCCATTTTGGGAGAAAAGTGGCATAAAATTAATTAATTAATTAAAATGTTCTAAGTCTACATGTTCAGTCAGAAAGCCTAATGGGGAAGTTCCCAAAAAATAAGTGAAAGATCTATCACTAAGCTTCTACATTCTGAATCCTTAAAGATTTTGAAATCTATTTATTTTCATTGTCAGCAAGAAACATATAAAAAGAAAACCTCATCTTTAAAAACATAGCAATATTATACATCAATTATCCTTTTAAGACATGCTATTGCAATTTACATATGTGTCAGCTCTCAGCTGAATTTCTCAGGGATGTGGCAAAAAGTCTTGCCATACTCACAGTCCAGTTCATGTGGAGTTGTGGCTTGTGTAAACATATAACTTGACACTGATTACATGTGGATGCCCAATTCTGGGGAGGGAGCAGTAGATTCAAAGGGTGCTGAAGCCCAATCTTCACATATGATTAAAGAACACAGAGAGGGCCCTACCCAATATAGCTACAAGCAAGGCAGTATGGTAAGTCTGGACTACCCCACAGAACTGCAGTTGCACTGAACACAGAATGGCTGCACCAACTTCACAAGACGTAAGGAACAAAAAAATATAGTACATTTTCTAATGCTTTTTGGACAACAAATCCAATGGAGGAATTCGCAGGACTGTACTGTCGAAAAGTAACTTTTCAATGCTCTTCTATAATATATGGGCTTTTTTTATATTTATTATTGGTGACAATACAGGAAGAAAGAAAAAGAGAAAGAAAGGACGGTAGATAGATAACACATGTTGGATGCACATGGGAAAAACACTAGCAGTGTAATAGTAGTATGTTCTTTTTGCACTGGTAATTTTGCATGGCTTAGAGGAAAATGATTAAACAAAAAGTACTGTGTGACAGAGCCAGTGTGCTATAGTGGTCTGAGGGCTGGACTGTGACTCTGGAGACCAAGGTTCGAATCCCCACTCAACCATATGGAAACCCACTAGATGACCTTGGGCAGGTCACACTCCCTCAGTCTTCAAGGAAGGAAAAGGCAAAACCACTGCTGAACAAACCTTGCCAAGAAAACCTCATGATACGTTCAACTTGGGGTCACCATAGGTCAGAAACAACTGGAAAGCACACAGCAACAACTGTGTGACAGCCACAAAACCATCAACAGCGATGAGTCATTTGGCATAAGCTAAATTATAGTTACAATGGTCTTCTCTGAATCCACCTTTCTTGCTCTAATACTGCAAACCTAACATGGGAGGAATTCCTATTGAATTTGCATTGAAAACATGAAGAGGATT
This sequence comes from Ctenosaura bakeri, assembly GCA_948474755.1. Taxonomy (NCBI): domain Eukaryota; kingdom Metazoa; phylum Chordata; class Lepidosauria; order Squamata; family Iguanidae; genus Ctenosaura; species Ctenosaura bakeri. The sequence continues at coordinate 211,227 of CAOLHI010002939.1, forward strand.
CTGTGGCAGAATTTAGGCCCACTTACAGTGAGGTAAATCTGCTGAACAGTGGGATTTACTTCAAATTAAACTC
>CAOLHI010002940.1:0-212030 GCA_948474755.1 Ctenosaura bakeri
ATTATTCCACTTTCAACATCCCATGGAATCCTGGGGTTTGCAGTTTCGGGAGGGGCCGGCCGGCCCCTCCCGAAACTGCAAACCCCAGGATTCCATGGGATGTTGAAAGTGGAATAATCGCGCTGTAAGAGCCTAGTGCGGAAATGGCCTTAGTTGCACTTGGTTGGAATCTGTTGTAAACCGTCATGGGTCTCATACCGCGAGAAAAGCGGAATATAAAAAATTAATATATATATGTTTCTCGGCTTTGGCCCCGCATATACAGCAGTGGGCTAAACGCGTGTGGGAGCCAGCAGTACAGCCAGAACGCAATGTTGACTTGTTCTCTTTGTTGCCCGCAATCCAGTGGGGGGGGAGGATTTAGCCGAGGGCCGTCTTTCGTCACCATCACGCAACGTAAGGGGGCGGAGCTCTCTTCGAGGCGGCCCGCCTATCGTCATCTCCAAGGAGTGGCGAGGAAACATGACTTCCGGGTGAAAATGAGGAAGAACTAATAGAGCCGAGTGCGCCTGCGTCGAAGACGCTCCAAATTTGGACGGGTGGGTGAACGATGACGGTTGAAAATGACGTATCCCCCCGTTGCGCCGCTTTAAAAGAAAAAAGAAGAAGAAGAAGAAGTAAAATTAGGGCGCACGCGCAGTGTGTTCGAGCAAGCGCGAGAGCATGGATTTTGCGTCGGCTCGTCTCGCTATTTTGAATGTGCTGAAGGGCGTGCGCGCGGGGGATCTGCCCCGCCTTCGGCACTGGATGAAGACGAGCAGTAAGCGGCGTTTCTTCTCGGATTTTCTCCAGCGTCTTCGGCCATTTCCGCACTAGTCTGTTACAGCGCTATTATTCCGCTTTCAACATCCTATGGAATCCTGGGTTTTGCAGTTTAGGGAGGGGCCTCAAAGGCCTCAAAGACCCCTCCCTAATCTACAAACCCCAGGATTCCATAGGATGTTGAAAGCGGAATCATCGCGCTATAACAGACTAGTGCGGAAATGGCCTTCGCTGCCTGCTTCTGCCCGTGCCTGAGTGTGTTGAATCCTTGCGCTCTTTGGGGCATAAGGCTTGCTTTCAGAGGGACTCTGCAACAAAAGATGGTAGCTTTGGTGTTTATGACACTTGCCTTGCCCTTTTCTGGGAAACTCCATTCCACCGCTTTCGTTTTCCGTTCATGTCCCAGTTATTGGCACATTCTGTTCCCTGAACACTTTCCTGTTGTTCATTAAGGTGTATTTAGCCCTCCATCCCCGTCCTTTGGGTTCTTTTCCTCCTGTTTATTTGTGGTAGTTCTGCAAACTACTTGGTTCTGCTGGTATTTCTGTCTTGTGACTGGACAGTATTGTTTTGGCTACCTGTGGTTCCAGATTGGGAAGAGTTTGCTGTTTACTAGGGCCATTTCCGCACTAGCCTGTTATAGCGCGATGATTCCACTTTCAACCTCCTCTGGAATCCTGGGGTTTGCAGTTTCGGGAGGGGCCGGCCGGCCCCTCCCGAAACTGCAAACCCCAGGATTCCAGAGGAGGTTGAAAGTGGAATCATCGCGCTATAACAGGCTAGTGCGGAAATGGCCTAGGATACCTGTCGTGTGACTGAGGAGGCTTCTATCAGAAAAACACCTATGATAAACCCTGCTAGGTCAGACTAGTGGACTGACTTACGCAGCATCTTGTTTTCTCCAGTAGCCAACCAATATCTCTTGCAAACCCACAGACTGTTCTCTCCTGTTTTTGGTCCCCAATGGCTGGTACTCAGATGAATCATATCTCTGAACCTGGAGGTTCTGCCTGGCTTTCATAACTATTAACCATTGAACATGACTGTTGTTAATTGCTGGCAAGTCAGCTTTGCCCTGTGATGACCCTGTGAGAGATTTCCAGTCACCCTATCCTCAAAAGATTGTAGCTTTGGTGTTTATGACACTCAGGTCTTGCAGATTCAGGGACATGTCTTTCTTGGTTGAGTCTATCCATCCATAATGCTGTCTTCCTCTTTTCCTACTGCCTTCTGTTTCCCCAGACATTATTGTCTTTTTCCAGTGAGTCATGTCTTCTCATATTATGGCTAAAATCTGACATCTCAGTTCATTTCCACACTACACTGTTATAATGCTATTATTCCACTTTCAATGTTCTGTGGAATTCTGGAGTTTGTAGTTTACTGAGGCCCAAGAGCTCTCTGGCTGAGAATTCTAAATGCCCCTCCCTAAACTGCAAACCCCAGGATTCCATAGGATGTCCAAAGTGAAATAATAGCATTACTAACATTGTAGTGTGGAAATGGCCTAAGTTTAGCCATCTTGGCTTCTAGAGAACGTTCAGGCTTCATTTGCTCTAGGATCAATTCATTTGTCTTTTTTTATCCATGGTATTCATAGAACTCTTCTCCCACACTACATTTCAAATGAGTTGATTTTCTTCCTATCAGTTTTCTTCATTGCCCAACTTTCACAACATGACTGGTACAATTCTGTACATACCAAGTCAGAATGTAAGTTCCACTGCATGCTGTTGGGCCTTGTTCACAGGTGAGTAAGTAAAGGATTTCTATAATACCCATTTAGAGCTGTCTGAACGCATGTTGACCATGGCCTCATCTTCTAGCAGAGGATTCTAAAAATTTAAGCCTAAATCCAGTTACTCCCAACTACAGTAGTCCCACTGACTCAATGAACGTTAGGTAAGTGTTGATTTATCAAGTTCCCACTATGTCAATATGTCTAATCTGCTTGAGGCTAAGCATGTGAAGCATATTTTTGCCTGTCATGAATCTCCTGCCACTCAGTTTCACTGGGCAATTCAAGTGCGTTCTAAGATTATAACTGGAACTAGGAGGTGATCTAAAATGACTTAAGAGCTGCTAGCCTTGCAGTTGAGGTTGCATAAGAAAGTCTGAGTTAATTCCAGCAATCCAGTGAGTTTTTTAAATGCCACAAGGGGGCTCTTGTGAGATTGTCAACAACAGTGGCAATGAGATGGCATCCTCTATCACAACAGAAGGCAGCAAGTTCGTGGGGCAGATGAAGTCATATGGTATATAGAACTGTACTCAAGTTCTTTTCTCCATTCCCTATACCCTAGGAATCCTGTCTCAGTCAGCCAGATCGCTACCTAATGGTCAATCTGGCTCTGCCTGTAGGGGTCAAACACAGGACATACATGTCATCTTTATGCTACTGCTAAATAATAGTGTAAGATAATTGCATGAGCCAACACCTAGATAGCCTGAAGGGAAGCAAGCAACTTGCTACTTGCTTCTTTGCTTTGCCTTAAATAAGAGAGAGAAAATAGGCCTTTGAATATTAGCACACATCCCCTGTATAAAGCATACCTGACACATATTTTAAGGTGAGGGATGAGTTGCTTTCATCCTTTAAACAATACAGGAGGAATTGTATTGGCTGGGGCAAAAAGAACACATCTCACCCTCTTCTTTGCAGTTTTTGAAGAGATTGGAGACTGTTAGAAGGGAAGTTGAGGGAACAATTGGGCTCAGGTAGGAGAGAAAGAGACAGTGGAGAGAATGGCAAAAAAGCTGTTCTTTCTACAACTTTACTCCTTCCCACAATTTGCCCAGCCTTCAGAAGGGTGGAATTAAGTTGCAAGTGAAAGGTGTCATGTCAAGGTCTGGGTATGTTGCCTCCTCTGAGTGGGTCTCTGTCCCTGTCCTAAGAATTCATATCTCATGTTGTAAATTTTACTCATGGTTCTCTGGTGCATTTTAAGAGGGATGAATGAAGGTAATAGCTACCTGTTGAACCAGTCCCAGGGTGCCAGCTCAAAGGAAACTTGCTACAACCTCTCCATTTCAACCAAACATTTCCTGGCTGTAGCAGGGGAGTTCAGCAGAGCTGGCCCTCTGGAGTCAGGAATTTGTGATCAGTTGCCAAATCTCAGTCCATTGTTCACACCAAAATTTTGGGGAGAACAACCTAGTAAATAAACTTGATAAGGAACTGTTTATACACAACTTTTCCTCATAATAACCTTTAGCCTACCCTATATCTTATATTTCCATGGCCAAGGGGTGTTCCAGTGTACTGAAAGGATTTGTGTTAGTCTGAGGGCAGGCTGAATGTTCAGACTTGAGTCTATGATGATTTTTGAGGATCTCATATAACATGGGATAGTTACATATGTCATATTAATTGCATCTACATACTTGGATAGGTAGCTGAAGGAAAATGGGAGATGTCTGTAACTGTATTTCCTGGTTACTATAATTGTATGAAGCTTTATTGTCGTTCTGTACTGCATCTGAAGAAGTGAGATTATATCCATGAAAGTTCATGCTAAAATAAAATTGGTTAGTCTTAAAGGTGTTGCCATATTCTTTTCTTCTCCCACTCCCTTCTTCCTTTTTATGCTACAAGAGACTAAAGCTGCTGCTTTGAAATATACACTTCTAACAATGGCTATTACCACTGACACAGCTGGACTTAATTTTAGCCCATAGAAAGCTCCTGCTAACTATTGTCCTGTTTTGCCTACTGCTTTAATATTGGCAACCACAAGCTTTTAAATTCTCTTTTCCCCCTCAAAACTTTTGTTCAAGTAGTAAATGGGATGGGCCTGTGGGATGAGTTTTGCAATGAATACTGAACCACCTTCCTTCCCATGAACACTTCTTGGAACTACTGTGGGAATGTACTAAACAACCAAAAATAGATTTAAAATAGATGGACTACGCTCTGAGAGCCACAGCAGCACATCACATGCATAATAAGCATTCCGTTAACTGGGTAGCAGGAAATCAAGACTATAAAAGACAAGTGGGACCTGCAAAACAAACTTTGCAATGTAGCCTTGCTCTCAATAGAATTGCACTTGTTCATTGTTTCAGACATCCAGTGAAGCACATCCTCCCCTAGCCCCACCTTTCAGGAAACTACAAACTTTTAAAGAGCTTAAGCATTTTACTCTGTTTTTCATGGCACTCAGGATTATATGGCTATTGAGGAGGCTTAATTACTGAGGCTGTGCAAATCTTGGGGTTTCCTTTGCTGGTTCCTCCCTCTTGTTTGTTAGTGGCCCTGTTCTGGCTCTAGTCTTGTTGGCACTCACCACTTGAGCTCACTGTTAGAGGCAGCAGTTTTAAGGAGAAAAGATGGGAAACAACAGGGAAATGTTTTCAGTTAAAGAAATCTTCATGTTCCAGAAAATACATCTATAGGGGATATATAGTGCATAAAAATAGCCTGCAGGTCAAAAATCTTATTATATGAGTTTTAATCACATTGATATTTCACATGATTGAAGATGTATTGTAAATGTTCCCATTGGGCTATGCTTCCCCTCAGTTCTTTCATGATTTTCTCATATACTGTTCCAACAAACTTTTTTTTAATATAATTTTTCAAATAAAATATGTATCAAAAGTGTATAAGGCAAGTAATTGCTTGTTTTTGTCATTTGTCCAACACTTCAAAAGCATCTTTGATGTTTTAATATATCATTGACTGAAATAATAGAAGTTCAGTGGAGACAAAGATTGCTGTGTTAGTGGATTTATATGTCTTAAAATAGCTGAGATGTTTGGTTTCTAAAAGTTCTTGAGGCCTTTTGAATATCATGATATTGGTTTGGAAAACCCTTGCAGGAAGGATGAGTAAAAAAAGCTGAAAAATGTTTCTCAAATAATAAAAGCTGTGCATCTGGAACTCTGTTCAAACTGCACCTATATTAAAAATGAGTGTGACTTGACTGCCCCACGTGATCTTATAAAACCCTTCTTGGGTATGTCTTTGTAGGTGATTTTGATGAATTCACAGCCAATAATGACGATGTTGTTCTTAGAAGTATTGCTGAAGATCTTCGACATTCTTTGCCCACTGAGGCAATGCTCAACTCAGAGCATCTTGCTCTTCAAAAAGTAAGTTTAGCTGTTCACATCTTCCTGTACATTAGGGAAAATGGAGGTTGGTTAATTCAGGAGTTGAACAGGAAGCCAGTCCTGAACCTTCATTGTTTTAGCATGCCTTCAGATCATTTCTGAGTTATGCTGACTCTAAGGTAATCTATCAGAGGGTTTCTGTGGCAAGATTTGCTTGTAGAGGGTTCGCCATTGCCTTCCTCTGTGACTAGGAGACTGTGATTTGCCCACGATCATCTACTGAGTCTCCATGGGAGAGTGGGGATTTGAGGCCTGATCCCCTGTGCCCTAGTCCAGCACTCAGACCACTAGACCACACTGACTCTTACAGGTCTTGAACCACTGGCCTGAAAAAGATTAGACAGAAGCTTAACTGTGTCACCACCCAGACTCAGGCAAAGGGGAGAAACACAGGGAATTAATATTTACTAACCAAGGAAGTGTTTTCCATTGATGGGACAGTAGAGGTCATGTGATTCTTCCTTTTAAGAGAGACTTGCAAGCCTCATTTGAAATTTCTCAGTTTCACGAGCCTTGCAGTCCCTATTAAAAATGGCATAGGGAGGCAGCAGAGGTGACAGCAAATAATCAAATCCACAAAAATGAAACCCACAAATATGGAGGGCTGACTGTATAACCAAATGCCTTTATGAGACCCTGCTCAAAATTACAACTTTCTTTCAGATCCTTGGTCACTGAATGAGCTCTGTGTTCACACCCACACCTCTGCCCAGTACACAATATAAGTCAAGACAAATTTCTCAGAACACTTATATGGTCACCTTGAGCCAATTCTAGCTTACTTCACAGGGTTGTTGTTAGAATAAACATGTGGATAAAGAATAGTAATGCTTAATACATTTAGCTCTGGGTACTTAATGGAATGCAATAGGTTAAGAATGATATAGTTGGGAAAAACATGATTGTCAAAGAAATCTATTGACATTTTAGAATGTTTTCCTTTAAGCTACAATTCTGCATGCATTTACTTAGTGTGGGAAACTACCAAGAAATAACAGGCAGTATAGGCAATATTTCAGAGGAAGGCTATGACAAACAACCTCTGAGTATTCCTTGTCTAAGAAAACCCTTTGAAATTCATGGGGTCACTGTAAAAGTTGACAGGTCATCTGAAGACTGAATACACTGTATGATTGCATGTTTAATATGTGAAATATTGCTCTGCAGAAGACTCTTCCAAAGTTTGCTGTTGGACTTCTCCAGTGTTGGACCTCTACAAGTTTCAGTTTTTCCCTAGAACTCTGTACAGCCCCCCCCCCACACACACAATTAGTAAATTAAAAGAAAGAGGGTAGAGAGAAGAAAGCCAGTAAAATTGAGCCTTACAATATAAGGTTTATGCAAACCTCAAAAACAGATTAATCAACAGACAGCTCTTAATGTGAGGGGAAATATATTTTCAAAACAGGAATGCTTTTCTGCAATACTGAGTTTCAAGTTTCAGGAAAAGTGGGCGTGGAAGGAGAATCTGAAATCCATGAAGGATGGGAAATTTGTGTGTCTGTGAAAGAGAAATTGAGAGAGCTGGATGCACAGTTCTGAGGGTGCTGTAGTTGAAAGAGGATCTCTTCAAGGGTATTGGGAAAGCTCTCCACCTCACCTGTATATGTTGTGTTTGTTTGTTTATTTATTTTACTTACTGAGACAAATTGTCTGCTGTAGCACGGCAAGCCACCCAATGGATGCAGCACCTCCTTTTTTGATCTTGTCCTGATGCCACACCTCCTTTTCTCTCCTAGAGCAGGAAGACTGTCACCCACTTGATGAGCTAAATGGATACATAGTACTTCAAAGCCAGTTTTCAGGTGGCACATATGTGACAAACTGGAAGAGAGGGAACTCTAAGATTAGATAAGAATCTGGGAATGCAAAGGACTAGGCATGATAGTCCTGGCGGTTATTTAGCAATTGTAGGCTATGTCATAACAGTATTTCTAAATGAAATCACAAAACTGTCCAGAAATGCTGGGGCTGGAAACCAGAAACTCTGGGCACAGTTTGCCCATGTATGTACCCACAACTTGGACTAGGCAGATGGATAATATTTGTACAGTAAAATACTATTTAACATTTGCTCTACTGTTGTTTCATACATCCGTTTTCAGGGCCCCAGATACCTGTTCCTGCTTTCCTACCTTATTATTTATTAATCCACTTTCCTAACATACTATTATACTTAGTGTTGTAACTTTCAGTAGTAAATGTTTCTGTGCTAAATACTTCCCAGTGCAAAAGTGTAGTCAAGTAAATACAGAGAAAAGCACAGTGCAGAAGGAGGAGAAAATATTAAATTCCGGAGAGAGTTGATTCTTAGTATGTGTGGTATGTGGTGTTAATGCCAACAGCAAATGTGAACAGCAATTAGTGGACAAGGATTTAAAAAGAAAAAGAGTATAGCAACTTTTGAAGGAGTGCCAAAAACTTAGCTTAATGCAAAAAGAGACTAAAGCCTAGAATGGTGGTCTTTCTGTTTGCTAGCTGTTTGGGAACAGTGGTAACATGAAGACCTATTTATGATAGCTCTTGACTGTATTCTGGAAAATACCTAGGAAACCAAGAGCATTACAGTACTATTGATCTTAAAAGCATAATCTTTGTGAAGGCTGAGATACATAATACCTGCTCTGCAATTTAGTCTGCAGTTTTCTTCCTTATGCATAATATGCCTGGATCTGGGGTGAGGCCTATTGTATCTACTGAGCCATTGTTAAGACAAGAAGCATAGTAAAGGTGAGATGCAGTACAAAATGACAAAGATGCACACAGAGCCCTAGGTCCAGGATGAGCAGTTACTGTGAGTTTGTGGGGGCAATTTTCTGCCTTTGTGACTCTCCAGAGGCTGCATGACTGCCAAAACTGCCACCTCCAAAAAACAACATCAGGAGTGATATTAAATAGTGCAGGTGAGACCTCCAACCTATTTAAATAGTGATTTCCAGGTGGCTTCTTTTTTGTCCACAAAATAATGGTCTGGGGGTTGAAGATCACAAAATAGTCTTGGGGTTGCACATCCTCCCAAGATTTTACTTTTACCATCCCTGTCATAGGACTTATATTGCACACTAACTAGCATTGGGGGAATGTTTTTTTAAGTACTTGTTTAGATTTACGTTTTTTTCTTTAGCTACAAGAACAAACAGAACCAACCGTTCATATTGATGCATTCCTTTATGATGATGACTATATTGACGCATTGTGTGGAAAAGGAAAGATGAGCAGAAACTACTGTCTAACCTGTGGCTCACATCGGACAGCACCATTAGGTAAGGATTTCTGTGATGCTCTTCTAAACTAAACTACAGGATTGGGTCTAGTGTGTTTATGCATTACATCCAGTGGTTTATTCCTAAATCAAATAAGCATTATCTTTTGGGTTTAGTCCAAATGGGGTTAGATTGTTCTTAGTGAGTTGTGAGCAAGAAATAACTTCTCCCATTGCATAAAGTAACCAAAAGTTTCAGGAATTGGGGAATGGTCACCTATTGCTCTAGGGTAAGTCAGCAAACATTTTCAATCTAAAGCTTACACTTTCTGCTGCAGATTTCTGTTCATAAGCACAGCAAGGGATATGGTGCTAATTTGGTCTCTTTGTATCTAGTAAGAATCTATTTACCAGTGATGTACATAGCCCCTCTTCTGAGTTGTGTCTGGTACAAAAATTGTAAACTGTATTGGTAAGGGAACTCACCTCCAACATATGTGCAATTTGAGAAATGGCATGAGTGGGCTTTGAAATTTGATGCACAGATTGCTGCACTAGATTGCAGCCATTCTCTTGAATTAAATATATATATGTGTGTATATGTATAAATTGATGTTGCTATTTTTAAAACATTTGACTTATATATGGCTAACATATGTTTAGTATAATTGCAGTGTTCCTTAATGGGGAAAATGCAGGCATCCGGGATACATCCTCAATCTTGGTTGACTTCCCAGTCCTAAACACAGTTGGAAATAGATTGCAAATGACTCTACTAGGATTTATTTTTGAATAATAGCAAGATCCAGTGTGCTATATTCAAAAGAATATAGTGTTGTGGGAAGGAAAAGAATGGATATACATGCAAGAGCTGTTCAGTCATAGTGTTGGGAGTCCTTATTAGATCAGCAGTGCCATAAGACTTGTGGAATCAAATTGCAGGAAAAGCCCTATCAACATCAAAACATTCAACCCATATGGAAGCAAGTGCTGTTAAACGTTTTTTCACATTTCACTGTAGTAGTTGAACATGCATTACTCACAAGTAAGTAGATATATGTGTAATATGTTAAACCTCTCTTGTTTGATTTGGGGTTACTTTAAAATAAATAAATAAGGGATTGCATTTGTAGCCTCTTTTTTCTCTGCCAAAATCACATGCTTGCATGCTGTGTTCTTGTCATTAGACAGGAGGAAAATGTGGTTTTCCTCCCTTGGAAAGAATAGTTTTAATCTATGTTGCATTCAATATTTGGTAGTGATTGATAACTTTTTTTTTGGTATTCTTGTTTCCCAGAGTTCATTTCCCATTCATTTTCCCTTGTGGAAGTGAAGTTTGTGTATCAACATGTACTGCCTGACCTGACAGGAAAAGTTTTGGTTGATGTTGGCTCCAGACTTGGTGTGGTCCTATTTGGGGTAAAACACAATCCAGAAATTTGTTAAGTGTTTGTTGATTTGCTGTTTTCTGTTACTGTATCTTGCTCAAAATATTCTTTTTACAATAAGAATCCTGTATGCTCCAAACCAGGAAAAGGGAAAGGATGTATGTGTTCTCAGTTGTAAGCCAGAGGGAAATGGTGTGATTATAGACTTCAGTTATTATATTAACAGAAGATGACGATGTTACTTTTGTGTGCTACAGCTCCTAGAATATTTCAGTCAGTATAGCCATTTATTTATTTATAAAATATTTATATATTGCATATTTACTTACCTGTCTATGCATAAAATGTTTTACATTTATTCTGCCTTTTTCCCAGTGCAGAATCATAGCATGACTTACAACAGAATGGAGCTAAGAACCAATCAATTATAGCATGGAAGAACAATTTAGAAAAAAAGAAGGCCGGAGGCTTAGGCAGTTGTCATGCTGGCCACTTATTTAGATGGGATTTGATTAATAGTAGTTATGTTACTCAGCCTCATTTATCCTGCTTAGTACTTAAAAGATCTGCTTCAATCCAGAAGTTATAGATTATACATTTGCAAAATATACTGCCTGGGAACTATTGTTTATATTCAATTTTGCTGTCATTGTTATGCTTTGCCATAAGGCTAACATCTGTATAAAACCTGGGCTCCCAAATGTTCTACTGTTGTCCCTTCCTAATACTTTAGGGAAGTCCTACAGCTCAGTGACAGAGGACACGCTTTGAAGACAGAAGGTCCCAGGTTCAGTGTCTGGAATGTCCACTTTTTAAAATAGCAGGCCAGGCTTGGGTTCAGAACTTTGAATTGCTCCCTACAAGTTTGTCTAAAAGAGGTAACTCTCATAAACCCAAGCATAAAAGACAGGCTCACATGTTAATAAATTCAAAACTTAGAAAGAACTTTTCCAAAGTCTGAATATATTCCACCTGCCACCAAGAAAAGTCAAATATGCCTTACCAGCTTAAAATCTCCTTTGTCTGAAGTCATAAAAAAGGTAAAAACATTGCTACTCTGAAAGAAAAAGCTGATTCATATGGCTTCTTTCTTTCCCTCTCTGTCATTTGGTTGTTTAAGCAAACTTTTGCATTGATTGCTGCTTGAATCTGACTCTTCTTCTTCTTCTTCTTGTTACTATTTTCAATGTTTTATTGTCTGTTTTTATATCTTGCTTGATTTTTGACATTAGCAACCTTCAGGTGCTTTGGAATTTAAATGACAGGACGCTGATGCTTTAATAAATTAAAGGGTTATGATATGATTTGAAAGACCTTAAAAAGACCTTTCCTTCCAATATTTCACAGATGAAAACGACCACACATGGGTAAACAATATAAGTCTGGTCAAACGGTAGTAGTTAGGCTGTCCCACCCACTTAAACAAAAAAAACTTCCTTTGTTAATTTTTAAAAAAAAAGTAAAAATAAACCTAATTTGTTTGCACATCAGCACTCCCTTCCCACTTCTGTTCCTTTAGCAGCCAGTGAATGTTCTTTTCTTCCTTCATGGCTTTTTCTCCACCATTTCTGGGGCTCTAGAATGAGAGAGTGTGCATACAGGTGCTCATTCATCCTGCCATTCCTGTACCGAGTCTGCAGCTTCCTCACTGGGGCCATTTCCACACTAGATTGTTATAGCGCTATTATTCCACTTGTAACATCCTATGGAGAGACAACTCAGGGGCCTAAATCCAGTTCTAACTAGAGTAAATCAACTGAGTCACTAAAAAGCTGGTAAGTTAACACTTGCATAAGTTCCATTGATTCAGTTGGTCTACTCTAGTTGGGAATAACAATGGAATTTGGGCTATAAAAAAGCAACAAGCCACCCATATTGGGTGCTGGGATTGGCAAAGAAAGAATGCTTCTATGATTCCTCTAAAAGACTGTATGGATGCCCTAATCATTTACATTAGGATCCAATTATGTTTGCATTATTTTAACTAATTAATTTAACAGATGAAATAGATGCAGTTCCAGTCTTTGCAAAACTTATCTTAAAACAGAAATCTGTAAACATTATTAACTAAAGCATTCCAAAGCTAAAAACATCTATAGTGTTAAAATGGAAGATAGCCTCAAGATACAGCGTCCTCATATTTTTGAAAACAGTTCTTTTCATTCTATTCTTGGCTCCCATTGCATAAGTGGCAATTTGCCATGTTTTATCTTCAGAGGCTGCTTTACTTGCCAGAGGGTTAAACAGTTTCAGAAAGCTATAATAATGAAGTCATGGTTTTAGAATACCTTAATAGCCTGTATGCTTTATCCAACAGATCTTAGGATTTTTAAATTTTGTTTTTTTTATTTTCTCCATCACAGTGCAGTACTGTAAATTCCTAAATAAGTCCTGTTGAGAGTTGTGGGACTTGATGTCTGATAAATGCGTAGATGATTACAGTCTAAATGTTAAGTTGCAGCATTTATTGTACTTAAATCTGGGAAGATGTCTAGTGAGCTCTCCTATCTAATATTCATTCTGATTTCTGTTACAAATTAATTTTTAGAATAAACATTCTCTTGTTGGGCTGAACACTGTTGTGAGCAGAGTACTGTTTTTGCTCTGCAACAGACAGGAGCTTCTCATGAATTATAAAATCTCATCCTATGCATACAAACCAAATTTCACAAAGAGAGCTTTGATGAACCTAATACCATAGGAGCAAAGGAACATAGGAAGGTGCCTTATACTGCTCTGGCTGGCAGCTTTGGCTTTCTGGAAGTTTCAAACAGGATTCTTTCCAAGCTCTACCTTGAGATGTTGGAAGTTGAACCTGGGCCCTTCTGTATACGAGGCATGTGTTCCAACACTGAGCTAGGACATTTTCCTCATCCTATGGCATATTGTTTTGGAAACAAACCCTATTGAAACCTTTTTCTTCAAGTAGAGTTCAGCTTGACCTTTTTCAGTTCACTTAAAGAAAAACATTCTTTTCTTCTTTTTATTTTAGGGCTACTTTTATAGCTCAGCATCTCAGCTCTATGGTGTTGAAATAAATGCAGACTTTTGCCAGTTGCAGGAAGCTATCATTGCAAAATACCAGCTGTGTGAAAGAGTGAAGGTGATATAACACATTTGACCGTTTTATTTACTGAGAGATTGCAGGTTAGCAAACCTGTGTTCCAGTAACTTTTTTCTTTCTTTCCTGCAGCTAGAGATCCATATCAGTCATATGCACGCAGGTGGTTTAATACTTCAGACAGTTTCAATTCAACTTGGCTAAAATTGTCATGCAAAAGAATTGTATGATGTCCTTAGTACTGTACAGATTTTAAAAGGAAGAGAGAGGAATATTATAAAACATATTCATAATATTGAAGAGATACTGTAGCAATTCATATTATCTTAACAAGATAATATTAAATCTTTTTTCCTAGCCCATGAGAAAAATAGTAAAGAATAATAATGTTCAGCATTTTTGCAGTGCGCTATGTGTTCAGAATATTTCATTTACATTGCCAAGTAGTGATCTTCATAATTCTATAAGGAAGGTCAACATTTATACTCATGTCAACGATGGGAGAAAGAGTTGCAGCTGAAAGTGAGTAGGTTGTTTACTACTTACTACTGGTGGAGTTGAGATGTGAGAAATCTCCAGCTTTGTAGCTCATTTTCTAGCCATAGTCCCACAAAAGCTAATGTACATAAGTTTTTAAAAAATTGCCTTCCATTTTGCAATAAATATGTTCACACCTTATTGATGATAATTTGTTTGATTATCTCTGGTTAATTATTGTCCCTGGATGGGGAATATGCAGCCCTCCAGCTATTGTTGGTCTTTACTGTCACTTACCATTGGCTGTACTGAATAGGGCTGATGGGATATGCAGTCTAACAGTATCTAGAGGCTCACATGTTCCTCACCCCTGTGCTACCTAATCATTGGGGCCATTTTGTGAGTGAATGTTGCTGGGATCAAATTTCCTCTTGTATGCTGCTTCCACTAATACATATGGTTTTGTATTTGTTTAGTACGTAATTTTTAATTCCATTAAATAAAAAAACTTGAGATAAATCCATATCTTTATTAGCAAAGAAGTATTTTGTAACAGAATGGATAATGCAGTGGTTCTCAAACTGTGGGGTGCAACCCTTGGGGAGGTGTGATAGTTGCTCACAGTGTGTTCCTCTCTACCACTTGTCTCCCCTCTTCCCACTTGATTTAGCCTTTTGAGCAGATGCAATCCCTGTAATCTCTCCATTTTATCACCTTCCTCAACTTCTCCCTTGCTTCTTCCTTATCCTATTCCATACATGGAAGTAGCACATAGATGTTGTACCACCTGTGATTGTATGGCCTGCATTGTGGAAGGAGGAAAGCTTTCCAGTGATATCCAGTGATAGTGGAGAGAGAAGGAGGGAGGTGAGAGGATGGCAAATACAGCTGTCCTTTCAGGCATGCTTAGGGTTCCTCCTTTTTCTCCCAACATATGCACTTGTGAAGTGGCAGGGGGAGGAATAGGAAGAAAGTTAGAAAATCCCTCTCATGATTATAGAGTTGGCACTGAAAATCTGGAACAGGCTGCAGAACAATCAGTGGAAAAGAGCCTCCTCTCCTCTGCCACTCTCTCCCATTTCCTAAGTTTCCTTTCCTCTTCCTGCTCCCCGCATCTCTTCTCCCCTCCTGTCCAAGTGAGTAAGGGAATGCACATGTGGCTGGGCCCAAAGTTAAGGACTGACTATACTGTGTCAAGTAGTGTGTGTGTGTGATGACTGTATTTACATATAAAGGGGATCAGAGGGCTACAAAGTCTGAGAACCACTGGGTTAAGGAATGAGACTTAGGTCCTTTCTGCACATAGGAAAGGAACGGCGCAAAAACAGGACTCACCAGACTTCTTCAGCATCCGGACGAGTCTGTTGGGATGAGGAGCAGTGCGAGCTCGTCGGTCCGCACTGCTCCAGCGTCCAAAATGGCGGCTTCCAGTTGGTGGAGGCTCTCCACCAACTGGAGAAGCTCACCAGCCTAAAGCCCTCCCCTGGCAGATCTGCAGGCATGCACTAGTGCATGCCTGCAAATCTGCACCGGAGCGTGGCAACGGAGCGACACGGGGTTGTGCGCTCTGTGCTTTTTAAAAACCTCTTAAAAGAGGTTTTTAAAAAGCACGCTGTGTGACCAGTTCCGGTCACTCCGGAGTGGACTGATGTGCGGAACTACGAAAAGTAGTCCGCCCCAGTCCACTCCACGGTGCAGAAGATCTCCGTTGGAGGTCTCGGTGCACCATTTTAATAGGTTGGTGTGGAAAGGGCCATAGTCTGAAAGAAATGTCCAAAAGAGGTCAAAATAGGTACAGTTACTTCTTCTGATGGCAGTTATTACCAAGCAGTATTTCATGTTAAAAAGATAGATTTTTTTCCCCCATTTCAGGTGGTTAATGCAGACATTTGTACCCAGGCTTCACTTCTTCAGGATGCTGATGTTGTTGTAATGAATAATGTGTTTGAATATTTTCTGGACAGATCAGAACAAGCCAGGTAAGCTAGGTAGAAAACAGGAATATATATTTTGAGACTAAATTAGCTTTGCATGTACCTTCACCTGTTTTTCAAAAGCCCGAATTGCATTATAATTGAATATATGTATATATTTTAAAAAAATACATCATGAACATTATTCAAGATATTAGTTGTTTCTTTTCTTATTTTGACACAAAAACCTTATTGAAACTTATGGGCCATAGATAAAAATGGTTAATGTTCTGACAATAACTATAATAACAGCATCCTCAAAATGGAACCAGTTTTCCCTCTGCTATGCAATGGGATACAATGCTGTTTCTTTACAGAAAAAAACTATTTAGGAGCTTTATTTCTTGAAACTTTTGCAAAGAAAACATATTTTGTCATAATAGCTTTGCATTTTTTTTTTATATAGACAGGAATTGTTCTGGTTCTTGACAGATCTCAGGAGTATGAAGTATTTGCGTACTCTGGCTAGTCATAACGTGCACAAGATTGCCTGGTTTGTCGTTGTTAACCTTTAGCTTACTACTATGTCTGGTGTATTCTTTTGAAATGGTGGGTTGCTAGATTTACTATAACAAAGGAAGGTTATAACATGTTATCAGGTATTGCTCTTTTTAAAATTGACAAGGTGTGTATGCTAAGCAACTGATATTGTACAATTGTTTTGAACCAAAGATCCTTTTTAATCATCCTGAGTTTCATAAGTCCTCATTCCTCTATAAAGAACTGAGGGCATTATTTACAAGAGTATCATTTCTCTGATTGTTGACGGGGCTAGCCACTTCATTATAAAAACAGTTATGTCCTTAATCCTATCCGTTAAAAGTAGGTCCTGAAAATGTTGTTGTCATACTCTGTTGGGTGAAATATTAGCTCAGAGATCAGATACCTTTGGTAGAAGAATATAACTTCTGTCTTATTTTAAACATATTAGAAGATCCAACAACTTCATATTCCTCAAAAAGCTGTGATACTCATGTAGACCAAGCTGAGATTCTAAGTGTTAGAACTTTTTATATTTGTGAAGAAAATAACAAACTAATTCATCATTTGGTTTTGCGAGACTGTGCTTGAAATGTGTGTGAGAGGGAAAGATCACAGTCTCAGAAGACTGAATGATAGATGTGAGCTATACTTTGTTGGAACATGTTGTGTTATTTTACTTGCTAAATAGTTCTGGAAGACCTGTTTCATTAGAAATCTAACCATACATTATCCTAGATGCTGGGAATTCATCCATCAGAATGTAAGAAAGAAAGGGTCATTATTAGTGACAGTCCCAAGCCTTGAAAAATCTCTTTCAGATCTTCAGGTAAGCAGCTACTTTTCAAACTATGTAGCTGACAAGTCCGTTGTAAAGTCTGTTGTTAAGTCTTGTCCAGGTGCCTGGGCAATAGGTAAGCAAATAGGACGTAGCAACTGCACACCTAGAGAAGACATGCGAATGGGGCTACCCCTTGCCATATCCTTGCCTTTTGCCCTGTCCGTGGAAGGAAGACACATGCGCCTGGGCAAAAGGCAGAGGAATAGGAGGGAGAGAATGTGGGGAAGGCAAGCAAGCACCTCACAAAAAATCAAGTTCACTAAGGTCAAACCCATGTACATGGAGGGAGGACTTTATAAGTATAGCACTGATGATTGCAGTTTTTGATTAATAATACAGTTTTGTTAGAGAAAAAACATTGTGGTCTTGTTTGAGTCAGAATGTATGAGAATGTGATCTCCTGGCTCAAAATGTGGTTCAGTCACTGATCTTTAAAAGTATAAAACTCTTGTGGCATCTTTAAGATGAATAGACTTATCTGTGGATGAGGGGCAAATCATGAGAGGTCTATAAAGAGAAAAAATATTAATATTTAAAACAAAATGTAATGGAAAACTGAAGGTCTAGTAGGCCTGTAATATTTCTACACAAAGCTCAGATATATACATAAGATAAGAAGTGACTTTGTCATGACACCAGTGATTAGATAGTGATGTTTATCTAGCTGTGGTAAACTAAATTAAAAATAGTAATGAAAGAGAGATGATCCATGATCCTGATCATGACCTAATTGCATCTAAATGTACAGGATCAAATTTGCAGATTAAGTCTATTTCAGCAATATCACACTGGCATCTCTCTATGATCCTTTTGTGATAAAGTGAATAAGTATGGAGACTTTAGAGATAAGCTGTGGAATGTAACGGGAAACTAAAATGATTTTTGCTGATTGCTGAATGCTTCTGTTTTCTGTTGCATTTGTGCCTTTAGATATCATCCTACTACTTAGGGGGCATATCAGGATTTGCAGATCATCTTACATTCTGATGTGGTTTCTTTTTGTTCATTTAACCATGGTATCAATGCAGGTTTGCACATGTCACCTACAGCATTGTCCTAAGTATAACTGTGTAAGTTTGCTTATCTGCAATTCTCCAAAAGTCTTGATTAGCTTCAATACAAAATTTGAGTGTTAGAGTACTTATACATTTGGGGGGGGGCGGGATTGTGGATTCTGCATACTGAGGAGAAACGTGAAATGTGCAAAAGTACGTCAGCTTGTAAATTAAAAGATGTTTGAGGAGTGTATAATGCAGAAGTGGGCAACACAGGGCCTGTGTGGCACAAGAATTCCTCTCCTCGTTTATGCAACATTCCAGAACAGCTATCACCAAGAGAAAAAGTGTATGTGTGCAAAAGCAAGGACAATTGTGTTTCTGAGAGTCCCTAGGAGGAATGTTCTTCTCTAAGCCAAGGCACAGGGCATTACTTCATCAAAAGGATGCTTTTCCAGGATTTATTAAAAACTTGAAGTAGATTTCCTATCACTTCTTGTTTTGAACCCTCCCCAAAACATATTTTTGGGGATGCAGCTTGCAGCACATTTGATAGATAGCAGTATTGGCCTCCCACCAAAACTGCCTGTCCTTACCTTAAAAGAGATCTGTTAAGATGCATGGATGAAATCTCACCTAATCTGGGATATGTGCATCTAAAGGAATTTTTTAACTTTTACAGTGAGAGTATTTCTTGAGTGAGGATTTTATTGAATATCTCTCCGCTCCCCCCTAGAAAGCCAATTTTAAATGTCGGAATAATAGTTTGCTTGAATACACACAGAGAACTAGATGACTGAAACACACTTGATTTAAATGGACGAAATAAACCAAGTGTGGATGATATCTAAGTATGGCTGCACTGAGACACCAAAATGAGGCTGTATAGACAAGATGCACATACAGAGATCTCAGAAATATGCTCTCCCACCCTGCCCCACAAAATCAGCAAAACTGAATGCAGTCCTGTCCACTGAATTCCAGGGAAAGACTATACTGAGTGGCTTGGTTTCCATTTAAAACTGGTTATGAGCACTAAGCATATTAACATGTTATTGTGTACCTTCCAAGTCATTTCTGACTTATGGTAACCCTAAGCTGAACCTGTCACAGGTTTTTCTGGGGCTGGGAGTGTGTGACGTGCCCCAGGTCACCCCATGAGTAGGGAATTGAACCCTCATCTCTGGTGTTGTAGTCCAATGCTCAAACCACTACACAATGCTGGCTTTCTATATTAACATATACTTAGATAGAAAGGTGAAAGGTGGAGGGTACCATGTGATGGAAAATTGCCTCCAAAAGACCTTTCTTAGAATCCTATTAAATTCTTCCCAAAGATATGCAGTATTCGGGTTATGTAGGAAGGGGGATGTTTTAATGTTGCTGGAGGTGGCTAGTCTTCAAAAGGCCAGAATTGATTCCCTGAATAATTAGCCTAGGAAAGCAGGTTAACTAGGCTCTTTTGAAAAACCTGTTTTTGCAAAACAACGTCAAAGCAATTTCAGCCAAGAAGTAAGCTGCAAGAGAAGAGTGCTTGATATGATGAAATTGGCCATCTGAGATGTCAGATGTTGAACACAGTGGGAGCAGCCAACCCACAAGCGTGTAAGCCATGGTGTTCAACTGTTTGAATGTACTCTTTGGTGTCCTTAAGCCAGGCCACAGGCCTCATGAAACAACACATAGGCGAAAGTTTCATGAAGTTCCCATCTTGATTGTACCATCCCTTGAACCCACTGATTCTCAAAAATGCATTTGAAAGGAGTGAGAAGCATCCACCATGCATTTTATACCAAAAAAATCCCACAAAAGGACAGGAGAAGAGCAACCACTGAGTGATTAGTGTTTGTCACTGCATGAGTTCAGTTAAGGTGAGAATTTCCTGTAATACACTTGCAAGGTGGGAGAGAATCATAGAATCATAGAAATGTAAAGTTGGAAGAGACCACACGGGCCATCCAGTCCAACCCCCTGCCGTGCAGGAACACCCTCAAAGCACTCTGAACAACATCTGGAGTGTACCCTTCAAGGCATGTCTCTCTTTGCTTGGGTGTACTCATTTCTGCTGACTGATTGCCAGTTCTCATACATAAGGTAATAATTTCTCTGGTAGCTAATTAAAGTTACGTTGCTCAATCTTATCTTTTGCATCTAACTAGCTGCTCATGAAACATGGATTGGATGAGTATCTCTTGCCCATCTAGGCCTTTTATGCACAAGGTAGTCAGCACTCTCAGACCTCCATATTCTTTTGCCTAAGCCAAAGCATAATGGTGTTAATACACAACAGTGGGGCAGGACATGATAGCCATGTTTAAATATTTGAAGGGATGTCATGTTGAGGAGGGAGTGGGCTTGTTTTCCACTGCTCCAGAGACTAGGACGAGGAGCAATGGAGTCAAACTACAAGAAAAGAGATTCTACATAAGCCTCAGGAAGAACTTCCTGATAGTCAAAGCTGTTTGGTAGTGGAATATACTGCCTTGGAGTGTGGTGGAGTCTCCTTTGGAAGTTTTTAAGCAGAGGTTGGATGGCTCTCTGTTGGGAGTGCTTTGATATGGGTTCCTGCATGGCAGGGGGTTGGACTGGATGGCCCCCATGGTCTCTTCCAACTCTACGATTCTATGATTCTATCACATGCTCTCTTTGGAGCGTAATATCTCCAAAGGACTTGTAAGCTTCTGTGTTCTACAGAACGTTGATCATATCTGGTGGGGAGGAAAATGAGAGGCAGGAATGACATGTTTGAACTTCCTTCCTGTCTCCTGCAATCCAAAAAGTGTTCTGCAAGGTTTCTGTTCTGAACTGGCAAAAGTTCTAGACAGGTGGAACTGTATTAGGGGCTTGAGGATACACAGCAGAATGTCACTGCAAGGTTACTTCTTATCTCATGCACCGTATTTTAATGATTGCTAAAAGAATAAGCAAGCAAACAAACAAATTACTAGAAACCTTGCAGTCATGCTTTGCTCCATACAGTGCTCCTGAAAATGAAGTGTATACCGGGATACTTGGCTTTTCACAGTTGAAAAAAACCCGGACCTTGGACACCTTTTAAAGGTATTGGCATAGTGGGCCCTTTGTATACGTGGGGATTCTGTTCCAGAAACCCCTGCAAATAGCGAAATTCATGAATGCTTCTGTCCCATTATATTCAATGGTGGCAGTATGCATGTGGACTCTTCAGTGCATCCATATGTACATCACCACCATTTTAGGTATAGGGACACTAGGCTTCATTGACATGGAAATTATGCATGTGGAAGTTGCAGGTAAGGAGGGTCTACTGTGTTTTAAATATTGCAATTCTGTCTACTTTTTCCACACATCCCCTCTTCACAAGTACACACACACACACACACACACGTGGTGGGGGAAAGAATAACAAAGCATTGGGTTCTTTTACACCTTCTTACTTTTCTTGGAATTCTGCTGTTCATGCTGTTTGGAGAAAGAGAACATACTACATCTGAAGAAAACTGACATATAGCAGCTATAAATTATGTTGATGACATTGACAGAGCTGGTGAAAGAACATTTCCTTTGGGTCTGTTGGTAGGGTAGTATTTAGCCAGTATTAGCAGGTGTGAGGGACCCGTGGAGTGATCCTCCTAGCCATTACATGAGTGACACACAGCAAACATCTTAATACTCTCTCACGTCTTTACAGCGAACTAGAGTTCATATAAATAGATCTCTGTGCCTTGAAGGGCATGGAACTACTTTGTCAGGTCAGAGAAGTCTACATAAATGATCCTTCATCCTATTGTGGCTTAAAAGCAGAGGGATATTTTCAGCAGGTACAAGTATGACCTGTGGTAAACATTTGTGTATTCAAACCCCTAAGAGTACCATTCATTTTCAGGACTCCAGTCAGCCTGGAATAAGAGTCTTGTAATCCTGTTCAGCAGTTCCTGGGGGCAGACAGTTTTGGGACAAAGACATGGAGAAAGCATGCCTTCTTTCTTCCCAGCCATCCTGAAATCTGTGTTGAAAAGTATCAGGAGATGTGAAAGAATTCTGCCTGCTCCCTTGGAAAGATCCAGAATAGACAAAACTGGACCAGATGAACATATAGCTTGAACTGGTTTAAAGCAGCCTGCTTTGTTGCTATAGCACTGCCAAACCTGTACCTGAGCGTTTGGTATGTGTATAGGATGAAAGTTCTTGTTTCGGGGGGGTCTCCCTTTCTTTGTCTTTAAATATTTCTATATACTGCATATTGGACTGTGCTTTTTTAGCTCATGGCGCACATTCCCACAGTCCTTGGGTATATCTAGGTTGAGATGTGAAGGGTTTAACCAGGCAGATACGTTCTTTTTCTCACTTATTGGGTTTAGGCCAGCTTTTCACAACTTCATACCTCAACATTCCACATACTCTTGATCCCAGACCTTGAGAAAGTTATTTTTTAGGCTACTACAGGAGTCAGTGGCCATGTTGGCTGGGAGATTGTGGGACCTATAATCTAAAAAAGTAACTTTTCCAAGTTCTGCTTGAAGCTCTGACCATTTTCTGCTGTTCTTATTTTTAATTTACAAAAGTGTAGGCTTCTTCATGCAAAGGGAGTTCCTCAAATATGTAGACACCATTGGCTTGGTTTTGGGTTGGCCTTGGTTTTTTGATATTGTTGCGATGGCCACAAACTGATAAATACTCAGCCACCTGAACTCATTAGTAGAAGGAATAATGATAGATTATAGGCAGTACATAAAATAGTTTTGTCTGTATTGTACAAGTGTTTAGTCACTAACCCCTTAAGTTTTAGATGGAAAATAAAGTGGAATGCTAAATAGCTGCCAGAGAATGATATCTTTATAATGCAATGTGGTGCTGTTGAATTTCTGTCTACTTTAGAATCATAGAAATGTAGAGTTGGAAGAAACCACACGGGCCATCCAGTCCAACCCCCTGCCATGCAGGAACACCCTCAAAGCACTCCTGACAGATGGCCATCTAGACTCTGCTTAAAAACCTCCAAGGAAGGAGACTCCACTACACTCCGAGGCAGCATATTCCACTGCCGGACAGCCCTGACTGTCAGGAAGTTCTTCCTGAGGTTCAGGTGGAATCTCCTTTCCTCCAGCTTGAATCCATTGCTCCTTGTCCTGGTCTGTGGAGCAGCAGAAAACAAGTCCTCTCCTTCCTCTACATGGCATCCCTTCAAATATTTAAACATGGCTATCATGTCCCGTCTTAACCTTCTCTTCTGCAGTCTAAACATACCCAGCTCTCTAAGTCTATCCTCATAGGGCATGGCTTCCAGGCCTCCACCACTTTGGTCGTCCTCCTCTGGACTTGCTCCAGCTTGACCATGTCCTTCTTAAATTGGGGTGCCCAGAACTGGACACAGTATTCAAGATGAGGTCTAACCAAAGCAGAGTAGAGTGGAACCAGTACCTCCCTCGATCTAGACACCATACTCCTATTGATGCAGCCGAGAATTGCATTGGCTTTCTTGGCTGCCGCATCACACTGCTGACTCATGTTCAGCTTGTGGTCTATGAAGACTCCTAGATCCCTTTCACACGTACTGCTATCCAGCCACGTGTCCCCCATCCTATATTTCTGTATTCCATTTTTTCTACCTAAGTGTAGGACCTTACACTTCTCTCTGTTGAATTTCATTTTGTTCGCCTTGGCCCAGCTCTCCTATCTATCCAGGTCATTTTGAATTTTGATCCTGTCCTCTGGCATATTAGCAACCCCTCCCAATGTGGTGTCATCTGCAGATTTGATGAGCATGCCCTCTATTCCTTCATCCAAGTTGTTGATAAAAATATTGAACAGCACTGGACCCAGGACAGAACCCTATGATACTTCTTAATTTTTCAGCCAGGTTCTGACCACATTGTAAAACAGTCCCTTATCAAGAGATCCTGTGCATAAGCTACTTGTGTGTCAAAAATAGTCTTGTCTGTGGATGTGTGTGGATTGCTAAATTTATCAGCTGCACAGTATCTTTACTTGCAGATATCAAATGAAAGAAAATAATGGTTTAACTCCTCCAGCGCTATAGTCCCAAATATGACACACTTTTGTCTGACTTGTAGACATTGCCTATGATAGTCCCATAATGTAACAATATTGTATTTAAATATCCCTTTTTAAAATCTACATTCATCACCAGTCATGGAATTTATATGTACTGAAGAGACAACCAAGTATAAAAGTACTTTATTTTAATTCCTTCCCAGGTGGATATTCAACTGAATCAGTGGGTAGAAGCAGTGCCATTGCACTATGATGTGTTCTTGGAAGAAGATGCTGACAGAGAAGCACTGGAAGAAATTTACTTATACAAGATTCTCTAATGTAACTATGTAGTGACACTCAAATTGTTTTGAATTATGGTTCTACAGTTTCACAGTGTTCTCAGTGTGGAAGGAGCAGGCCTTCATGCCAGAGTATAATTCCAGAAGCTATAGCCATATTCTTGGTTATGTAAATGAAAGGGATTAAAAACAAACCTCTTTTGTTAATTTCTAGTGAGAACTGAGAAGTGCTGTTGGTACTTTGGTTGAAGAACAGGAAATGCAACATGTATCACAATCTAAAATAGTTTTCTTCCTTTTTGGCCTAGACTTATTTTCACTTTTCCTGGTGTGTAAACTTACAGCATACAGCACAAGTGATTCAATGTGTTGATACTGGTTGCATGGTGGTACAGATATCTTTTTTGTAGGACGTGCATCCTTTGCTTCTCCTCTTCCCCAATTAGATCAAGACTGAAGGCTGCTGCTTTCATTTTTATTTTCTCTTCAGTGAGTGTCTGTTGTCAGACTGCTGAGTATAGGAGGGGTGTTGGAGTTTTGGAACTATCCTGATTGAACAGTGCATGTTTCCTCCACTTAAAGAAAGATGGTGGCAGAAGAACCCCAGAGTCATGAACTCACAGGCAAGAACAGGCAAGCACACATTTTCTGCAGGAGAGAAAATAATAAAGCAGTTTAATTGTAAGAGCTCTCTGAAGTGACCCGGCTTATTCTTCTCATTTTGAATTTCTTTTAACTCACACCTAAGTTTCTCCACAAGGAGCTTTTTCCTTTCATGACCATCAGGAAGCAACAGGGTTCATCTCTCCAATCCAGAATGGAAGGAGAGCTGAGTGGAAGGCACATAGGTGAATGAGAGATAGATTGATGGGTGTGAACATGTGCGAGTAGGACCCAATGCCTACCCATCACAGGATTCTAGTCCTGCCCACCGTCATGTGTTCCCTGACATCCCGTTTGCCACTATATAAGAATTGCCCATTCCAACTGTTATTTTAATGATGGGCTTTTAAAAACAGAAGCAAAAAAAATCCTGTGTCTCAGGTATGAGGGAGTGCCTGATATGTGGAATCCATGTAGAAGAAAACATTTATTTTTAATCTTATATCTCTTGTTAAGAACTTGACCCAAAATGGCTTCTTGTTCAGAACTGGGCCCAAAATGACCTGGTTTATGAAATGTAGGCCATTTCCACACTAGACTATTGTAGTGCTATTATTCCACTTTCAACATCCTATGGAATCCTGAGGTTTGCAAATGGCCATAGTGTTCTTTTCTATTTAGTGCAGTTAAATCGTCTTGATAAGTGATTTTAAACGTTGTTGTTGTTGTTGTTTTGAAGGGTTATACACTTGATATCTCTTTCTTTGAAAGAAAGGTGTTAACCTAAGTCTGAAAAAAGGGCACCTGGTTAATATTGTTCAGTTTTAGTTTTGCTTTTTCTGGCTAATTAGTGATGCATTCAATTCTGTGCAAGTATGACCCATTACTTGTAAATCACAACATTCTTAATCTGTCCCAGATTTTATCAAGCGCTCCTGCCTTTTACATCTATCTCCAGCTTTGAGCATTCTGTATACCAGATTTTTGGAGAGCATTTAAAAGCAAATGTGATTAAACCAGGTTCTGCTGACAAACGTAAAGATCTAAGAATTCTAAATGTCATATACTTGAATTTTAGCCAGGTTCTCAAACTTCACTGTAGTAAATAAAGCTGAACTTCTCCTAATATAAGAACTCATTTATTTTTTTCCTGCTGTTCCTGAAAAAGGAAAAATCTGTGTATGCTTTTTAAAAGAGCTGTTTCTTTCTCCTCACTCCTCCCATCAGTGCTTTCTGCATTCTGTCTATGTTTCAAATTAGATGTAGTCATTCTCTGTGGTTGTCATCAGAGAGAGAAAAAGAGGAGCAGTTTGAATCTTCCCTACTTCCAGACTGAGAGGGTTCTTTCCACTCCTAGTTAAAAGGTATTGTCCAGCTATTCAGTTTTTTCCCTTAGCAACTGTTTTCTAGTAAGAAGACATTAAAAATTGAGTGAATGCAAGAGGGCTGCAAATTGAAGATAATGTTGGCTTATGTGTGTGTGTTACATAGCTAGACTTCCTGAAGAATTCTATGAATGAGGTCCTGTTATTGTACAGTAAAACCCTTGTGTGGAAGTGCAATATGTTTCCTTGAGAACTCTGGAGCAATTTCTCAAATGTATAGTAAGATGATTTAAATGTGAAGGGACATTTCAAACTTCTCAAAATATCTGCAGCTTAATACAAGCCTGTCATTTATATATGCGTACCACTTGTTTAAGGCATCTAATCTAATAAAGCGCAGTTGATAAGTCATTCCCCTCATATTTTATCTTATTTACAGTCAAATACAATAATTTAACTCACAAACAGCAAAAATGCACATTTAGATATCAAAGAGAGCTGGTTGAAGTGCCAAATCCCGTCTTTTTGTCCTTTCCTGCAGTTTCCTGGCATTTTGCACCTTGAATAGTATTGGGAAAATCTACACACCCAGTTTTCTACTTAACTAGCCATTTGAGACAAGCATTGTGATGAGTTTAGTGGTCTTGTAATTTGTAATGGTAGTAATTCATGAGAATTTGAAAGTATGAGAGAGAGATGGCATAAACCGAAATCTGATGAAAGGAAACATTGATCAGATCTTATCAAACACCAGCAGAACCAGACCCCTGTGGTATCTGCATAGGATCAATTCTGCTTTGGTTAGACCTCACCTGGAATACTGTGTCCAGTTCTGGGCGCCACAGTTCAAGAAGGATATTGACAAGATGGAATGTGTCCAGAGGAGAGCAACCAAAATGATGAAGGGTCTGGAGACCATGCCCTATCAGGAATGGCTTAGGGGGCTGGGGATGTTTAGCCTGCTGAAAAGAAGTTTAAGAGGTGAGATGATAGCCATGTTTAAATATTTGAAGAGATGTCATTTTGAAGGTGGAACAAGCCTGTTTTTTTGCTGCTCCACAGACTAGGACATGGAGCAATGAATTCAAATTACAGGAAAAGAGGTTTCACCTAAACATCTGGAAGAACTTCCTGATGGTAAGAGCCATTTGACAGTGGAATATGCTGCCTTGGAGTGTGGTGGAGTCACTTTCTTTGGAGGTTTTTAAACAGAGGCTGGATGGCCATTGCTGGGAGTACTTTGAGTGTGTGTACCCGCATGGTAGAGGGTTGGACTCAATGGCTGTTGTGGTCTCTTCCAACTCTATGATTCTATGAAATGAGGTTTGGCTAGTACAGCTGGTAATGCTGACATCTGGTGGCACAAAATCATGTGGCATTTCTGTGGCCACAGCCCCTGAACAGCAATTGCAAACTTCTTGCACTAGGAGGTCTGGGATGCTCCTTTGCAAGAGCAGTGAGAATTTGCAACTGTGTTGTGCATGCATTGAACCCCAAAAGGATTCAGAACCAAGTAAGCAGCTTTTGAGGTCTAGATGTACATGATTTGTCCTGAAAAGGGCACACAACATGGACAAAAGGCTAGTATATTCCATTTTGCTCAACTGAAGAAAGTGTTTCTATGCAACACAGCAGGCCTATCTGTGTTTGCTGCCAAATTTGTACCAAGAAATTTAAAATGATTCTTTCAAAGAAGACTTTCCTGATCAGAAGAAGAAAATCATAATGATTTCAAATGCAAATTTGTCTTGCCTGGAGCAGATACATTCCTTGCAATCCTGATCTCTGCAATGGTGCCACCAATTTCATTTGGTTGAACAAGCTCCAGAGGGGCATAGCTATGTAGCCTGTTGCAGCAGGAAAATAAAAATAAAATACACTAAGTCTTGTGGCAATTAACAAACAAATAATCAATTTAATAGACTTTAAGGTGGTGTGACAGATTTTGTTGTTTAATGGCTAGATATGATGACAAAGGTTTGACATTTGGTCTCCTTTGTTTTGTTTTGTTTTTTGTTAACAGGAGTAATATGGATGGGATTGGAGTGAGGGTGGGGTGAGAGTGCTGATTAACATTTCTTCCTATATTCTCCTGACTTAAATTGCCCTTCAAATTCTGTGGAGAGTATGGGGGAGACAGGTATAGTATGCAATGTGTCTTGTTCCTTTTGTGCAACTAACAGCAATGCAAATCCAAAGGTAAGAACTAAAAGGCCAACAAGTTTCACATTTCCCTGCTGCTTCTTTTTCTAAAACATAGTTCTCTTGGATTTTTGAAAAACCACTACTTACTTTTAATTAGTTCCTCAAAATCAGGAGATTACAATGTTTGTCTCACAAGATCCAAACCATTTATTGTTCATGAATAGAGTACAATATTTCCCATGTTAGAACATTTTAAACCAATAAGTAGGAAGAGGATGGTCTTCTTTGTATTCAGACAGTCCTCTGTCCTACATCAGACACTACACAGAGGCTTCTCATCTATCCCAGGAAACTAAATTTTGGTGCTCTTAACCTGGGAATTTTTCTGAGATCCATCTGAGAATCAGTTCAAGAAGCAGTGGGGGCTGGGAAATGAGATTACAAGAAAGGTAAATCAAGAAATCGAGAAACACTTTTTTGGTGGGTTGGATGAGAACTGGAGTTTTCAAAAATTCCTGCAGCAATTTCCTTTCGTCCCAAGATCAAAACAAAGGCAAGATGAAATTTCAAAATAATGGATGGTATTTTTCAGCTTCAATTCAATAATGCAGGCATTTAACTTAAATCTAAATAGTAATTTGGCATGAAATGTGGTTACGTTTTCCCCTTTACATTACACAGATTACATTTTGGATCACCAACAGCACATTTAGCTTGATCCTTACGCAATCCAAACTGTTTTCAGTAGTGTTCAAAACAGAAAATAAAATTGTGTTTGTTATATCTTCTTGTATAGTATTTGCTGTATGTTAATTTTTGTATGAAATGATAGAGGCATCAATAAATGCAGCTAACAGTTCACCGTGCATTTTTATTGTTTTTGTTCCCTGAAATACAAGACACACCCAAAACAGAAGTCTGGTGTAGCCATGGTGTCCAGCTCCGCAGGTATTTCTTGTATTTGTTAGTATTGCCACTAGGTGGCATTCAAAGGTCCAAGTTTTTAAAAAGAGTAGCTATCCTTTGGTTTTAAAAATACAATAATTACTGTATGAGAAAGTTCTCAAGCTTTGCTTAGCTTCTAAAATGGAATTCCTTTTACTTACACCACTGAACATGGTGGTATATATCTCTGAGCAAAAGTGCAGTATGACAGAGAGAGAGGTGGAATCTCAACCAGCAACATAATGGATGGTGAAATACCCTCTAACATTTCATAGATGAAAACCGGACACGTGACCAAGCAACATTAAAGTGTAGTTAAGATGGCAAAAGACAATGAGTACAGACTACTTCTGCATTTTGAACTCATTTTGTAGCAGTTAAAGCAAGTTGAGGACAAAGAGGGAGAGTGGAAGGAAGAAAAAGAAAGTGAAACATTCAAAATGCAATTGAAAAAAAGAGGGACAGTTAATTGGCTCTGTCCCTGCCAAATAGGGACTGTTGGAAGATATGCTGTGAACTTCTTTTCTAACATGAATGGAAGAAATGTCCACGCTCTCCTGATTCAGATATCTGTTTTGCCAAGAATATCATAATGACGAATGGTGGAGAAGGCTATCCATGGCTGGTAGTCACAATACACATGGTCTCCAGTATACCCCGGGAGTTGGCCTTGGTTAGTACTTGGATTGAAGAACTGCCAATTAATGCCAGTGCCCTAGGCTATATTTGAGAGGAAGGAACTGGCAAAACCATCTCTTAGTACTCCTGCCCTAAGAAAACCCTATGAAATCCATAAGGTCACAAAAGGTTGGCAGGTAACTTGAAGGCATAAACACACTCAAAAGAATATTCTTTGCAATAGATCACCTGTTAGGGAGTGTGAACATGGGCCTTTTCTGCACAAGGGTAATGCATCGCACTTGCATTGTATTCTTGCTGTTACATCTGCATGTTAAACCAGTTAGTATTGATATTTCCTCTGCGGATTTGCAGGGGTTGAGCTCTTAGCATGATTACTATCAACGCAAAACTGATGTATTGTAAAACCGGAAAAACTCCAATGTAAAGCACAAAAAGTGGTTTGGCTGTGTTTCTGACAACACGCGGAAGGTGTACACGTTCACTGTGGACGTTCCCACCTTTCCCTGGCATCATTTCTGTCCGCTCCTGTCTCCGCCCCTCAAACGCAAGGTGGGCGCCATTACATTGCACGGACTGCTGGAATACAATGAAATATGTTGGGATCCTCAGGATGGTTGCTTTTCAATTTCTGGCTGTTTAGACCAGAGCTTTCCAAACTCTTCATGTTGGTCACACACTTTTTAGACATGCATCATTTCACGACAGTAATTTTACTAGCAATTTTACTAGCAGTTTTACTAGCTGATACTATATGATTTATAACACATAATATATATTTCCAAGACTTGCGTGGGGGCTCATCTTCTGTAAGAAGGAACTAAAGTACCTCTGCTGATGTGTAGCGATGTTTTTTTTTTTTAATTGACCAATCAGAGGCAGCAGGGTGGACCAAGGAAGGGAGTGGGAGGAGGATGGGAGTTTCATGAGAATTGACAGAGTGGAAGCAGCAAATGATTTTCACCGCATTGCTTCAACAGAAACCAGAGGGCGAGCAGATAACAATCCGGTAAAATAGGAGTAAGTCAGGTTAAAAAACACCACTCACAACACATGGTGAAACGCTCCTCCACTCTGGTGCGGAAATGGTCATGGTTGCACTCATGCCCTGTTCATGCACTTCCCAGAGGCTACTATGGGAACATAACACTAGAGTAGATGGGCCTCTAATTTGATTCAGTAGGTATTGAACTAAAAAAGTTTATGGAAATCTAGCTTGCTTATGAAATGCAAATTCCTCAGGTTCCTCCTTTATGAGAAGGGCTGTGTGTGTGTGTGTGAGTGTGAGAGAGACAGAAAGTGACAGAAATTTTAGGGGGAGTTGGCAAACATCAGTTGGGGAGAGGACTGTAAGGTCTTCAGGCATCTGGTGCAAAATTAGCGGCTGTATTGTCTACTTTAGAAAACTGTGCACCCACCAAGTGTCTGTTTATATTGTTGCATAATTTATTTACAATTTCTGCAGGTGCCTGGGGCTCCCTCAACTTGGTGCAAACTTTTAAATTAACGAGTATTATAGGAACGCCAACACTCTCTAGTTTGATCTTCCATTTAAAGGAAGCTAAATTCTATGGTGCTGATCCTGAACTATTCTCTACCACAGGAGGTGTGCAGCTAATAGCATCTTTATTAAATATAATGCTCTGGTCAAGATTCTTCATGCTTTCCTGGTGATAGCGCTTGTGAATCTTTCTAGATGCTTCAGATCCAATGGATACTTTTTCATAAATCAGAGGATGTTAGGTCCTCAAACTCCTAGCTCTCCAAAACAGCAAAGTTTATTCAACCATATTGTGCCAGTATCCTAGGTGTCTAAAGCTGGGGTAGGCAGTAGAAAAGTTTAGTACTGTATTTGCAGGCATATAAGACACATCAGCATATAAGTTGCCCCCCATTTATACACTGGCAAATATTATTTGCCAGCATATAACATGCACTGGCATATAAGATGCCCCCCACTTTCAAACAGTATTTCTCAGGGAAAAAACAGTGAGTCTTGTATGCCAGCAAATAGGGTATGTGATTTGCACTAAGTATTTCTGACTCTCAATTGTTTAAATAATAATAAAAACAAAATGACCCCACACCACCACTATGTAACTGAAATGAGGAAATCATGGAGTAAGCACAAATCAATTTTTGTGTATCAAAGACAACAGACCCAGCTCATTTCTAGTGCCAATAACAAATCTATGTGATCAATGTGATCAATGGCCATTGCTGGGAGTACTTTGAGTGTGTGTACCTGCATGGTAGAGGGTTGGACTCAATGGCTGTTATGGTCTCTTCCAACTCTATGATTCTATGAAAAAATGAGCTGTTCAGAAACACCATGCTCATCAATGTTGAGGTATATATATTTTGCAACTGAGTCTAGTTTGTGGGGCATGAGGTTCTGGTAAGATACAAAACAGATTCTCCAAGACTGACACCTGCCTTCTCCTGGCTCAAGGAAGTGAGTTTCAAATTGTAATCTGGGGACTGCTGGTATTCCATGGGAAGTTACACAGTTTCTCAATTAAAAGATACTGGAGAAGTTGTTAAAAAAGAAAAAGACATTTTTTCACCACTGCTGTTAATTCCTGCAATGTATAAGAAGTGTTGGGATATATGTGATATATGTTAAACATATGTGTCTTGCTCATGAAACCAAATAGATAGAGGTAGAACCTCCCATAATTGTTGATTACTCCTCCTCCTCCTCCTCCTCCTCCTCCTCCTCCTCCCTGAGTTCCCCAGCCAGCAAAACTAGTATTAAAATAAGCCTCAGAATTCTCTAGCAGTGTGTAGCTATTATGTGCCACATGTTTAGGTATTCCTCAGACAGTAAGTCCATGCTGGGAGAAAAGTGGGATAGGAAGGAAGGAAGGAAGGAAGGAAGGAAGGAAGGAAGGAAGGAAGGAAGGAAGGAAGGAAGGAAATAAATAAATGAATGAATGAATGAATGAATGAATGAATGAATGAATGAATGGAAAATATTTCTTAGAGGCAAAACATTTGGAAAATAGCAGACTAAACCAGAAGTTTCCAAAATTGACTCTCCACATATTGTTGGATTATGATTCTCTGAACCCTTGGCTACTGACCATGCTGATTGGAGGTACTGAGTGTTGCAGACCATTAACTTTTGGGGACCAATGGTGGGACAATGGCTTTAGGTGCTTCGTTTTTGTCCCATGACAAGAAAGATGCATAGTTTTCTTTTCTCAGTTGTGCAGTCTTGAATAATAGAATCTATTAATCTCAGATCAATTGGTGAAAACACCAATATTGCCAGAACAAACTGTAAGAAGGCATAGATGATCTGGTGGGAAAGATGCACAAAACTGACCCTATACATATGCTGTTAGAATAATAACAGTGATTAGTCCAATAGTCTCCAGGCATGGAGAAGCTGTTTCCATACCTCTTAGATCACATGGGAGCAGCCCTTTGAAACCTCAGTCTCAAAATGGCTCTACATTTTCCATTCTGTTTGGTCACAGTGAACTTCATTGTGTTAACTAATGGTCTTTCTAGCAATGCAATTTCCAGTATGACCCACATCTCTTAGCAAATTGTAAACATCTATCAGTACCCCAAGGCATTTCTCTTTGAATCTGGAATAGGGGCACACCAAGACTTTTTCCTTGAGTAATCTTTATTGGTTCTATTGTGTACTACTGGTCTCTAGAATGGTAGTTAACACCCTTTCAAAAGAAATCCATTTAGCCACCTACCTAAATGCATTCTACCAAAGGTCAGAACATTCTTGTATTTAAGGCTTTCGCAAGCAACTGAATGGATCATGTGCCTTGGAATTAACGGTTATGGTAAGATGGTAGGCATTGCAATTTGTAATAAATTATATTATTCTGCCATTTGTGGTTTTTAATGGTGTACGTCATACAGGTGGTCGTGGATAAAGCACAACATTATACATTTAATTAATGCATGCTTTTCTAATGGTGGTGCTTTTAATTGCTTTTAATTCTATTAATAGCTAAATTATATTTTAACTTTTGCATAATGTATACTTTTAGCTTTATCTGTTGTAACTTTTATAAGCTGTCTTAAGTGCCATTGGTGGGGAAAAGGTGGGATATAAATAGATAAAATGAGGCTGATGCTGATGCATTGGTACTTATTGTAGCTTATGGAGCAGTATAAAACAAGTTCACTCCATCTTCTACTTGACATCCTTTCAGATATTTAAAGATGGCTATCATGTCACCCTTCAGTCTTCTCTTCTCCAAGGTTAACATACACAGATCCCTAAGTCATTCTTCATAAGGCTTGTTTCCAGACTTTGCATCATCTTGGGTTACCCTTCTTTGGAGACATTCCAGCTTGTCACTATCTTTCTTGAACTGTCGTGTCTAGAACTGAGCAAAGTCTTGCATATGAGGTCTGACAAAAGCAGAATAAAGCAGTACTGCTACTTCCCTTGATCTGGACACTATACCCCTGTTGATGTAGCCTGGAACTATTTGTTTGTTTGTTTATTGGTTTCTACTTCTTACTGTTTACTTATTTAGCCTGTGGTCTGCTAAGAATCTGAGATCTTTTTCACATGTACTGCTTTGAAGCCAGGTATCATCCATCCTATGCTTGTGCATTTCATTTTCTTTGCCTAGATGTAGTATCTTGCATTTATCACTGTTGAAATTCATTTTTTTTTAGTTTTGGCTCAGCTCTCCAATATGTCAAGGTCCATTTGAATTCTGAGCCTGTATTCTGGAGTATTAGCTACCTTCCATCTGTAAATTGGTAAGCATGCCTTCTATGTTATTATCTAAACCATTTAGGAAGATGTTGAACAACACTAGGCCCAGGACAGAATTCTGACACTAGTGACTTCTTTCCAGTGACTTTCCAGAATGAAAACCATCATTGGTGAGCACTTTCTGGGTTTGTTTGGTGAACAAGTTAAAAATGCAGTATAGCCCACAGTTCACCAGCTTGTCTGCAAGAATATCATGGGAGACCTTGTCAAAAAGTTTTACTGAAATCAAGATATATTGCATTCACAGCACTCTCTTGAGCTACCAAGCTTATAACTCTATTTTTAAAAAAGTATTAACTCAGCATGACTTTAGAGAAATCCATGCAGTCTCTTAGTAATCACAGCATTCCTTTCTAAGTGTGTACAGACTGACTGTTTAATGATCTGTTTTAGAACCCTCCTTGGTGCCAGCATCAAGCTGACTGCTCAGTAGTTATTCAGGGTCTCTTTTTTACCCTTTCTGAGGATGGAGAAATTTATTCTTCTCCAAACTGCTCTTGCTACTTTTTTATTTGTGATGAAATATATGTTATGGAGACCAAGTGTGGTATAGTGGCTTGGGTGTTGAACTAGGACTCTGGAGACCAGTGTTTGAAGTCTCACTGGGCCATGGAAACCCACTGAGTGATATTGGGCAAGTTTCACACTCTCGGCTTCAGAGGAGGGCCATGGCAAACCCCCTCTGAACAAATCTTGCCAAGAAAATCCCATGATAGGTTTGCCTTAGAGTTGCCATAAGTTGGAAATTACTTGAAGGCACACAACAAGAAATATGTTATGTGTTAGAAAGTCTGCTGCTGGGATGTTCTAAAACAGCATGAATATCTTTATCCCATGGTCTCATCCTATTCTTGAAAAAGTAACTAAAATGCTACATTTACACTGCAACAAGTATAGATATAATGTACTGTAGTTATATAGAAAGCTAGTGAGGTATAGAGAGCTAGTGTTGTATAATGGTTTGAGTGTTGGACTATGACCCTAGAGACCAGGGTTTGATTCCTTGCTTGGCCATGGCAACCCACTGGGTGACACTGAGTGCATCACACACTCACAACCCCAGAAAACCTTGTGATAAGTTCACCCTAGACTTGCCACATCAGCAACAATGGTAGTTATACCTGTCATTGGGGAAACTGATTAAGTACAAGTTAATAATATTTGCACCCAGCTCTTTCCAAGTGAGTAAATTTCCACAAGTCAATTTGCATAAACAGTAATAATCTGAATTTTGCAAGTGTAATGTCTGAGAACTACATGTATTAATCTGCTGCTGCTAAAACAACCATTATTTGTGTTCCCTATCTATCTATAGATCTAGATAGGCACGGGTGTGAATGTGCATATAAATGTATGTCTATATCTACACATACATATAAATAGGTTGTGGCTTAAACTGTCAGTGTCCTGAATCCATTTAGTCAAACATACAAAGGCATCTTAATCAACAGGGCCAAACCCACCCTAATTGGATATTGCATTCATTTTACTATTGTTTGGCCTCATTTTTTGCTTGCTTGGCCTATTTATTTATTTACTTACTTACTTACTTGCTTACGAACAGGTTTATATCCTTTTAATATGAGACCAAATGGCTAAAACTATTCAAGTGACAGAATATGAATATTCTGAGTATGAATAACATGAACATAGGGACCAGTCATGGTGGGTGTAGTCTGATGATGATTAACAGATATAACAAGATTAATGCCGCACATCAAACACTTAAAGTGACTGTTATCACTGAGGGCTCATTTATTTCATATCCTATTGTTTCGACAGGAAAAATACCCAATAGTATTAGGATATTTAGCTCAATTAACTAATTAAATATTTTGATTTAAACTGCTGAAAGCAACACACCATAATATGCCATGCTATTGTTCCAAGTAAAGGACAATCCTTTTTCTAGGTTCTTTAATAGCCTTTCAGTAGGTATTTCTTTAGGGCCTGAATACCCTAAAGGCAGCAAATCCTGTCTGATCATGGAAGTACCAACCAGGGTGAGCCCTGGTTAAAACTTGGATGTGAGACCATTAATGAATAGCAAGTGCTGTAGGCTATATTTCAGAGGAAGGAACTGGAAAAACCAGTTCTGAGTATTCCTTGACTAAGAAAACTTTATGAAATCCATGGTGTTGGCATAAGTGACAGGAGACTTAGAGGCACAGAGCCAGTGTAGTGTAGTGGTTTGACTGTAGGACTATGACTGTGGAAATCAAGGTCTGAATCCCTGCTCAGCCGTGGAAAGCCACTGGTGACCTTGGGCAAGTCACACTCTCTCAGCCTCAGAGGAAGGCAAAGGCAACATCCTCTGAACAAATCTTGCCGAGACATTCCCATCATAGGGTTCACAACAACAACCACATGCATAGGTGTTCTGTAATGCCCCATTATACTAGTCTTTTAAAATGTAATTGTGGAAGGTACCCAAAGATATATAACTACGTTGTCTTGAGGCTGAAAATAATACTTTGGAGTTTTGTTATTAGGAAAGATGAAAACAGAGAAAGTAGACATTTTGTGAATGGCCAAAGCAGCAATACTATGATAATGACTTACATTTGAGAACAGAGGCTCCCTTGAGATTAGTTATGCATGTATTTCTGAATAAGAAACTACAAAAATGAGAGCTGGCGTGGTGTACGGTCTGAGCATTTGAATCCCCACTTGGACATGGAAACTCACTGGGTCTTAGGTCCATCACACACTCTCAGCCCTCAGAAAAACCCATGGTAGGTTTGTCTTAAGGTTGCCATAAGTCAGAAACAACCTGAAGGCACACAACAACAGAAACGTTGTGTTCCTCTGAAACCTCCAATCATTTAAAAAATAGAATAGCTTGACACAAAATTAATTTAATGTCCTTGATTTATATAGCCAAAGTATTATCACACTGATTCAAAAGTAAGTCTCAATGAGACTTAGTTAATAGAAATTATGTGTAGGATAGCAGTCAGCATGGTTTTAAATGTGTAATATACATTGCATTCATATGAAAATCAGTAAAACAGTTTAAGTACCAATATAGTATTACTTAAGATGGCAATGACTTTGTTCTTCATGAAGACTTTATGTACAAATAAAACATTTCCTAAAGAAAGAATTACATTTTGTGAAGATAGGTAAGTATTGTGGTGGTTCTAAAGATGGCTGTTCTTTTCACAACAGAATACCTATTGCTTCCTATTCTAATTCTCATTTCATAAAAATAGAAAATGTGTTATGGGTTGTTAAAGCAACATTTTTTGCAGATATGGCTTGGGAGATGGCATACAAACAACAGAACAGAAGAATGAAACAATTTTGAGTGTCCATGATCTAGATAGAAGTGATATAACAGTGCCACAGAATAATATCTGTAAATGGAGAAGTAGGGATTGAGCCTGCATGAAAAATTTTAACAGCCTCATACTGTTTGGAATGGGGAGCAAGATTAAATACATTTTTTCCCCTGTAAGCCAGAATAACGTTTGTAAAAAACCAAAGGTGATACATACATCCTGTATTGAAACTTTATTTCTCCTTTGGGTGCATAGATCACATTTCCCCCCTTAACATCCAAGTATATTTTGGGGGAAACCAAGAAGCCAACCGGTTCCCTTAGGGTACTGGGCTTGACGGCAGCTCCCTCACAGGCTAGGCCTCTAAGAACCTCGACCCACGCCGCCTCTCTTTTGGGCTGCTAATTCGAAAATGGAGGATGAGCGCCTCATCCATTAATTAATAATGTTGCTCTCTGTCTTCCTGTGTGTCACAAGCTGGAAAGGCGGCGGTCGGCCAATAAAGATGTAGGGGAAAGAAGTCGAAGGCTCCTCCCAGCCTCTCTTCCTCATTGAGAGCTGAAGTAGGAGATCAAAAACTTCCGAAGAGCTCAGACGGAGGGGGGAAGAAAGGGAAGGAGAAGAAACCGTCAAGGGGAAAGGGGGAATCTTTTTTTAAAAAAAGGAGCGGAGTCTCACTGAAAATACCAGCCAGGCGACGGAAGGCGCAGTCGGGGTACAAATCAGGTAGGAGGGGACGGTGCAGCCCTAACGTCTGTCTCAGGGGGAGCCTGGAAAAGACACTCTCTCTCTCTCTCCGGCACCTCCTGACAGGAGGAAGCTCATCAAACAGCCTCCCAGCTGGAGGGGATCCCTCATTAAACATCAAAAGGGCGAGACGCGGGGGGAGGAAAAGTGGGAGGAGGA
Source organism: Ctenosaura bakeri (assembly GCA_948474755.1). Classification (NCBI taxonomy): domain Eukaryota; kingdom Metazoa; phylum Chordata; class Lepidosauria; order Squamata; family Iguanidae; genus Ctenosaura; species Ctenosaura bakeri. Next base: position 39,182 of record CAOLHI010002940.1, read on the forward strand.
GGAGGAGGAGAGTCCCGGCAGAAGCCGCCGGACAGGAAAGGAGATAAGACCTGCCCTCCTGCCTTTCTCTCTCCTCTTCCCGGTTTGTTTGGCCTTTTGGAGGGAGGAGAAAAGAGGTGTTGCGGCCCAGCGGGCGCAGGTCAGGAAAGGGTTGACCCGGCGGGCAGACGGCGGCGGGGAGAGGCGGCGGCGGTAGCGGTGCCCGCGGTGGCCCAAGCGTGGCCTTAGAGACGCGGGTGGAGTAGGGAAATCCCCGGGACCGGCGAGCACGTTGTGGGGGGGAGAGCGCGGGCGAGCGGGCGGGCGGGCAGGAGCTGCTGCCGCCGCCTGCTGTTCGGCGTCATGGCCCCATTGTGAGGCGGCCTAGGGGAGGGGGCAGAGAAGCGGGGAGGAAGAAGGGAGAAGCTCGGCTTCCTCGGCGCGCTCGGTCCCCGGCGAGAGGAGAGCGGCGTGTCGTGTCAGGCGCGCATCCACACGCACACAAAAGGAGCCCGGGGGGGGCCTCTCTGCCTCGGCTGAACGCCCTCTTTTTCTCTGACGCGGATTAGGGACGGAGCGCGAGGGATGCCCCTGTTACACCGAAAGCCCTTCGTGAGGGAGAAGCCCCCCGCGGACTTGAGACCCGACGAGCACGTCTTCCACTGCAGGGTCACCAACGAGATCTTCAGGGACTACGAGTAAGAGGCGCCGCTTTCCTTTTCCTTCCCGGCCGCCCCCTCCGGCTCCCACGTCCGCGCGCGCCCCTCTCCTCGTGGGCGGGCTGGTTTGAACGGGAAAGGGCGGCGGCGGCAGACCAACGGCTGACACCTGGCCGAGGGGAGGGAATCCCCTCAGAGGGGTCGGGGGAATCCCCTGACCGCCCCTCACACTCTGGCGAGAGGGGGAAAAAATAGGGACGGGGGGGAGCCGACGGGGCAGGCTGCCCACCCCGGTCCTCGTGAGCGCGCCCTGAGCCCCCTTCCCGTTCAGGACTGGGGGAGGGGGGAGGGAAAGTTTGTGGCCAGGGAGCCTCGGATCCGCTCGCCGCCGCCGCCTCGCCCTGCCCCCGCTGCAATGATCTTGAGACCCCACCGCGCCTTGCCGCGCTTTTTACTAGGCCTGAAGAGTCTCTCTGTGTGTGTTTGCGCGCGCGTGTGGATGAAGCCCCGCACGTTTGACCGAAGCCGAGCGCGGAAACCGCCACAGAACCAACGGCCAGCCGCGTTATCTAGGCCAGGCGTGGGTTCAGGAGGGAGAGAGAGAGAGAGGGGTTGTCTGACGGGTGCTGCCGCTGCTAACCGTCTCGCACTATTGTTTTCCCAGCAGCTGGAAGGACGGGGGATAAACGCGCCGCCTGTTTAGCCGCCTTAGCGACTGCCTCCTTTTTCTAAATGCTGGGTTTAAAATCTCGACAGCCCTCCCCCCCCATATCTTCTTCAATAAGGCAGCTGGATAATCCTCCTCCCTCCCAACACCTGTTTTTCAACAATCACCAGGCCTTTTGCCACACGAAAAGATTTTTTGCTGGCTTTTAGTTACCCCCCCATAGTTTTCATTCGTGGGAGCTGGACTGGCACCTGTTTGTTGAACTACAGAGAGTGATGATATTGTATTTCTGTAGCATCTTCCCTGCCAGATAACTTATTTACAGTCTCAATTACATATCTCAATACTTTTTTAAAGCCTGATTTGTAAAATACACGGGTTTTATTGTAAACTACGCCAGTTTTCAAGCAAATGGATAGCACCATTGAATATATGGGCTTAGTTATATCCTAAATAATAGTGTGGTTCAATAATTTTCGTGTGTTCAAGCTGCTAGCCTTTTGTAGCTTTTAAATTTTCCTAGTTTTTAAAACCCCTCCCTTGTTTATTGTAAGAAAGAGGGACAACTTGTCCATAAAGCAGGCCTCCTGAGGAGAACTGTCAACTCATTGATTAGTGAGAAGTATTAACACATTTAGACCTCAGTCCTTCACACCCTTACTTGGAGGTAAGTTCCTTTGAATTCAGAGTAGACTAGCATGGCATTATGCTGTTACTTACTTAAGAATTTAAACCTTGGTATTTCAATATGGGAAATACTTTGGTGAGGTTTAATGACATTACTCTGGCTTTTGGATTTCATTGTGCCAAATGACGTTATGACTTAAGTGCTCAAACTCAGTTGTTAGGGCAGTACTTGAGGCCAAATCTTGGGTACTAAAATGAAAATCTTAAAACCCTGTTTCTGAAATGCTATCAATAGTGTGACCCCTGGGTGAGTGTTAATTTCAGCTAAATTCACCCATATTTCAAAAAGTGTTTATTTGCTTTCATTTTAGAGATTCCTTCAGCTTATAGTGTAGCATTCCCACAAAACAGTGTGAGGGCTAACTGAAAATCCAGTTTTAATTTATAATACATTCATAAATTGTATTCAGTGTTATTTTTAAGTATAGATGTGAGATAAAAGAAACGCTAAAATAACATATTAATTAATTAGGCAAGGAATGTTACAAATCCAGAGGATAAAACAGTTGTGATCCAAAACTCTTTGTGGTAATCAAGAAACAGGAAAGCATTTCCCGTCTTTTTCATTTAGTCACAAATATACGAGGAATAATTTATCTCAAACCCCTCAGAATTCCAGGGACTTCAAAAAGTTGTATAACTCACACATTGACATGAGCACATTTTTTAAAATACTTGGGCTATGTTTATCTTTAATATATGTTCCTTTACAAGATTTAATATAATTTTTTTAGTAACATGAAGTTAGAGCACACCTTGCTTTTCTCATGTTTAGACTTGTTTGATTGCTCAGATTGACTTTCCTTTATATAAAACCTTAAGTTTAAAAACACTGAGTAATATTCATTTGCATTTCACACAAAGCATTTGTGTTTTTTCTAAATCTGTTTTTTATTAGTTCTATAATAATGATAATAAGAAATGAAACGTCAGAACTTGATCAGTGTCTGCAACAGTGTCATCCCAGGCACCCAAGGTAACACCTAAAGTCAAATGCCGAGTTCCTTTTCTTTCATTTAAGAAACCATTGCTGTCCTGTAGAGCAGGCGTGGGAGTCATGTGGCTCTCAGGATTTTGTTGGACTCCTTCAGTCCCATCTGCCCTAGCCAGGATAGTCAGTAGTGAGGAATGGTGGGAGATGCTTTCCCACAATATCTGGAAGGATCACAGGATTCCCATCCTTTTTATACAGGCCATTTAACTGGAGTGAGAGAAGAACTTTAGGGTGAAGTTGGAGGGTATCTCCCCAGTGTGACTCTATCCAGTGTTTTGAAATTCTCATCTCTGCTTTCCCCATTCAGAAATGAAACAGTAAGAGTATTTTAGACTCCTTAAAGAAACTACAAAAAATGATTGTAAGATAGCAGTGTGTAAAACACAAAAAGCCAGAACTGTTCTTTGTGTGCATGTGTTAAATAATCTTCCTGCTTTTGTTTTCTCAGAGTATTCATGTGTGGTTAAAAACATTAGTTTCTTTTGATTTGCCTATAGCAAAGATCTGATATTACTGGGATACTTGCCCAAAAAGTATCAGTGGAGCCGCCAATCTTACCTCTCTTCGGAGAGATTTTTGAAGTACAGACTGTAATAGGTCACCAATAACAAAGTCTGCAGTGGGCCCTCAGTATCCACTAGGGTTTGGTTCCAGCACCACCCAGCTCCTGCGGATACTGAAATTCATGGATGCTCAAGTCCTTTTATGTACAGTGGTGTAGTTGAATGGCATCCCTTATATAAAATGGCAAAATCAAAGTTTGCTTTTTGGATTTTTTAAATATTTTCAAGCTGTTGTTGGTTGAATCGATGGGTACAGAATCTGTATATATGGAGGGCCAACTGTATTACCTTTTTAAAGAATGATGAAGTCACCTTCTCATTGATTCATCAGCTTGTATCTCTTTTTCTTTCCAATAGCTTGGGATAGAGTTGTTTTCCCTCATTACTTACAACAGTCCCATGAGGCTGAGAGAAAGTTACTGTTTAGGGTCATCCATCAAACCTTGAGTGGACTAGGGACCTTTCTGCCCTACACTGTTATAGTGCTATTATTCAGCATCCTATGGAATCCTGAGGTTTACAGTTTAGGGAGGGCCATTTAGAATTCTCAGCCAGAGAACTCTTTCTCTTCAGCAAACTACAAACCTCAGAATTCCACAGGATGTTAAAAGTGGAATAATAGCACTATAACAGCATAGGGCAGAAAGGCCCTAGGTATCATCCATTATGGACATTGTGCTGGATCTTGGATTTGGAGGTACACTCTGTTTTGTGGCATAAAGTAGTCATGAGAATGACTTGTGCTTTCCTGGGTTACTGATTATTTTGATTGCATATCTTCCCTAGGCAAAGAGCTTTTTCATGTTAACAGTAAGCTCAGAGATGCTATGCTATTTTGGGTGCCTACCTTCATAGGTTGGCTTATAATAGCCAATACCAATTGCTAAAGTATAACAGTATGATACAAAAATGTACAATGGTATAAAATAATACCAGAATATACAGTAGTTATAAAATGAATGCTAAAATTGCCCCAAAGTGACTAGATTTTTTAAAAACAACAACAAGGTAGTATTCTGTCAAAAAAGCAGTAGAGAGGGGATGATAGGTATCTCCAAGGGAAGAGAATTATAGAGATGGTGCCACCATAGAAAAGATGAAGTACTACTGGCTAGAGCCACAAGGAACCAGTCTCAAGACTTCTGTAGGTTAATGTGAATGCAGTTGAGCCTTCAGTTAAAGAAGTCTCAGATAGTTTAGGTTTCTAAAAACTGAAACCAGTATCTTAAATTTGAGCCTACAACAAATAGGCGGGTACTTCAAATGAAACATGGGTAGTATGACCAGAATACTTAAGACCTGCAAGCATCTTACTACTAAGTTTGGCTCCAACTGAAATTTCCAAATTGTTTATAAGAGTATATATGTTTTTAAGAGTAGCCTCTTGTATCCTGTGGTCGATAGCAGTTTGAGCTATTTAAGAAATACTTGTGGACACTATAGTAACTTTATAACTTGAATGTGATTTGGCATCAGTTTATTTCATGTGCAAATAACAACACGGAAAAATATATCATACCACCTACACATAGAAGTTGATGGAGGGACAGGTAAAAGAGAAGTACTTTCAAAGTGACTCTAAAAGTTTTTAAATGTATAATGGTCTCGGGTCCAGTAGAGGGAGCCAATTTATTGTTTTTCTGTCAATTGATAGGTTGCTTTGTTATATATGATCTTAAGGATATATTTTTGTTCTATGTTGGTTTGCTATTATGGTATTTAAAAATCATAATTTTAAAGGAGTAATAAGGTATCCAGTGGCCTTGTTGGCTAATCTGAAACTTCTCTTTCCTTGATCATGGTATTTTCCATTAGGAAAAAGATCCCAAGTGGAGGGGGCAGCATGTAGGAACTATTATTTCAACTGCCCAGGACATCTGGCCATTACAGAGTCAACCAAAAGCCATCAGGAAACTAAGTAGTTCCATTGGATGTAGCCATTCAAATAGCAATTCATAAAACAACCACCTTTGCAGAGGTGCTCCAACAGGTTTAGGTAGTGGTCTAATGTGGCTCCCATATATTTAAATCACAGGAGGAGGAAGGGCTTACTGTATGCATAGTCCCAGATCCCCAGAAACCTAATCTGTAGTTGGTTACTCATGCTTACTTTTGAATAAGGAGTTGAAAACAAATTATAGCTGTATTGTACTTTAAAAGTATTGTGCAGGTTGTCTCTGAATTATGTCTCCTTACAATGTTGACAGGGCCTTCTTGGTTAGCACACTCAAGTCTTGGAAACCCCCACCCCACTCCCAACAAGCCTTGCTCTGCTACCCTTTTCTTGGAATTTGAAGATTTCTGTTCCTTTCACAAAGTCAGCTCTGCAGAGAAGAGTAATAATAGCAGTAGGAGGGAATAAAAGATATACTAAAGATTTGGTGTCAGAAAGTAGCCACACATGACATTGGGAAACCTCTACAGTGTCTTTGTTACCCTGTGATTTTTTTCACAGTATTCTGTAGCCTATTCTCCAATAACATTCTTAGCTTGTTCCTTTTACAGCAAGCCACTTCCTCTTCCTGTAGTTTCTTCTCTGAACTCACATGACTGTTAACTCCCTCCCAGCACTCAAACTTATTCCCTCCATTCTGAGATCAAAACAAAACAAAAAAAACAAAGCATTTTTGGAAAAGCTGCCTTTAAGTTGCTGAAACATACCTATCCGCAACATCTTAAAGACACTGATCGTCACTAGTCTATACAGTTAAGATCAAAAAAGAAATAATTTTTGTTATGTTGTCACATTTAACTTGCAAATAAATTTTAAAAATGCTTAAATCAGATGAGATACAGGAGTCTAGATAGAACTGCAACTATTGAATAAGAATTCTGTTACCCTGCTGGCAGGGCCTCCAACTGCATGGAGTTGGGTGTTGTCACCAAAACTATTCAGAGGCTACTCTAGCTGAAGTTTGTTGCTGAATGTCAGTGGCACTCTGTTGTTTTTAGTTGATTGCACAAAACAGGGTTTAGTGGCACATATAGGCTGTGAGTTATGCTGTATACATCATGCTGTAATCCCAGGACGTTCAACAACAGTCGCTATTCATTAATATCATCTTTTGAGCCAAAGTCCTGGACAAAGTAGTGACAATTTAACTTCAGACATCTTTGGATTGCTCTGATCTAAAAGTGGCAATTGCCAGGAGTTGGGGGCTGCAATGACACTCTAGTCAACCTCAAGGGCTACACACATCTGCCATTTTAACTGTTTGGTTCCCATTCAAATTTGGGAGGATGCTCTGGGCCCTAGAGTCCTCAGAAATGGGGGAGGGGCACATGCAGCTTGCAGATTGTACTTTCCCTACCCCAAAACTGATCTGTCTCAGTGTTATGACTCAGGATTAATATTGAAATGGGTTTGGTGCTCTGATATCCCTTGGTCAGGAGAGAGTGGGAGCACAAGTCTGCCGATTCTCCTTGATGTTTCAGTAGTTCTGGATACAAGCAAACATGGTATATTGCTAGACCAGCTCCATGTGTTGGATGCCAAAAACAGTGGTAATTGTTCCATTCTCACTTGGGGAGAAATAACTGTAAAGAGTTTTCTATTTGATGCCTTGGTCTTTCAGCAGTGGAGTCTCCATTTTTTTTAAATATCCTATGGTTTTTAGTATCTATATGAAACTGCTGGGTTAGATCATCAGAGGGTAAGTTGTCATTGATATGTGGGTGACACATAACTCTTTTGGCATAAGAGTCGAGTGAGATTATGTAAGTGCTGAACTGATGTCTGGACTTGGTAACAGGCTGGATGGGATGATCAGACTGATATATATATGTGTGTGTGTGTGTGTGTATAAATAAAAAATGAAGACACTTTGAGTAGAAGGTTCTCATGTGGGGCGTCTGGGTATGCAATCCAGAGTTGCACTTCCTTGACATAGCATATGCATAGCTTGGTGATACCCTTTGATTCATTTTCATTATTGAGAACTAGGTGATCTTGGAGACTCAAAGCTACAGCTATTTAATCACCTAAAGGGATAGGCTGGCCTTGCAGCTGCTGACCCTGGTAACCTTTCATTGAACAACTGCATTTAGTATGTAGGAATGTCCTTGAAAATGGTTTAGTGCATGCAGAATGTGGCTATCAGAACTTAGTTGATGTAGCTGGATGGAATCATATCACGCAATTCTGAAAGAATTAGATTGCCTGCCTGTCACCTGGCTACTGTGACATATTAAGTTGGAGTGTTCACTATGTTGTGCTGACTGTCTCTCAGTTGCTGTTACTGCATTTTCTCTGTGGTTTTGTACATGCGTGTTTTCAATTGATATTACTATGTATGGTACTAAGAATAGTTTATAACAATACTTTACAATCCTGTGGTTTCCACGAGAGTGAAGGATGGTTTATAAACTCTCTTAGCAAATAAATATCTGTCCAGTCAGTTGCAGTGGTTGATTCTGGATTCTAGTGTTATATGTGCAGAAGGAAAACATGAACACTTTAAGTTACTCTATTTGTATCCTGTCCTTTATCCAAGAATAGCGCTCAAAGTGGCTAACATAATAAAAGGAAATACTGTACAACTAAAACCACATATATCTGAAAGCTTACAAAAAGTTTTGATTAAAATGATACTGAACTGTCTATAGAATTAAAACCCACATAAAACATTAATTTAAAACCATAGATTAAAACAGTACAGCAATAAAACAGAAACTCACTTCCCAAATGCTTGCTGAATTAAAAAGTCTTCACTGGACAACAAAAAGATAGCAAGGAAGGAACCAGCCTAACCTCCCTAAGAAGAGTGAAAGCATCTTTCACTCCAGTTTTTCCACTCATTCCACTAAGAGAGATATATTAAGAGGTTTTATAGTTAAATAAATCTCTTAATATATCTTTCTTAGTTATCTTTTTTCTAACTTAAGGGAAAAAATCGCATTCATTGCTTCCTTTCCTTAAAAAGAAAGTGCCTCAGCCTGAGATATAGTGGCTGTACCTGGATGGACTGATGGCTATTTAGGGATGCTTACATTCTCCAAGTGGCTTACAATAAAAATTGAATGCTAAGAAATAAAGATATAACAAAAACTAACACAAGGCTCTAAAATTTCTGCATGAAGTGTGCCACACCATATATTTGTAGGAAGACATTACAGTACTGACAATTGCTGCTTGCATGAAATTTGCTTTTCTGGCAGCTGCTGTTTACTGGGCTTCTGTTAAGCTATTCAAAAACTCTAAAATTTCCAAGACTCGTTCAGAAAAGTGACTTTGAACAGAAATGTAAAGCTAGGTTTTCCTATAAATAGATTTACCTTTATACTTATATTGAAGTTAATTTGAAATTTTGTTGTATGCTTACCTATTTTGAAGAGATCATTGTAGACCAGAGCTTTCCAAACTATGTGTCACAATACATTAGTGCGTTGGCTGCAGTGTACAGGTGTGTCGCGCAAATGTAATGGGTGGAAGAGCTGCCTCTTCCACTACTGCAGCAGGCCAGGCCCAGGTGAAAGGGCTGCCTCTGCCACCACTGCCATGACCCAAGGAAGACCCTGGTGACCCTGGTGAGGGCAGTGGTGGTGGTGATGGCAGGGCAGGTCTACGTGGAGGGGCTGCCTCTCTTGCCGCTGCTGCCACTGTTCTGGGTCGAGGAAGACCCCAGTGAGGGTGTCTGCAGTGGCGGGTCAGGCTCAGGTGGAGGGGCTGCTCCACTTACTGAATTACTTACTGAATTACTGTGTCACGAAATGATGCATGTATAAAATGTGTGCCACTAACATGAAAACTTTGGAAAGCTCTGTGGTAGACTAGTTCTCATTTTGTATGTATGTGCTTTCAAGTTGCCTGTTGACTTATGGCAAGGGTTTGCTTAGGCAAGGAATACTCAGAGGTAATATTGACAGTTCTTCCTTTGAAATATAGCATACATTCACCTAGATAATTTGGTATTATCTAATCTAAAAAGAGCAGACTTGATTATGTTCATAGACTATCACAGATAGAACATTCTGTCATGTTCCTGGCATGAATCCTGATTCAGATAAGTTGGAAAGGAAAGCAAACAAAAATGGTGTCTAAATCTCAGTAGTCAGTGAAAATTAAAAACTGCAAACTTCTGAAATAGCTAAAAAGTAAATCCCTCTCTGGTTTCCTTTTGTTTTGTCAGTTTCAAGACATTAAGCTGACTATTTCTAAGCTAAAACTTGGGAGAAGGAGGTGCAAAAAGCCAAAAGTTGAAGATAAGAATAACTAGTAAGGGAATATTTTTGCATCTCTGAGAACAAACATGTGACATATACACTTTAAAGATGATAGTTAATGATGTAAATCATTCCTGTCTTTTACTGCTTCAAATAATGGGGATTGAAACCTGAAATGTTTAATTTAAAAATATGTTTGTCTTAACATTCCTTTTGGAAATATTAACTCTCTCTGTCTCTCTCTGTATATGTGTGTGTATGTGTGTATATATAATTTTTTTTTAAATACCAGTGGGCAAATGATGAGAAAAAGAGCAGATGGGAAGTTCATGTAGAAATATTGTTCAGGACATGCAGTTTCATTATTATTAATTTGAATTTTCCACCAAGGAGAGCTTAGTTCTTAAATGCGACTATAACAAACCACTGAAAAATAGGCAGTGATGGCTGACTCTTAGTTGCTCTGTTATTATGAGGTGAGACTGTGATATATGTCTTGGGAGAAAGGCAAGATATATGTCAAATATGTCATGTGTGTTGCTATAGTTGCATGAAGGGCTATGTTGGTATATTGAGATTGTTAACAAGAGACAACTGGGTGGGGACCGTAGTTCCGTAGTATAACAAATGCTCTGTATCCAGTGATTCTTAACTTCTTCTTTACTGAGGACTCCCCTTAAATATAATTTGTTGCCAGGAGTTAACTCAGGATTTAAATATTTAAATTTAGATTTAAATATTCAAATATTTATTTCTCAAAGGTCTCACTGGACTAGGATTCAAATCCCCACTTAGACACTGGGAGACCTTGGGCAAGTCACATTCTCTCAGCCTCAGAGGAAGGAAAAGGCAAACCGCCTATGAACAAATCTTGCCAGAAAACCCTGTGATAGGTTCACCTTAGGGTTACCGTAAGTCAGAAGTGACTTGAAGGCACACAACAACAAAGTGCCACTGACAGTGGAGGTTCTTTCTAGCCATCATGTCTCTTCCCTTTGAAAATGACTTATGGCTTTAAGGTAAACCTATAATGGGGGTTTTTTTGACAGGAATTTTTTTTTTTTTTTTGCCTTTGCTTTTCTCTGACCTATATGGCTTAGGTCTGGATTCTTTGAAAGACTACATCTCACTATACAGACCTGCAGGGGCTCTAAGATCTGCAGGAAAGGCTTACTCTTGGTCCTGCTACCATCCAAAGCTCACCTGGTGAGGTCATGGCTCTCAGAGGCTTCCACCCTCTGGAACTCCTTTCCTCAGGAAGCTAAGGCCAGCACCCCCCTTGCTGGTTTTTGTTTTGTTTTGTTTTTTGTTTTTTTTGGTTTTTTTTGTTTTTGTTATCAGGCAGATAGATTCTTATTTTAGGTGGCTTTTAATATGTAAGCAGGTAGGCTTTTAATTTATAAGGATTTTTTAAATTTTTTGTTGTTTTTTAATTTTTTATAATTTTACAAACATGATTTTAAATATATTTTTAATGTTTTTAATTGTTTTAAATATTTTATTAATATTTTAAATTTTTTGGAAGCTGCCTTGGATCCTACTCTGGGAGAAAAGTGGCACATAAATATAACAAATCTATAAAATTCTAGGTCTGGGTACCAATTAGTAGGAAAGACCTATGACTTGGGAGCCTGGAGAGCCACTGCCAGTCCAAGTCGATATTTTTGGCCTACAGGAACAATTAGCTGATCGAATATAATGCAGTTTTTTTATAGACTGCAATATAAAGAGTTTGCAAATAAATTATATTTATTTTCTTATTATTTGTCAGGCATGTCTCATAGCATTGTAAACATAAATTTGGAATAGGAGATCACCATGTATGCTGTCTTGAGCTTCTTAGATAAATGGCAGGTCATAAATGTAATGAAGGCAAACATTTAGATACAGATGATAATGTGAAATAGTACAAGACCCAAATCACTAGGACTCAAAGTTTGTGGTTGGATGTCACTCCCAGTAAACAGTGACTAATAATGTAGAGTTCATTTTAGTTACTTTAACTTTCTTCATTGCAGTGACTTTTTTGAACGAACCATTCTGTGTAATAGCCTTGTGTGGAGCTGTGCTGTCACAGGTAAACCGGGACTCACCTATCAAGAAGCACTAGAATCAGAAAAGAAAGCCATAGAAAATCTCCAAAACTTTCCAGAGGCACTTATTGTTCCAGTCCTCTACTTAGTGACCCGTACTCAGCACTCACGACTTCATGAAGTTTGTGATGACATCTTTGCTTATGTCAAGGACCGTTATTTTGTTGGTGAAATTGTTGAAGTGCTTCGGAATAATGGTGAAAGGTAAGGTTCTTTGATACATGTTAATTTGGTTGCTTACATTTATGGTTACTTGAAAAAGAACACTCAGTCTAGGGCAGCTTGTAAACAGTAATTTTAGATGGCTTTGATGGTCACTTTGTTGGGATCTTTAATTATGTTTTGCAAATAGATTCAAATTTTTTTGTGCAATGTTCTATTTCCTCATCTGGATATTTCATTGGTTTGGTAATAAAAAATCATTTTGAATCTATAGATGAGTAGGTCATAAATCTAAACCGAAAGAATACTGTCTGCATGATAAAATACTTGGTTTATTTGACTTGTCATTTTAAAAGCAGTAGCTTCAATGTGGGTATTTTCTTCCTGATCTCCTAACAGAGATTAGATAGATTGAAATATATAACAAACTTAGACTTCCTTATTTCCTCTTTCCATGGTTTCCCCGATTTTCATGGTTTAGTACTATATCAACATTAGTCCTAATTCTGTTTATGTTAATTATCTTACCTTTGTAGTCAGAGCTTGAAAGTCCACGCCAGATCTTAGCTCCAAATGTACATTAAGAAAAGGAATCTGTTCGTTGTTCACTGGGTTCCTTACCATTGCATTTATAACGCTACCCAATGATTAAAAAGTAAAGAGAGGGAATGAAGAATTCACGTAAGAGGAAAGGGGAGATAGAGATTACCCATTCATGCTCTCAGTTTCCTAACCATTTGGAAACCTAAGGCCTTCACTTGGCCAGTTTAGTAGCCAGAATCTCCTTTGGTCAGCAGAATCGGAAGAAATGTCAGTCCCCATCCTTGCTGCAGTGTCCTGCACCCCATCAGAACTAGTTTTAGAAGGCTGGGCTGTTGTGTGAAACAGTGTAGGCAGCTGTAAGAGGGAGGAGAGGTGAAGAAATGTCGATTGTACTAACAGTTATTATTATCAGTAGTAATAGTAGTATCCCACCTTTCTCCCAAAATTGGGACTCAATACAGCGTACAATTTTAAAAGAACAATACAACCAAAAGCATTCAGAAAGTGAACATTAAAATGGAATTAAAATAGTCACAATATTAAAACAGTTCAGATCAACAGTTAATAAAAATAATTAATGCAGCACCCTTTAGTCCATTCTTTAAAAACATTCTGTATTCTGTCAGAATAAAAAGGAGTTTGTCTGCCAGCAACAGGGAGCAAGTTATTCTAGCCTCCCTCAAAAGGAAGTTGCAGAATCTGTGGGCAGCCACCGAGAAGGCCCTGTGTTGTATCTCCATCAACCATGCTTGTGAGGGTAGTGGGACAGAGACGGGCCTCTCCTAATGATTTCGGGGTCTGGGCAGGCTCATACGAGGAGATACGGTCTGCCAGATAGTCTGGAGTTGGGCCGTAAAGGGCTTTATGGGTTATAACCAGCACTTTGACTTGCACCTGGAAGCTAACTGGCAGCCAGTGAAACTGTTACAACATGGGAGTAGCATGGTCCCTGTAACCTTCCCCAGTTAATACTGTGGCTGCAGCTCTTTGTAGTAGCTGAAGCTTCTGAACACTTATCAAAGTTAGCCCTGCATGTTATAGTAGTCCAAACAGGATGTAACTAAGGCATGTACCACTGTGGCCAGATCTGGTGTCTCAAGGAATGGTCAGAGTTGGCACACAAGCGCTACATTTGCACAAGCACTCCTGTCCTCTCCATTCAAAGCTGACACCAGGAATGCCTCCAAGCTGCAAACCTGTGTCTCAGAGGGAGTGTAACCCCATCTAACACAGACTGAATCCCTATTTCCTGATCTGCTCTTCAACTATCCAGAAGCATCCCTGTCTTGTCTGGATTAAGTTTCAGTTTGTTTGCCCTTATCCAGTCCATCAGTGATGACAGACACTGTCAATCAAAATAGCCTCTTTGGATTGAGGTGGAAAGGAGTAATAGAGCTGGATGTCTTTCACACTGCATCCTAAAGCTTCAGTTGACTTCTCCCAGCAGTTTCACGTATATATTAAATAGCACGGGAGACAGAACAGAATCCTGAGAAAACCCACAGGCCAATGGCTGAGGGGGTCCAATAGGAGTCCCACAGCACCACCTTCTGAGTGGGCCCCTCCACTAAGTAACAGATCCACTGTAAAACAGTGTGTTCAAGTCTCATTTCAGCAAAATAGCCTAAGTCCCATCCCAGTGAGGTGCCCAAGAAAGATAATATTTAAAGTTGCTAAGAGGTCTCACAGAACCAACCAGGACACATTCCTTCTGTCCAGTTGCCAGCTGAGGTCATCCACCAAAGTGACCAAAGCTGCCTCTGTTGCATAATCAGGCCTGAAAGCACATAGAAATGGATCTAAATAATCTGTTTCTTCAAGGCCACCATACGCTCTAATACGTTGACCAAAAATGATACAGTAAGCACTGATTGGTAATTATCCAGTATAGGGGGATTCAAGGTGGCTTTTTCACCAAAGGCCTAGCAACTGCCTCCTATAAGCAGTCTGGAACTCTGCCTTGTTATAATAGTGCTTTGACTACTCCTTTCACTCACTCAGCCAGTCCTGCTCTGACCTGTTTAGTGAGCCAGCAAGGGCAAGGGTCTACATACATGTGGTGGCTCTCACCTATCTAAGGTTCCTGTTCACATCCTCGGACTGCACAAATTGAAAAGTGTCCAGTTAAGTTGTCTCTCCACATCTTTGGGTCTAACTTTTACCAATTTGATAATTTGCCGCTACCTGCACTGCTACCCCATGCCATTTTTAATAAGGACATATAAGTCTTGCCATGTTTGCAATCTCTCTGCAATCTTCGCAGGACCTGGAAAGACTGTGAGAGATTTCAACCATGAGGCAAGGCTTGTAAGTCCATATTAAAAAATGCATAGGGCTACAGAGGAGGTGGTGGCAAGTGCTGCCAGCCACCCACTTCTGCCTTGTGAAGGAAGCCAGCCACCTCAACCACAGAACCGGGCAACTGGCATACTCCTCACTACTGACTCAAATTTATTGGTACAGCATATTTGAATCTGCAGATCGTACAGTACTTTTTGTGTATCTTTTATGTGGTTGGGGAGCTATAGATAATGGTGTTTTTTCAACTCTTGTGAGGGTGCTGTGCCCCTAACCCCATGAATGTGGAGGGACGACTGTATACTGAACAAGTAGGCCAAGGTTACACCTGTTGGAACTGTACCAACTACAGTATACAAGTCAGAGCAGATCTGAGTGATTTTATTTGCAAAGTGCTGTGCAAATTCTTCATAGTGGGCTGTTGAAAAGTTGAGTTTTCAGTAGAAGCTTCATTCTAGGCCCATTTTTGCCATCATTTATTTATATAACATTATCAGTGTACATGGCACATTACATGGACGGTTTACAAGTCTTAATTTGACAATTCCCAGTTCTCAGGCTTACAGTCTAAAGACATGACACACAAGAAAAGGGACGGCAGTAGTGTGGTGGATTAAGTCCAGCACATGCTAGCTTCTGCTCTCACTGTGGCCATTGGAATGGAAATAGTGCCTTTCATCAGGGTCTTTTATCAGAAGGGCCTATATAGACCTATTTTATCTGGATGAATCAAACCTTAATCTTGTCTTAATCTAGTCTAATTAGTCTAGCATTCTGTTTGCAAGAATGGCCTGACTGGTTCTCTTGAAGTTGACAAGCGAGAAGTGAAATAGAAGACATGGAAGTTCAAGATCTGTCTTCCATAATGCAGATTTTTTTCCGTGAATTTATCTAGTCCTTTAAAAAATCCATGCTAATGAACATTGCAAGATCTTGTGGCAATGCATGCAGCAGATTACTATGTCACATGAAGAAAATGTTTCACTTGCTATTAATTCAACTGTGTGCACGGACTAAATTTCTAGGGTTTTAAAAGCAGGAGAAAGTCCCGTTTCACAAATTTCACAGAAGTCCAAATTTTATAAATGTTTATGATGACTTTTATATTATTTAAAAATAAAATATAAAGCCATATCATCTTAATATTTTCTTTATATAGAAGAAGATATGTTAACATTTAACATATCTGGGGTGAGGGGAACAGCAAGAAACAAAGCCGTTCTTTGTCTCTTGTCTGTAGTTCTCTTCCCCTATTTTGGCATATTGTTAAAATGGTTAAAGAAATTTTTCCTGGAGAACTTGACTTTGCTACTCTTCAAAGAGTGATTGCTGATTTTAAGTGTGTGAGGTCTATCCAACAAACAAGACTCCTTACAGTTTGTTAAGATGACACAGCCTTTAAGATGAATATGGAGTATGTTAACTCTCTTTAAAACGTCAGTGTCCAGCCTATGCAACCAGACCTGTAAGCTTTGGTAGTAACTAGAAGTAGTAACCAAAATGTTGAGAGCCCCATTCATTTGGATAACCTTAATTTGCTAAAGCTTTTCTGTTTTCTAAGTTTAATTAGCACAGTATTGATTTTTTGTTAATAGTAAACATTTATTTAGATATGATAAGCAAGAATGATTTTGAACACCATGCTGTAATATTGTGTTTCTCATGATACTGTCAAGGGCAAAAGTGTTACACTTAAAAATACCCTGCCTTCCTAGAGAGTTTCGATGGCCAACCTGCTTGCTATTTGTTTTCAGGCAAATGAAGATCAGCAGGCCTTTGAGGGCTGACCACTCAGTGGGAAAGGGTCTTTTATATTTGTTATACTTCCTTTTAATGGTCCTGCTTTTAACTGTCTTTAATTTTATTGGTAGTTTATTGTTTGCTTGTTTTTATCACACCTTTCTTCCTACACAGAAGGTTGTTTTAACTTTTGCAAGCTGCCCTGAGTCCCAGGATCCATTCACAGTACACAATTATAGCACTTCTGTTCCACTTGAACTACCATGGGGTTTTTGATTTGGTGAGGCACTAGAGAATCCTAAATGCCTCTCCTTAAACTGCAAATCCCAGGATGCCATAGGATGGAACTATGGCAGTAAAAGTGGAATCCTAGTGTAATGTGTACTGTGTAACGTGAGTGGGCCGCCGGGCTAGGAAAAGGCAGGGTATAAATGTTGTTGTTGCTTTAAAAGGAAAAATATTATAAACAAATACGTTTCATCATAACCCACTATTTTCTGATACAGTCTGAGACAAATGACTGTCATTTGCTGTCTACCTATGCATTCCTGATTTCTAGAAGCTTCAGATCTTAACCCCACAGTTTTCTCCATTAATCCATGTTTTGTTACTCTTTGCGTGGTCAGTCTTGGTTAGATCAGTATACAGTTCATGTGAATTAGAGGTGTGTATTGTGGCCTTGCAGATGTTGTTGGATTGCAGTTGCCATCAGCTGTAGCCAGAATAGTCATTGGTGAGGAGTGCTAGAAGCTGCACACCCCTGCTTTAAAGGAGCACAGGTGCTGCCAATAGTAATTGTGGTGGTTTTGAGGGGATAGAAAGATAATCCCAAACAAAGTCAATAATGGCCATATTCTTTCCCTCATTCTAGTTGTATTCAATGAATGCAGCAAGCAGACCTGAGACTAAATAATGCAAATATAACCTCTAAGCAATTCTTTGTAAAGACTTGTCTTGTATTATTTAAAACTGCACTGTGTTTGGAAGTGTAATGTGTTACTGCACCATTTTTTTTTGTATTGAAATACCTTGAAAAATTCTTCACAACCGTGCAGAATATGTGTGCGCATGACATTCCTGTGTATGCACACCCTCTCCGCTCATGAACCTTAAAATGTATCAGGAAATGAATGGACTATTATTATGATTAAATCTGAGATGCAACAGTTATGTTGTCCTTTATTTGAGTCATCAACTGTAATAAGAGATGAGCTTTTGCTAGTGTAAATAGTTAAATAGCGTAAAAAGCTTTGTTTCTTCTTCGTGGTCTCTGTCTCACACAATGGGAATCTTCATGGATGTGCAGTAGCTTTTTGGAAAGTTCCAGAACTGAGCAACTTGGTGAGAACCCCTCTCCCATCCAGTACTGAGTATACTCAGTCCCGCCAAGCTAATGGTCTCTCCTCAGTTTCTTTTCGTCCACCGACCTGTTAGCAGCTCAGAAGGCTTCTTTGTTGAGCAGTTCTTCTAATTCTTGCTTTTTTCTTTGTTCTTTTGTTTGTTTTTCGTCTCTTTACAACAAAAACTGTAAGAACTCTTCCCCCTTCTTATGTCGTCTTTGTTTAAGTTGTGTGTGTCTTGTGGCCGCAAGGTTTCTCCTTCTAATGCCCACCCCAAGTGACCTCAGGGAGAGCCATAATGTTCAGGCCTGTTCCATTGGTAAGGATTTCACCTCCCTCTCCACTTAACGTTTTTCCAAATGGGTTGCCCAGACAATTCACCTTGCCTATGAACTTGCCAGGCAACCTCCCCCGGCTCTGCTTTGTGCCGGCTCCACCAGGGCAGTGGCCTCTTCAGTGGCCCTTTTCAGGGGAGTTGACCTACAGGAGCTTTGTTGTGTGGCTACATGGTCCTGGCCTTCAACCTTTGTCTGCTGTTACTGCCTTGACTGCAGGGCCTTGTGGGATGCTCGCTTCAGTCGTGTGGTGTTGTCTTCTATCTTTTAGGACCTGACCCGCTGTCCAGTGGTAAGCTACTCAGTCTCCCATTGTGTGAGGCACAGAGACCATGAAGAAGAACAGGTTGCTTACCTGTAACTGTGATTCTTCGAGTGTCGTCTGTGCCCTCACACACACCCCTGCCTAGCCTCCCCTCTTTCACGTCCTTGCTCCTGCGGACTTCAAAACTGAGGCGAGACTGTTAGTTTGGTGGAACTGAGCGTGCTCAGTACCAGATGGGGGAGGGGTTCCCGCCAAGTTGCTCAGCTCTGGAACTTTCTGAAAAGCTACTGCGCATGCACGAAGATTCCCATTGTGTGAGGGCACAGATGACCACTCGAAGAACCACAGTTACAGATAAGCAACCTGTTCTTCACCCTCATTCCATTAAAACAATCTTTGCAGTATTATGTACGTACAGGTGGTACACTGAAGTCTTATGTGGAAATTACTTCAACTTTTGCAGTGGTTTAGATACAGAGGTGACCTCCTATATGCAGCAGTGTCTTCATAGAAAGGCTGTGATACTGTTGTTAGAATGTTGCTTTGAGAAACATGAGAATTGATCTAAATTCTTTCTTCTGCTTGTGGAAGAACTTTGCTAAAGCAGAAGAATAACTTTACACCTGACTATTGTAGTGCTTTGTAAAGTCTTTTTATTAGTGCTTGTGCAAGCATTTGCAGAACAGCATTACTGTTTGCTCCCTTCTTGAGTTCTTAGAGTTGATGTGTTAAGAAATTTCTATAGAACTACACGTATGTGTAACCTTCCCACTCTTTCTTTTTTGTTTGTTTGCTTTTTGGTTAGGATAAAATGATAATAGACTGCCAGCTATTTAAAAATTTAGATCTGTTTAATTAAACCTTTCTGCAATATGAAAGTATTGAATGTTCTTACATTTTGTTTATTGCAGATTGCAGTGTAAGATTTTGGAAGTTAAAGGACCATTGTATCACAACGGAATGACTAATGGCCATGTGAACAGTGCAGATGGAGGCACCATAGTTATTAGTGATAGTGATGATTCAGATTCAGATACCAGTTCTGCACAAAATGGGTAAATTCTACTTTCTTTCTTTTTTTTTAAATTCAGAGGCAGTTTCGAAAGGCTGGAAAACTCAGTTATAATGGCTGCTTAATGCTTGTTGCAAAACATCTTCATAAAAATCTGTACATCCATTTTACCTATTAAAAAAAAAATACAACATTCCAAAATGTGATAACTGAGATTGCAGGCTTTTATTTGTATATCCCAGAACATGTCAGCACATATCTCTGGGTGTGCTGCATTTGTGTGGAAACACATATAACTAAAGCTTTTCTGCTAGTGTTTAAGGAAGTCTTTGGATTTAAACAAGTGAGATTAAGACCAGCTAATATCTTCAAGTCTTTTGTTCCTATACTCAAATCGGATTGGTTTTTGGAAGATCACAATGATTGACCTTTATTTTTCAGGAAGGGAAAAGCCATAATTGATCCCTCTTTGTTCAAATACAAAGTGAAGCCTATAAAAAAACAACTGTATGAATCTGTTACAGTGAAAGCATTTCAAATATGGTAAGCATCTTTAGTTGCAGACCTATTTCTTCTGCACACACATATGCTCAAACCTAGACTTTGCTTCTGTTGGGCTCTCAGTAGGGCTGAGGGATCAATCCACAACCAAGGGGTTAATCCCTTGCAACAGGTGATTGAAACTGGAGTCCAAAGTTCTAATTTGTTTCATCCATTGGAAAAAAAAATTAAAATGTGCATTTCTTCTCCCATAAAAAACACTTGTGGTAATTTGATTCTGAATGGACAGAATGGCTTCAGCTGAAATGCAGAGTTTCAGTAATATTGGGTGAGGTGGGAACAACTGTAAGGGAGGGGGTGACATCTGAAAGTGATGTCATATCACTTCTGGTTTTATCCTAGACTGAAAATCAGCCATTTTTAGGGGGATTGGAACTCAAAACCAACCAATCAGTTGTATTTTGTGGCAGTTTGGATTATCCTAGGGTGATTGAGCTTTGAGGACCCACAAAAGCAGAGCACTTTCCCACTCCTACTCTAAATTAACTATTTAATCAGCTCCATTTTGCCATTCTAAAAACCACAGAGTAGGATAATGTTAGATTAATGTCATGGGTGACTTACTATTTTTATCCCTTATTAAAATTTCCTGGAATAGTGGTGGTTTAAAAGAATACTACCTTTACATTTCTTCGGAAGTCTGAATTATAACTATAGTGCACCAATTTATTTGGTAATGATGAGATCCCTGATAATGATATGTATTCCTTTTCTTTTGGGTCTGTGTTGATAGCCGGAGGAAACATCTTTTTTCTCGTGACAGACTTAAGCTTTTTTTGAAGCAACACTGTGAATCGTGTGATGGCATTGTTAAAATTAAGGTAATCAAAGTCATTAAAAACTTGAGTCTTTTAAGATGGAGAGTGAAGATGCAATTGATCTGATTTTAAAGTTGTATATGACAGTAACTGTGTAAAGTGTTCTTTAACTTATTTTGCTTATATTTTAAACAGTAATGCTAGAAGAGATTAACTTTTTGCATGAGATTATATTCTGTATTATAATAAATAAGTATTTATATTCTTTCCCTTATGAATTTTATATGAAAAGACGATGTATTTTTGAGTTCTGAATCAATCCATTTTGATAAAACAGAACAACAGGTCCTAGATTTTGATCATTCTATGGAAATTTCACTTTATATGAAGTTTGCGCAACACATATTTTATCTTGAAGCTCAGTTGAATCTTTATATAGTTGCTGGTTATTCTGCTGTTAGATGCTGTCATTAATTATTCTTCTGTTTGTTTCTGATGGTATATTTTAGTACTGTTTTGTGTAACTGATATGACAGTTTCAAATTGAAAAATGTTAACTATGAAACTCATGTGCACATGCATGCACACACTCACACACACACACAGAGCAAGCAGGCAGGGGGGTAACGGGGGGTAACTGCTTATGAGATTCTGTAACAAGAATAAGGCCCAGCTCACATCTAATGCCAAATCATGGATTTGACTTTTATTAGGCTTGTGTGCTGGAGTTCTTGTCTAACTTGTATCAGGCAAACCATAGTTTGCTGTTAATAATGCAAGAAATGAATGACAAATCATTGTTTGCTTGGGACCTTAGTTCAGCAAAGGAATTAAAACATGCAAGGAAAGATGAGGGAGCACACATGACTGAAACATAACTGTCACAACTGAAGTGGTTCTCATGAGAAAATCACTTTTCAAAAATACAGTAGTATTGTGATACTTTGAAGACAAATTTAGTATGACATACATTTCTTAGGATTGTCTGTGGTGTTTTTGTTTCAACAAAACTAGCATGGCTGCTTTTCTGGAAAAAAATGGTGGAAGAGAATGTCGGGAATGTGCTCTACAATTGTTGTATTGCTCTTGTTTTGGTGTAAATTGGAATCAGCTTTGTGAGATTGGTGTACTTTTTCATTGAAATGTTGCATTTGTGCCATTTTAGAAGGAATGCTTCAACCATAAATGCTCTTGTGAGTCATTTATTTTAGTGTTACATACAGTGGATCCATTTAGTACCTCAAACAGATGCAGACCCAAACTAGTTCACTGTAATGATGTCAGCTAAGAAGTAATGGAAATGGAATAGTTGCTTTTCTTTGTCCCATTAAAATAGTGGCTTATCAGCAGAGTGTACATCTAAGACCTGGAAACCTTCACACTATTTTTTTCACTTTTCTCTTCCAAGGTGATATCAGTTGCAAAATACAAGATAGGAGAAAAGAATTTTTCCTACTTCTTCCCTGATGATCCCCCTACTTTTGTCTCTAGTACTTCAAACAGGCGGCGAAGGAGGCCTCCAAAGATGGTAGGTATCAGATGATCTTGTATATAAATCAGTGCTTCTTTGCTTTCCAGTGGTTACAGTTGGGGTTCCAGTCTAAAAAATCAGCTTTCTAGATCAATTCAAATATACAAAGTGTCATGCTTTTTTTGTTCACCTTCACTATAACTCTCTGAGGTAGGTCATTATTGTTTGCGTTTCACAGTTAGAAATATGGACTGGCTCAACTCACTTTTTGGAGCCTTTGGAGAGGCTACAGTTCTGTTCTGACCATGCAGTATCCAAAATCTCACACCAAACCCACGTTGTAAGCAAAGCAGCTTTCCCATCGTGGCCATTAACATATTATTGGAGAGAGGGAGGATCAGTAGAGGATGTCATCTGGAGAGGGCCTCCTGAAGACCCCTGGAAATCCTTGCAGATGCCTGTTGCAGCATGTCCAGCTACAGGAAAATACCTGGATGAATCTTCACTCTCTAGCAACATGGAAATGACTGTGTTGAAGGGATCTGCATTGCTTACAAAGGCGGAAGTAGCACTGGGAGACGTAACTATTTGAAAGACATACTTATTTGAAGGATCTTGGCCATAATTTACAGAGGGTCAGATTCACAATGATCTTAGAGATTCATGGACAACGGGGATTCAAAATTTGCTATCATCAAAAAAAAAAAAAAATTCATAGTAATTTGTTTCACTTGAATTAAAACTACAGTGTGTCTTTACTGATCAAGTTGCTGTTGAAGGATGTAGGTTTTCAGTTATTTCTCTTTCATACGGTTTTGGTTTTGTCCCCAGGAGGATAGAGCTGCCGAAGAACAGTTTAGTCCTAGAAATGGAAGCAGTATAGTGAAAGAAAGGGCAAGATTCCAAAAAGAGAAAGAAGAAATGAGAACAATGGGTAAGTTTAACCTTGGGTGATGAGTTGAGTGTTCCCTAGATGTACATGCATATGTCCTAGGCTGAGTTCCGTTGAGTTTATAGTCTAATGCCACAAAGAGGTTTTAGGAATACTAAAGTTTTGTTGTACCTTAAAAATTCGTAAGAGACTTTCTTTTTGCTGCAATAGGCCAGAACCACTTCCAGAAACAGTTTTTAGTGTCACAAGAAAGCAAATATCACTGTACGTATGTTGTCCTTCAAGGAGATAAGTTGTATTGACCTGTTCACAGGCTTATTGTTGGAGGTACTGTTAGTCTCATACTCGTACGTTTGCATACCATCATACACATTTCTGTTTTGTTTCTTTATTTAAAATAGTTCAAAATAGTTCCTCCATTTAATTTTAGATTCTATACTCCTTTATTTGTTTTTTTAATTGAAATACATCATTTCTAAATAAATAAAATGCAGTATTTCAAAGTAAAAACCATAGTAAGACTGTTGTGATGTATATCAACAAAACAGGAAAAATTTGTAAGCTCAAATAGCAGCCTTAACCAGTAAAAGCTCCAATACAGTTTTTACCTGTGAATGGATCCAAAAATACTGTATTTCCTCTATTGTGTATTGTTGCGATGGTGTCGTTCTGCTGCAGTTCCAATATTGTGGCAGTCATGTGGTATCATTGGGCATTGTTCTCCCTTTCTTCCACCTGTCCCCAAGGAGGGTGAGCTTATTGCACTTCTAGTATCTGGACAAAGAGGACATCATAGTGCAGGTGAACAAAGTTGTTTTTATTCCATTCCCCAGTATTATTTTTTACTTTTGACGTAATTGCCCTGGTGGTTACCAGCACACTGTAGTTATGCCATTAGGCAAATAGCGAGCTATGATTGGAAGGGTGAAATGCTGAAATGGTGACCTGACAGGAAAATACAAGGCCAAAATAATGAGGAAGAAGTTGCCTAACATGCTGAAATGGTGCAAAGAAAAAAAAAGAAACATAGTATAGGAGATGCTGTAGGTAGTATGGACAGAGGAAAGGAGGAAGGGTCAGTGGAGTGGTGTGGAAGACCATTGCAGAAACATGCATGACCAAATTGACAGCATAGTGTTAATGCAAAGACAGTGTGATAGTGATTGTTTCTATACTGGTGTGTTTTTGTTCCCTTAAATAATGCAATTTCTGTAAGACTACAAGTTGGTGTGATAAAGCATTGTATCAGAGTTATTGTTTGCTAAGCCCAAAGTATTGTAGTTTATTCACTGGTTTTAATCACAATAGTAAATAAAAGTACAGAGTGTAGAGGCTGTTACTAGTCTCTCTGTTAATGGTGGTGGTTTGGTTTAGCCCTTGTAAGCTGGTTTTAGTTTTTTTGTGCAATCGCATTTCTTACTGTGATTGGTGTTAGTTTGATATTTGGAGCTAGATTTCACCATAGAATTTGATTATATTACTAACTGTAAAATTATAATTTTATTTTCAAGCTTAATTGTGGCCCATTGCCTACAGAACACATAATGAAGGGATAAATGTGAATAAATAATTGCTGCTCACCCCAGCTCTTCTGTCATGCATCCTAATCTTTATCCTTCTCATATTCCCAGAATACAAGAATGAAGTCAGCACAGACAACTACCAAAAGATCTGTGTTTCTGTAGTGCAGTGCTTAATGGTGATAATTCTGTTTTATGCTGCCTTCAGAACACAGCTTTATTTAATGTAGGGTTCAATTCTTGCAGGTTTTAGATGAGCAGTTTTCAAACATAAATCATTGTGTTGTTGTTGTTTTTTGTTTTTGTTTTAAAAAGCTACTCAAAACTGGAGAACTATCTAAGACAGCAATTCTCAAACTGTGGGTTGCGACCCCTTTGGGGGTCGAACGATCCTTTCACAGGGGTCGCCTAAGACCATCGGAAAATACATATTTCCGATGGTCTTAGGCTCCATTCCCTCCTCAGTGGTGGTGTGCAAGCGCGAGCCATGCGCTTGATCCTCCTGCCCCCTTTGGTGGGAGCGCGTGCGGCCACAGCATCGCCACAGCAGGAGTGGTGGTGCGCAAGTGTGAGCCACGCGCTCGCGTCCTCCTGCCCCCTGTTCAGAAGGGACTGAAATTGCTCCCCTTCTCCGCTACCGGGAGAACCTCCCGTCTAATGGGCCAGTTTGGGGGGGCAGCGGTAGCACAAGGGGGCAGGCCCCCTCCTCGCCACGGCCCCCGCCCCACTTGCCACGGAGGGGGGTGCTGCGGAAGGGCTGGGGGGCACGCAAGGCAGCGCTTTTCCAGGGAGGTGAGCTGCACCCGGTTTAAAAGACAAAGGCGCTGGGATTCCCCCCCCCAGCCAGGGTCGACACTCTGGAAACTTTTCACACGCTGCCCCCCAGCGGAAAAGAGAGCGAAGCAGAAGCAGAGCCCGGGGGGGGGGTTCTCGGAGTTTTTTTCCCAGGGGAGATGCGCAGCTCCTCTTTCCCTCCCTGCCCGCCCCCCTGTTCCTGGCCGGTGAGGCAGCCTTTGCAGGGGGGGAGGCATTGTTGGAATGGCGCCTTCCCACATTCCAGAGGGACGCAGCGGCCATCTCTGCAGCGCTTGTCTGCTCGCCAATGGGGGCAGGAGGACACGAGTGCGTGGCTCGCGCTTGTGCACCACTACCCAGGGAAGATGGGGGGGGGCTCAGCAGCATCGCCACAGCAGGAGCAGCCTGAGGGAAATTTGTGCCTCTCCTGAGGAGGTACCAGCGCGGGAACGACAGTGAGCCGGGCCAGGCTTCTCCCGCAAGCGCCGCGGGGATGACTTCAGCCGCCGCTGCCATTGTCGTGCGCTTCAACTCCTCTGAGGGCGTTGGAGGCAATACCCAGCCTCGGCGCCTCTCGCCTCCCCTGCGGAGCAAATGCTTGGTAAGGCAAGGGTGGCTTCTTGGCTTGGCCCATGGCTTGGTGCCCTGCTGGCCTGGATGGAGGGATGGAGAGGGCCTTGGCTTCTCTTGCTGGCCCTAACGTGCACCTACCCCCCCCCCGATTGAGCGGATTCCTGGATACCTCTTAAACTACCATAGGCCCGGGGTTTCTTTTTATTCCTCTCTATTAATGGCACTGTGGAAACTGATTTGGGGCTAAGTGGACACCAGGAGTAGGCAGTTTGGCTCCTTCCGAGGATTTTGGACATCTGTCTTACTCAGAGCAGCCAGTGGTTGAGGATTGTGGGACCTGTAATCTGAAATATCTAGAGGGTGTCAGGTTTAAAATTGCCAGATTGAAAGCTGGAGAGGGCTGTGTAGAAGAGAGGATATCAGTAGCTGTCAGGTAACAAGCAACATCTGGTGAAATTCGCTTTTCTATACAACCCTTAAAGGTACAGTAAGCTTCTCCGTTCCCCCCCCTCCACTGGCAACCCTATAGCGGTCTAGCTGCTTCACTTGTGTTAGTAGCAAGGGCAGCTGTCCCTGAATTTTTCTACATTTTTGTCCCCAGCCTGGACAACTGGAGTAATGAGTCTGGAAGTCTTGAGGGAAAGGCAGGATATAAATAAAATTAATAATGGTGATCATGATGATAATGATGACAACAACAATAATAATGACTCTTTTCCCTTTGGATACCATATTGTTTTAGTTGGGAATGTCATTGCAAAATACTGATTGGGTCCTTTAAAGTACTGTAAATAGAAACTATCCCCTTGCTTAATAACCTGTTCACTAGAGGCAGAATGGAGACAAAATTCAAGACCTTCTATATTACTTGTATGTACTTTAAAAGTGACTTCTGGTTCTTTCTTTCTTTCCCCAAGAATTAAAAGTGGAAATATTTGTTATACAGTAAATTAGAGTGAGGAACTGTGGCTTCAGATTTTTTTTTTTAAGTGACTGCAACACCCAGGTTTTGTTAAGTGGTTGCAACACCCACAGTTTTATTAAGGCTGCTAAGAGTTCTTGGTCAGAGGCTTGCAAAGAGGGCTGCAGTTGCCCACTCTGGTGCAAATGGTTTTTGCCATTAGACTTGAAGCATAAGTAGTTTTGTGTGAGGAAACATCCAGCATATGGCAGAGTTAAAATTTGTACGTAGGAACTATTTCTCAGTGTAAAGTCGAAGGCTTTCACGTCCAGAATCCATAGGTTGTTGTGGGTTTTCCAGGCTTTGAGGCTGTGTTCTATTAGTATTTTCTCCTGACATTTTGCCTGCATCTGTGGCTGGCATCTTCAGAGGATCTGAAGCCACAGATGCAGGTGAAACATCAGGAGAAAATACTAATAGAACACGGCCTCAAAGCCTGGAAAATCCACAACAACCTATTTCTTAGTGTTTTGTGTCAAAAATCCATTTTCCTTCTGCTCTCTCTCTCTCTCTCCTTCTCCATTTTCCTGCTTTGTCCTTAGCTTACTTTCACTGCTGTAAACTGAATTCAAAGTCCACAAATAATTGATCTTTGTTGTGCTCTTGCAAAGACTGCCCTGAGAATTTCTGATCTGGTGAGAAAGAAGCAATCTCAACCTTCGCACTGACATTGGCTTTTTACGCATACTGTAGCAAAATGTAGCAATGTAGCTTACTGTTGTTATATTAAGACTGTTACCCATGCTACGCCATGCTTCAAGACAAAATTTCATTTATTTGTAATTAGAAATAAATATTTCACAATATATAATTACATATTGTTTTTGTGATTAATCACTATGCTTCAATTATGTTCAATTTGTAACAATGAAAATACATCCTGCATATCAGATATTTACATTATGATTCATAACAGTAGCAAAATTACAGTTATGAAGTAGCAACGAAAATAATTTTATGGTTGGGGGTCATCACAACATGAGAAACTGTATTAAAGGGTCGCGGCATTAGGAAGGTTGAGAACCACTGATCTAAGATGTGGGCCCTTTGATGGACCAAAAGGAGCTGAAGAGGGAGTAGCTTTTGGCAGCAAGTATAGCTGTGTACTAAAAGCTACTCAGCTCTGGAATTTTCCATATGTTGCTCTGTGCAGGTGAAAACTCACTTGTGTAAGCACAGAGAACATGAAGAAGAAACTTTTTTTCCCTATATTTGAATTGCAAGATAATCTGTTCATCCACATGTTTTCTTTTGAAAACTTGATGTTCACATGTGCTGTGTAAATATAAATATAACACTAGCTCTCTTGTATACCTTTCAAAAAAGAAAAATTAAAAAAGGAGAAGGCAAATGCTGTAGAATCCAAGAAAAAGGAGAAAGAAGATAAGGAAAAAAGAAGGGAAGAACTAAAGAAGATTGTGGAAGAAGGGAAGCTGAAGAAGAAGGAAGAAAGAGAGCGACTCAAAATAGAAAAGGAAAAGGTACTCTCCATGCCAATTCCTAAAAGCTATGGGTTTGAAATGCTAGTAACAGTTGTATTCTGTACCAGTATTTAAAGGTTCTTAGTAAAGTAGAATTTCTGTCTTGGCCTAAGGGAGAGTAAGCAGTATTGATTTTTTTCTTCAGATAAGTTGTGTAGTAGAGCATTGTGTTTCTGCAGACTGCTAGAAATGCTCAGTTACAGTGGCTATTTGAGATAAACAGTTTTCTATGTGGATTTTTGTATCCTTGCTCTAAATCCTCTGTTATGTGCAGGATAGAATTCTAATTTTTTGGTCTTAATAACAAATTCTAGTTTTCAAGCAGACCTTACAATTATTATTGTTATAATGCTGTTGTAGAACGAGCTGTGTTATAATGTTACCATATCTTTTATATTACTCATCTCCAGACAGAGACAAGTTCATCTTCATTACTTTCTAAAATAGCTGGTACATGCATATAGACGCTGACATGGATGTAGCCGCTGACATGGATGTAGCCACTGACATGTTCCCTGATCACATTGTGTGTATATATGTGTGTAGATAGATATATAGAATTGGGAGCTGCTTTGTGCTGGCTGAAAGAGGACCTCCTGAAAGAATAATGCACTGTTCAATAAGAATTCTAAAATATGCTAAATTCAGCTGTTAATTTAAACTCATCATATGAAAGCTAACATTAAATTTTAAAAAATAGTAATATCAGTAGTCCCTGGGAAGTATAGGAAAGACAGTGGCTAAGAGAAATATGACATCTACTGTACAATTTCATAATGATTGTGTGTATCTAATCAAAAGGGAGGAGGCAAAAGAGAAGGCTGCCCAGTGGTGTCCTTCTGCCAATGGAATGAATAGCGCTGGTGGATTGAACCTCTTTTGCTCCATGCAGTTGGAGTTGAAGAGGGGAAGGAAAGTTCCTATTGCATGAGTGAATGTCATTATGTATAATGATGGATTTAGCCCATAGTTATGAACCAGTTGTGTAGTGGAGTCACAGATGAATGAGTTCTAAGGCACCATGAGCAAAAACAGTAAACAAAATGTTGGAGACACAAAAAGGACGCAGGTTGAAGTAATTTGACATTATGGTTCTGTTTAGTTACTTTGATAGTAATTTTCTGTGGAATTGCAGGAGAGAGAGAAATTGCGAGAAGAAAAAAGAAAATATCTAGAACATCTGAAGCAATGGAGTAAGCGCAGAGAAGACATGGAATGTGATGATCTCAAGGTAATGTAACATCAGAAGTAGACCCACAGTTTTGATCCACTTCCTTGTTAGCTTACATGACTGGATTTCTGTATGTTTCTTTAAAACCAGTTTTCAATCAAAGATCGCTCCTTAGGGAAACAATCAGTCATTAATTAGATCCCAAACTCACTGTGGATCACATCAAAGACTAACCTTCCTTTGTAGCTAGTTGACCTGCAGCTCACTGATAGGAGCAGTGTTGGTTTGTGTTTGGAAAGAGAGATATTTGATCCTTTCTCAATTGTGCAGATGTAAAAATTGATAAAGGATAAAATACTTTATCTGCTGATACTGCATTGTTCTACTTAAGTGAAAAAAAATCTTAACATAGGGAGATCCAATAGGATGCTTCCACTGACGGAAATGCTTTCAGCAGCAGAACTGAAAAGAGGTAATGCCCTCTCCCCACTGCATGCCCTTGTGCAATACAAAGCCTTTCCAAAGGATAGGAAACTCTTGGGAGCAGGTTTTGAGGTGTTTCCAGGGAATGCATGGTGAGAGGGGAGAAGCAGCAAATTCTGTTCTATAGGACTATATCAGTACAAAGTTGACTTTAGCTTATGCTAGATGGCTGCCTTACATTGAAAGCTGTTTTAAAAAGAAAAACAGGCATTGCCTTCAATTTGCTGAATTTCTGCTTTTGCCATTTTTTGAACAGTGCTGAGTATAGAATCTCAAGTATAGTAAATTTAAATAATATTGACATGACTTTACTGTTCACTTCATATGTTTAGCAGTAATATAACATTAATGGTTGCTTTCTTTTCAATGCAGGAACTTCCAGTTCCAACTCCAGTGAAAACCAGACTACCTCCAGAGATCTTTGGTGATGCTGTCATGGTTTTGGAGTTCCTCCATGCCTTTGGGGAACTCTTTGATCTTCAGGATGAGTTTCCTGATGGAGTGAGTTTAGGCAAGTATCTTTTTCTTATCTTTTTATCTTAAAGTATGTGACTTGTATCATATTTCTTGTATGTAGGCATTCATATTCAGTGTTCAAAATATCAGAATTTCACATAAATGTTATGTTAGTTCTGATATACATAAACTGACTACCTTTTCAAGAAGTGTATTATGAATATATTGGACTATGTGAACTCAGTTGTATGTAAAGACAGGATTAATCCATTTCCATCTTTGTGGTAGCTTCAAAAATGCCACTGTGCAATGCCTCTGAGCAATGTTTTGCACAATCTAGTTCATATTGTGAACCTTCTCTGTGAAATCCTGTATGTGCAGTCAATTCGTGTGTGCAATCTGGCATGAAAATCAGAATGTCTTCTAAAAGCATTTTTGATTGTAAGTTATATAGTTTACTGGATTCGGCAAACAAGGTACGGTGCTGCTTATCTCTCAGATGATGCCATCCCTGCCCCACTAAATGTACTTGCTGCTACAGGCATATTCATAGTTTGCCATAGCTGAAATCACCAGGGCTCATGCTCTTCCTGTTAAGCTGAAGTGCAAATCTGCAGAATAAACACAAGACAATTCTGTATATGGGTTTGTTTTGAAAAGAAACAATCACTTTCAGAGGAGTGATTCAAAGTGAATTGTGAGCTAGTGGGAAGCTAGCTTTGTTTGAGTTTGGTTTAGGAGCCTGCATCTAGTATTTTTTTTAAATTATTTACATTCCAAAGGGATCTCAGTTACTTACAATACTGTTCCTGTGTAAC
The DNA here is from genome assembly GCA_948474755.1 of Ctenosaura bakeri. Lineage (NCBI taxonomy): Eukaryota > Metazoa > Chordata > Lepidosauria > Squamata > Iguanidae > Ctenosaura > Ctenosaura bakeri. Next base: position 70,621 of record CAOLHI010002940.1, read on the forward strand.
AGAAAGCAGGAAAATACAAACACAAAAGGAGGAAAAATAACCACATTAGTTCTAAATTTCTATAAAAGGTAACCCAGTGTCCAAATATGAATCCATTTACTTCATCAATACATCATTCTTTAAAATGTTGCAAGTATTAATAGATCTTCTATCCTTTGGATCACTGGTGGAAAAAAAAATCTTTCCAATAACAAAGAAAGGATCAACGTTTTAGAAGTCTAAAGGGTGTGAAAAAGGCACTCCAATGGCCGTTTGTTAATTTCTAATATACAAGTAAACAATTCAAAAGAATATGCACATTTCTGTATATCAAGGAACTTTCCAAAACCAGATTTACTGATGTAATTACTTCTTCCCAGAATGTAGCTACTATGGGACAAGTCCAAAACATATGCACTAAAGGAGCATTAGTGGTATTACATCTCCAACAATTTGCTGATTTAGAAAGCCCTTTCTTGATGTTTTGGTGACCAGTATATCTGAAAGAGCAATTTCTGCTGTAGAAGACATAATTGGAGATCTATAACTAGTTACAAATGTTAAGTCTCATGGCCATTGATTAGTCAGAACTGGATTTTCCAATTCTGTATTCCATTCTTGCTGTAAACATCATGTGTAATATTTATTTATATAAATTTATGTCATCTGCATTTATAAATTTTTGGTTTGGATAGTTGGTTGGCCTCAATTAATATCTCTAATGTTAAGGGAACTTCAGATGGCACTTAAAGCTGTAAGGCCAAATCTGGATCATAACGAATGTTGCAGGTGTAGATATTGCCATTTAGCTGATGGAGGTAATTTAAACTGCTCTTGCAAAACTGAAAAAGACAAAAACTCATTGTCAACATCAAGTATTTGATGTAAGGTAGCAACCCCATTATTGGCCCACACCTTCCATAAAAGTGGTTCCTTACCAATTTTCAAATCTGTATTCCTTCGTAAAGCCAGTTTGGCTTGAGTATGTGAGTCAGATTTCAGTTGATGAGGCAATATTTGCCACATAGTTCTAACGGCTGAAATTGTTGCAAAACGTTGCCCCCCCTTTTTTTAGATAAAATGAGAACCTAGTACTTTCCATTTGAATACAGGTGCCAAAAATGAAGACTCCAAGGCTGACTATGGTAGATTGCTTACTTTAAATGGAAATGTCTAAAATTAATACAAGTTAACAGGTATGCCCAATGGTATTTAAGGAGATCTATAAGGCCAAGCCCCCTCTCTTTGATTAGAATTTACATCCTTTTCATTGAAATTATGGGAGGAGATAAGCTTCTCAAAAATCTCCTGGACAATGTGTTTAGTTTTTGAAAATACTTGCAAGGTATAAATAGAGGAATTCCACAAATAGCATAAACAATTCTAGGTGTAAGGTTTGTTTTAATCGTGTTTACCTTACCCCACAGACTCATCTTTAAGCTTTCCAGTCTCTTTAACTCTTGTGCAATATCTTTTATCAGTTCACTTATATTAAGATTAATCATCTGAGATAAGTCACTATGTATAATTATACCCAAATAAATAATACAATTCAGTCAATATTGAAATTGCCACGCTTTAAATATTCTAGTGTCCTTCTTGTCTCCCACTGGCAGTATTTCTGACCTGGACCAGTTAACTGAATACCCAGATATTTTACCATAATTATTAATTAACTGCAATAGAGACTGACTGCTGAGTCTTTGAAATTAACAACAAAAGATCAGCTACAAAAAGAGCATTATAAAATACTAAACTGACATGCAACAAATCCATTGATTCTGGAATTTTGTCTAATAGCACATGTTAAGGGCTCCAGGCAAAAACTGAATATTAAAAGAAGCAATGGACATCCCTGCCTTGTACCCCATTTCAGTATTAAAAAAAGGATGAGAAAAAATGGTCATAACCAATTTGGTGGTGAATATAAAAGTTTTATTAGTTTTATTTTTCAAGTATCTTCAGATTGCTCTTCATAGTATGCACGCTGCTTATCAGTTGCCAGCCTGATCATGAGATTTAAATGTGCTCGGGTATATACATGGATGTTGGATGTTTCATGTGCCCATATGTTTCAACTTTAGAGGATACCTATACATATGCTGACCTATGGCACTATGCATAATGAAATTTGAACATAGATTGACCAATTCCTTGAAACAAAGTAGTTTTACAATGAGGAACTGATCCATCTGTATGTTTTGAGTCCTTCTGCCAGCACTAAATTGCTGAATATGAGCAATTGTTTCAATGGGGCACCTGTTTGAAAATACCTCATATGGTAAATTGACAAATAATGTGCTACTTATATGGCAGGAGAGCTACTTTGAGTGTCTCTCCCCCTCAAACCATGTATCTATAGCAGTTTGACTAAGAGCACTTTTTTTTCTTATTCTTTACAGAAGTTCTAGAGGAAGCTCTTGTAGGAAATGACAGTGAAGGCCCACTATGTGAATTGTTGTTTTTCTTCCTGACGGCCATTTTTCAAGCAATGGCTGAAGAAGAAGAAGAAGTGGCCAAAGACCAAATTGCTGATGCTGAAACCAAAGGTCAGATTTCAATGGTGCTTCTTAAAGTAAAACTTTGCATACTAACCTGCATGCATGGCAATTTTTTCTTCAATTAACATTGCTTTTCTTCTGCATTCATAAGTGATGTAGAAAAGAGATGGTGTTTTAAGTGCATGCTGCAACAGCAATCTGGTTTGGTTTTGTGTTCAGCTTTCTAAAAGTGAAAACATTCCCTTTATTATGTGTGTCAAGAATTTCACATTGGCAGGTTTTTGGGAAGTGTCAAAATGCTCTTTTTGAAACTACATCAGCAGTATCAACTACAGAAAGTATACTTTGACCTCCAGGTCCCATCTGTCTCATCAGCAGCTGTGTCAGTTAGTTAACGTCCACAGAGACATATGTGTTGGTCTTTTGAAGGAAAAATCATTACTGTCTTCTAGCACTTTAAAGAGTAACACTCTTATTATGGCTTAGGTTTTCATGGACTAGAGTTTGGTTATTGTGGTATTTAGAGTGAATTCAGGCTTGATTTTTTCTAGGACCAATTTATTTGTCTTTTTGGCAGTCCGTGGTATCTGTAGGACTCTCTTCCAGCACTATATTTCAAACCTGGCTTTTGGCTAAGTAACTGACAGAAATGAGCCATATTTTTATTTCAATCCCATATTTTTATTTCAATATTTCAACTGGATTATGAATGCTAATTTGAATTCTATAGTAGAAGTAGGGAATATTTGGCCCTCAAGTGGTCTGGATTACAACTCCTGTAATTTGATCATTGGCTGTGCTAGATGGAGGTGATGGGAGATGTAAACTAAAACATTTGGTGAGATTCATCATCCCTGCCCTGCTAAAGAATGGTTTGTACATTAGGTTTTAAATTGAAAGTAGTTTATAAAGTTTATAAAGATTATGGAATCTGATGTTAAGAAAAAAGATTATAAGCAATAAGGAAGGAGTTTTAATTATAGGATGACATACTCCTGAGATGGTAGAAGATGGAGCGAGGAAAAAGAGTCCATTAGGAGGACCTTCTGTATGAGCAGTAGTAGAACAGTCTTCCTCAGAAGGGGTTTGACTCTTCTTGGAATGCTTTTAAACAGTGGTTGGATGTTCATGTCTAAGGAGTGCTTTAGTTGTGTATTCCTGCAGAGTAGTTTGGGATAGATGGCCTTTGTAGTCCCTTCTAACTCCTAGAATAATGTAGTGGGACATAGTGTAACACCAAGTGCTTCACTAAAAACTAGAATATTCTGCTGGTTCCTAATATCATACAATCATAGTTTCTAGTGAAGCAGTTCATATTATGTTATGTCCCATTATGTTATGGGGAAAAAGATATAAACTAAGCTGTCCATAAATTATTTTGAAATACAGTATCTCCGATTTCCTAGGACATGCAACTCTTGGAAGTGAAACATGTTTATAACTGACTACACTATGTGGACACATTTTCTTCTCAAGTTGTGCTTTAACTCAGTTGGTGCCATTGTTTACTAGCACGAAATTCCTCAGTTTAGAAGAAAATGGGTTCTGACATCCATTTATGAGTGCATACTTCAGAGGGTGGACCAGTTTGTTCTGAAAACTACATTGGAAGTTTTCCCTCTTACTTTCATGGGCTTTTTCCATAATAGAGTATAGGAGTTTGTCTTGCTTTTTCAAAATTTGTCTGAAGCTTTTTTTTTCATATCGCTAGTTGAACAGAAATGCATCTCTTATTTGAAGCCAGTGTAGCAACAGTTGTGGGCACAGTGTTGTGAGGACTTGTGGCAGAATCCCACAGAAGAATATGAGGTTGAATATGCTGTGTAGGACTGTGTGCATCAGCCTGGATATTCTGTTAGATCTTTTGTTTCACTCAGAGGAATGGTTTTCAGGATGTCTTGAGTTAAAGCAAAACATCTTTACATCTGTGCAAGAAATGTATAATTTAAAAGTCATGGTTATATGTTTCTTGTATAATGGGTAATGGAAATTATTTTTCTTACTGTTGGCTAAGTTGTGGTGTAAACTGTGTTTTCATGACACTCAACCAGCTGTTTTATTTGGTGTTGATATTTCTTGTTTCTTCTTCATGGTCTCTGTGCCTCACATAATAGGATATTCGTGCATGCGCAGTAGCAGTTCAGAATGTTCCATTGTTTGATGGGAACCCCTCCCCCTCGATGGTACTGAGCATGCTCAGTCCCGCCAAGCCAGTGACTCCTCTTCAGTTTCTTTTCGTCCACTGACCAGTTAGCAGCACAGAAGGCTTCCTCTGCTGAGTAGCTTTCTTTGTCTTTTTCTTCCCTTTTTCTCCATTCTGCAGAAATTTTTTTTGGTGAATTTCCTCCTCCTTGCTTCTGTCTTCTGCTGTGCAAGTCTTGCAGCGTAAGATTTGACTTTCTGACAGGCGCTCTGAGCGCCTCTTTTGCCTCAGAAGATGACATAATGCCTGGGCCTGTTCCATTTGCAAAGAGTTCAAACTTTGAGGAATCAGGCTTCCTATTCCAAGTCTCGTTGCTGGGAACAGGCCCCCCCAACTGAAGGACCAAGCGGCGTCTAACATGCCCCTTCCAAGCCCAAATCGCTATTGGTACCGAAACCATTGCCTCTCCCGGTACTGATGTCTCCTTCGATATCGACATCTCCACGTCATTTTTTACCTTTGGTGCTTCCTCTGCTGCACCTCACCAACCCCACTAGACCAGAAGAAGAAAGAGAGAGACATCACTTCCCTTCTTTACTTCCTTCCTCTCAAGCCGCATCTTCGGGAGCATTTGCCACGACCTGTCCCCTGAGGTGACTCCAGCCCCTGAGCTGTCACCGGAGCCAACAACTCAGCCACGGCCACTCTCATTGCCACACACCCCTTTTGAGTGGGAACGTCAGCCTTTCTCTGCTGCCTCAGCCGCAGCCACTCTCATCGCCACTTCCCCCTTTTGAGCGGGAACGTCAGCCTTCTTTGGTGCCTCCTTTGCAGAGACTTTCATTGCCACTTTCCCCTCTCAAGGGGGAATATTGGCTTTCTTTGGTGCCTTCGGCAATGCTGATGTCATATGTATGCCATACTATAATTAAAATGCTGATCTCTTTCTTGCCAGCCTACAGGGGATCATAAGACACCCTTCGTTTCAAACGACACCCTTCAGTTCTACAATGAATCAGTCATTTTCGGTAATCAGCACATCCAATTCTCCAACCATACCATTGAGAGCTCCACTTCAGGTATTGGTTGGGACAGGCGTCCTTCTTTACTTTACATGATTGTGCTTTGCTGACCTAATGGAGGATAGCCAGGAGAGGATCAGGACGTGCAATTGTTGGGTACGGTCCCTTTCCATTCTATCTCTCATGAGGCAATGGGTGTCTGTTCAGGCCCACGTTCTGCGTAGCGATGTGCCTCCTCATCCCACTCCTCTTCTTCCAGCCTCCTTGTCTCCCCTTCTTCAGACAGCACCAGGCTTCCCCCACAGCCAAGTCCTGATTTTGACTCCTGCTGCAGATCCTCCTCGTGGTATCGACTTCCTCTTCGGTACCAACAACTTCGGTATTGACACTGATGCTGACTCTGCCAACTCTGACACCAATCTCTTCTCTGCCAAGAATTCCGTCTTCTAGCTCTGGAGATGCCTCCTCCAGCTTGCAGCACACTTCAGTCCAGCAGCCTCATGAGGAAGCTACCTTGGCGAAGTGGAAGAGGACTTCCTCCCATCACTCTTTTGTGACTTCAAAGAAAAAAAAAAGAAGGAGAAGCCCCGTTCTCCTTCACTCGCTAGCCATCCGTCAGCTACCTGACCGTCTTCTCTCAGTCCTCTTCCAACACCTCCTCCGACTCCGCCTCTGACATCCACTGTGGAGGAGGTCTAGGCTCCCACTCTTTCGCCAGTGCATGTTTCCAACCAGCTTCCAGTACTATCTGTTCCTGCAACCATCTACCTTGCATCTGATCTGGATTGTTGGCCTACGCTGACTGCTTCTCCACCCATTACGTCAGGTCAGCCTGGAGAGGGATCTTCCCAGACTCTGCTTCCTCCGGCTCTTTCTTCTGGCCGCCCAGAGATGGATCGTCCGCCTATATTGGACGCTTCTCAGATTTCCTCCTGAGACCGACCTGGAATCATTGTGGCCTGCTCTCCGGAATGTGGTGAAAGAGATAGCTCCCCTCGTCATCGGGATTATGGCTACCTCAGTACTCAAGGTTCTGCTGGTGAGAATTGACTCGCCACTTTCATCAGCATTCTATATACCTCGTTACGGCCACGAGCATCTCTGGCCACTCTTATTTGCTTGCATATCGTGACTGATGTCATCCTGTTGTACGTCGTTGGTCTCCATATCGACCTCAGCATTCTCGCTCTCTGTCACATTCTCCTTCAGGATCACGCTACCAACGCTCTCCTTGGTACCATCACTCTTGGTCTTGTTCAGTCTACTACCGACACTCTCCATCTCATCCTTGTCGTCAGTTCCATGATCGATTGCCTCATTACCAAGTTGTCTCCCCTCCACCTTGAGTGATAGCAACAGTGTCCCGGCCTCCATCAAACGGCATCCTTTCCTCCAACCACTTTGTTGGTTCCGCTACCGATGCAGTCCATCGTTGCACCAGTTCCAACTATTCTACTGATATCGTCATCACCGGCCGCAGTATCGGCTCTGGTACCGACCTCCGTACTGACTCTGTCTGTCATACCGGTCTCGGTCTCTGCTCCACCACTGCAGACACTCTGAGCAGGGAATTCGCCCTTTCTCATGAGTGGTCTCTCTCTCACAAGGCTTCTGCCAGATCACATCTCATTGGGGCATGCCATCTGTCGACCTGTTTGCTGTACATGCAAACAGGAAAAGCCGACATTATGCCTCCAGGCCGGGCAGCAGTCCCCAGTCTCTTGGAGATGCGCTCCAGTTCCCCTGGAACAAAGGCCTCTTCTGCGCCTTTCCTCCATTTCCTCTCCTAGGCCGACTTGTGGCCAAGATTCCTGCGGGTCACGTGGATGTGATCCTACCAGCTGCCTCTGGCTGAGGCAATATTGGTTCGGCTGACTTCTAGCTATCTCCTGGGACCGTCAGATGTTCCTTTAGAGCTCTCCAGATCTCCTGTTCCACGCCGATGGCAGAGTGCTTCACCTGGGCAGTCATTCTCTCCATGTTGAGGACCGCTCCTTAACCTTACTCTCTATCTTAGAGTCCTGCGGACGTCCGGAAATGAGTCTACCCACAGATCCTATTGATACAACTCGTGCAGGTTCTCTACTTTACGGAGTCCCACTTAGAGGCTCCCTCGCAAGCCTCTCTCTCTCTACTGTTCTCCATTTCTTCTCTCTTTCCAAGAGCAAGGTCTGGCCTACTCTTCTCTTAAGATCTACCTCTCATTGATTCTTGCTTATCTATCTCCTGATTCTCCATACTCGGCTTTCTCTGGGAACCCTACAGTCAAGTAGTTTCTCTAATGCCTACATCTCCTTTATCCTCCAATCTCCCTGCCAATACCTCCCTGGCCACTGTCGCTATTCTATTTCAGCTTATGCGCTAGCCCCTTCAGCCCCTCGCCACCATAGTCGAGCGGCCACTCATCCTGAAAACAGTGTTCCCTGTGGCTACTACCTCCGCCAGAGGGGCAGGAGAACTTAATGTAATTTGGTTCAGATGAACCCTTCTTAACCTTCCACTGAGACAAAGTAGTCCTCTGGTCAGATATGTCTTCTTCCCAAGGTGGTTTCCAACTCCCACCTTAAGCAAGACGTTATCCTCGCTACCTTCCACCTCTCACCGCCTACGCCTCTGGAACACTTCCCACATTAGCCAGGTGTTCGCAGAGTCCTCGCGCTTTATGTCCAACAAGCATCACCCTTTTAATTAGTCCCTCACCTCTTCGTCTGTTACAGAGAACGATGAGATGCTCTCAGGGCCCACACTTGAAGACTTTCGAGATGAGTGGTGGAGACCATTCGTCTCTGTTACCAGTTGGCACTGCAACCTCTTACTGCATCTCTTCGTGTCCTCCTCAGTGGAGTGAACCTCAAAGAACCATGTTGTCTAGCTACTTGTTCTCAACCTCCAACATTTATTCAGCACTACAGCTTGGCCTATAGAGCCTGACAAGATGCTCGCTTTGGCCATGCAGTGCTGCCTTCCATCTTCTAGGACCTGACCCACTGTCCTATGATAAGCTAAACAATCTCCCATTGTGTGAGGCACAGAGACCACAAAGAAGAAGAACAGGTTGCTTACCTGTAACTGTGTTTCTTCAAGTGGTCATCTGTGCCCTCACACATACCTGCCCAGCCTCCCCTCTTTCAGGTTCTCTGTCTACGGCAGACTTCAAAACTGAAGAGGAGTTGCTGGCTTGGCGGGACTCAGCATGCTCAGTACTGTTGAGAAGGAGGGGTTCCTGCCAAGCTGCTCCGCTCTGGAACTTTCCAAACTGCTACTGCACATGCACAAATATCTCATTGTGTGAGGACACAGATGACCACTCGAAGAAACACAGTTACAGGTAAGCAACTTGTTCTTTTGTTGCTTTTTGCAGAATTTATTGAATGTAGTTTGTTACTAGCACTGATGTCATTAATGACATGTATGTGTGTGCATCATAAATTCTCTATTTTTAAAATTTATTTTGAGAACTCTCCCAAGTATCATTTTGAATCAAATATTGCTTTGAATGTTTCCTAGATTTGACTGGGGCATTCAAAGTTCTAGTGTGTTCATTTAATATTGTTAACATCTATACCGTACCTTTTTGTAACATATGCTCAAAGTAGCTAACAACAAAACCATCTACAACAAAAACAACATAATCTGAAATGATTACAAATCAATTGAAAATTCATTAAGTACATATTTGAGACAGCCTCTTCTGTTTGTCATCTTTTACACTCCCTCCACATGATCCCACAGCTGTACCAACTGACCCAGAAGAGGTTGGAAATCTATGTCTTGTTTTAGAATACAGATTTTTTTTAAAAAAGTTAAAGTAGTGCAGGAGGCCCAGGAATCTTTTTAAAAGGTGAAGTACCTCTTCTGGAAGCTTTCAGGAGAGATAATTCATCCTATTTGGCCAGAAAAGGGATGGGTCAGGGAATCTAGAGGGGTCAAAGACAACAAAATAGTTTTGAGGTGTCTGTATGTAGTCCCAGGGCTACCTTTTGCTCATCTCTGATTTAGGAATATTCATGCCACAACCCATACATGTGCTAAGTCTAACCCTGAATACATGGGAGATTAAGATATTGAGGGTGCTTCTTCATATTTTGCAGTCACATTGCTTCATTCATAGAATTTATAGGAGGTTTGGATATCACTCTTGTGAATTGCAATTTTCTATTATTTCTTCTATCTTAAAAAGAAAGATCATTAAAGGAAACAGGGAATTGCTGTGCAGTTACTTTTCTGTGTGATAGGAACCCTCTATTAGAAGGCATGCTGAGTTTACACTTATAGAGAAGGTCAGTCCTATTTGTGTGAGCACCTTCAGGTTGCTTTTCGACTTATGACATCCCCATGAATCTCATAGGATTTTATTAGGCAAGGACTATTCAGAGGTAATGTTGCCAGTTCCTTTACAAAACTTCATTTAAACATCGTGAAACTGAGGTTTAATGTGTATGCTACAATATCCAGCACTGGGGACCAACCACAGGCACTGGCAAACCACAGGCACTTTGTTCAAGGATCAAATAGTGAGAGTTTCAGAAATGGCCAACTGTTCTTGAAAATGAAGTTAAACATAGAACTAGCATAATGAGCTTTATTTACCAGGAACCTAGCTCTAAAAGTATGTCCCTGAAGCCCCTTGCACATCTAAGGAATGGGCTTTGGGGAAGATCTGGGACTTTTAGAATATGCTATCGTGTGGTCTTGGTTATTAGCCAGCAGATCAGACTAGACCAGATTATACAATCAGAGTGTTTCTGTGGTAGATGGGAACTATCACAGCCTGGAAATCCATGCTGCTTGGACATTTCCTTTGTTCAGACACATTCTAGAAGGAGACAGGGAAATCATGTGTTTATCATATGGGTCCATCGTGCAATCTTATTCTAAGCTTTTTTTGTAAGTCATAGCCAGCATTTTGGATATCTGCTAGAAGTGGATGAACAGCAGGTGTAATTATTGTTATTTAGTCATCACATGCTTCTTAAAAACTGGCCTTTGTCAATAGCCTGTCTACAGCATTGGCTAAAGTTTTGAAAGAGCGTGCAAAAGACATCTCACATAACACATTGTAGTCATCTAAATGAAATGTAACTAAAGCTAGCACCACTGTGGCCAAATCCAGATCCATATTCAAACCACTAAAGAAAGAGACATACAATTCTGGACAGTCTTTTCTAGCAATTTCATTAAGATGTTAGCAGTGAGGGCAAAATAGAACCTGGTAGGATAACATAAAACAGTCAGCAAGGTTTCAGAGAGCAATCCCTCAGTATGTTCTTTCAGAACTACCTCTCCAGAAGATGTGAATCATGATAGAGATTGTATGTGTCCCCGGCAAGGTCTTTCAGAAGAATGCTATTACTGATAGCATTAAAAACTGCTGAGAAATCTAGCAGAAGCAAAAAGGATGCATTCTCTCTGCCTATTTCCCAGTCATTCATCAAGGTGATCAAACCAGTGTGGGCCCCATTTAAGTAGTTCTAGATAAATAGTATCATCCAGGAAAAAGAAATCAGCTGAGTCCAGTTTCAAAACTTTAGTACCTGCTTGTCCAATTGCTGTGAATATTCTTCAGTTTATAGACATAATAAACGTTGACAGAATTCTTGGAGAGAGTAAGACCTAGCATATTTTTGCTTCACCCTGGCTTATGATAATTGACTAAGTTGGACATAGGAGCAGAGAGCAGTTCAATCAGGCCTAGAAGAGGAGTTTATCATTTTTCCCTTCTTAATCCTACCACGTTAGTTAATTTTCAGCTGGTTACCTCTATTACATTCTTAGGTGTTTCAGTATATGAGAACATCTGCACAAACTGTGTGGTGTCATAGTCAGAACAGATGATGAACAATTTTATTTGTGAAATGCAATATTTGTACTTTTATATTGTAGCTCATTCCATTTGATTAAGCTGCTTTCATCTGGATAAAACTAAAATGCATTATGCTATTCTTGCGTGAACAGCTCAGTTCTGCTTTGTGGAGATGAAATAGCTCTTTATAAACATCTTGAATAAGCATGGAGAGAATCAACTTTAAATGTGGAAAAAATTAATGGACAAATATTTCAGGAATAAACAATATTCTTTTCAAAGAGTTATATTTCTTCTTGCTGATACTTCAGTTGAACTTTTAAATAAGAAAAAAAAGAGGCTTATATGCAACCTATGTATCTGAAAGTGGTCATAACTCTCTGTTGATGTTGCTCCAAGTTTAATTAGTATTTGTATTTCTCAACAAGTACTGGAGGCTTTTCACTGTGGCTAAGTATGATATAGACTTTTCTGTGTTTTGTTTCTCTGATAATCTTCTTGGTGCTACATCTAGAAAAGCTGAAGTTACTCTGGTACTTTAGTGGCTACCAGTTGTGTGGAATGTGGAATCATATATACAGTATGGCAGATCAACCTTTCTGGCTTTGATGTTTGTTTCTGTTGGTCTTGTACTTATATTTATCAGGAATGTAGTAGCAAGATGCTCTTTGACTGCTTGCATTATATTTCTTGGGCTTATCCTTGCTTGCATGTGTGTTTATGTGCTCTTGCAATCAAATGCACTGGAAGAAGTTTTTAGTGAGCATTGCATGCCTTCTCTGGCTTTTAGGTAGTTGTGCTGCAGTGTACTCTAATATTAAATTTTCATGCTGTCTGTGCTTTGATTTAAAACGGCTTGCTTGCTTGCTTCACCTCCCAAATATAAGTATTAATTTACATTAGAATAAAGTCTTTATTTCCTTAAAGATTTAACCGAGGCTTTGGATGAAGATGCAGACCCCACAAAATCTGCACTATCTGCAGTTGCAACTTTGGCAGCTGCCTGGCCCCAGTTACATCAGGGTATGTGTGGGTTTCACTTTTTTGTTATGTTGTTTTCCTCTATTTTACAAAAAGTATAATTCACATTGGTTTTAAATGCTTTTAGAAGCCAAATCAACTAACCTCATTCTGTTGTTAACTGTAGGTTGCAATTTGAAAAACTTGGATCTTGATAGCTGCACACTTTCTGAGATTCTCAGACTTCACATCCTAGCATCTGGTGCAGATGTAACATCTGCCAATGCAAAATATCGCTACCAGAAACGAGGAGGATTTGATGCCACAGATGATGCTTGCATGGAGCTACGATTGAGTAATCCCGGGTTGTTGAAGAAACTCTCATCTACCTCAGTATATGATTTATCATCGGGTAATAGAACCAAATACATTTGTCATCTTGCATGGCAAAGGTTCTCAGAATAGGACAAAGTCAAGAGGATTTGGTCAAAATTCTTAAAGCATATACACTAATGGTTTAAAATATACACATTAGTATATATGCTGTGTTATACATGGCTCTGAATGAACAGTCAGGATAGTATTATGTGTTATCTGGCGTACAGCAAATGTGCATAAGCTTTTTGGTGCATGGTACAGTTCCATGTTCCTTTGGATCTGTGTAGTAAAGAATGTGTAGATAAAGAAATTACGAGAAGGTTATAGACACACAATTAAACAAAAGCATCTGTTTGTAAAGTACCATTTAAATAAAATGTGGCTTGACTGCATTCTGAAATGGCATAATATCCATAGACTTAGATGCCCTCCCACCTCGCTTGTATCTTGTCAGTAGGTATAAGATTAAATGAATCAAATGTCTGGTGGATTAAGGAGAGATCTTTTCTAATTGATAAGGCTAGTTGACAATTCGAAGGATGACTCCCTGATTTTCATAATGAAGCATCACCTTTTATATTAACTGAATTAGGGGAAAAGATGAAGATTCTTCATGCTCTCTGTGGGAAGCTTCTGACTCTCGTTTCTACTCGAGACTTCATTGAAGACTCTGTTGAGGTACTGAGACAAGCAAAACAGGAATTCAGAGAGTTAAAAGCAGAACAGCATCGCAGAGAAAAAGAAGCTGCAGCAGCAAGGTGAGAATAAATAAAACCAAATATAACTAAGATAAATCTAGAAAAAAATATTGACAATGTTATCCTAGAAAATAGATTTATCTTAGTTATATTTGGTTTGATGAATTGCTTCAAATATTGAAAAAAATAGTCTATTGGAAGTAATGTAACCCATGCAATAGCAAAGTCTTTCTATGACTATATAGCTTAGGAAAATTAACTCTTGTTATGGTTGTTCTTGTGTGCCTTCAAGTCATTTCCAGCTTAAGGTGACCCTAAGGCAAACCTGTCACAGGGTTTTCTTGGCAAGATTTGTTCAGAGGAGGCTTGCCTTTGCCTTCCTCTGAGGCTGAGAGTGTGTGCTTGTCCAAGGCTACCCAGTGGATTTCCTTGGCTGAGTAGATAGTCAAACCCTGGTGCCCTAATGTCCTAGTCCAACATTCAGACCACTACACTATGCCGGCTCTACAGAATTTGTTTATTTCTGGTTAGTTTTATTATCCTTACTTCAAACAGTTATTTTATAATATATCCTAAGTATATTCAGTATTAAAATGTAGTTTTGAATGAGTACTATTGAGAACATAGGAAACTGCCTTGTACTGAGTCCAGCCATTGGTCCATCTAGCTCAGTATTGTTCACACTGACTGACAGTGACTGTCTAGGTTTTCAGGCCTGATTCATTCCCAGCCTTGCTTGAAAACGCCTGACAAACTTGGATTTTCTGCATCCAAGCCAAAGAGTCTGCCCTTGAGCTACAGTCCTTCTATAACAGATGCCCACAAGCATCTCCTGTGTGTTCAGATTTCCAATATTCTGAAACCATGTGATATACTCAGAGGAAACAATTGAAGGCCTGATATACTAACTGGCTTATTTATATTGTGTTGCTTCAGAATCCGTAAGAAAAAAGAAGAAAGATTAAAAGGGCAAGAAAAAAAGATGAAAGAGAAACAAGAGAAACTGAAGGAAGAGCAGAAGAATCCTTCAGTTGAAGTGTCTGTTGGGTATGATCAGTGGTTTACACATTCATGCTAATGTTTAATTGGCTGCCTTGATAGGCTGTTCGTATTGTACACAAAACTAGTATAAAGTTATGTTTCAGTCAGTTATAAAGCTTGTCAAATTATCTTGCTATCTGGCCTACAGAGTTTACTGAAAATGCTTAAATGAAGATAAAATATTCAGGTAGATGTGGCTTACATCCAATGTCACACCCTACCTGGATGTGTCTGGGAAACTAGAAAACTAGTACATACACCTGTGAAACTTTTGCATATGAAACATGTGGTCTGTTTCTAAACTACATTTCTTCCATGTCAGTGGTGAGAATCAATTATGACTTTTTAGTGCTATTATGTATGTGATCCTGATCAAGAGTATTCTATGCACACAGATGTTCACAAGCATTGTGTGTATACTGAAATCTCCAGTCCTTTTACTTGAGTGATATCCTCAGAGGGGAAAAAAATCTGAAAGTGTGATAAACTAATTGAATGCCCCTGCCATAGATTTCCATGTCACCCGGGCCATTCTCTGACTGACAGGAGGATCAATCCACAACGCATGGGTTGATCCTCGCGCCAGCTAGCATACTCAGGAGTCGTCCTCGAGCTTGATGCAAAACGACCGTTAAACCGACTTCTGTCCCTCTCCAGCCAGTTTAAAATTTCTCCTGCGTGTCAGCGGACGCAAGTTGGTCCCTCTCCGGCAAAACAATTTAATTTTAGAGTTAGAAAGAGAGAGAGACACACAGGATTGTAAGAAAAACATAGAAAAGATGTCTTCTGAAAGAAATGACGATCGGAAAGGAATCGGCAAGGCGCTGCCTGAGGAGGTGATCCGGAGCACCACAGAAATGTTGGGCTCGGACACACTGAGAGTGGCTCCCGTCCAGAAAACCGCCAGTAGGCGGGTCACGGACGAGGAAAGCGGAGCTAAGGGCCATAAAAATAAAACGCAGAGGATTGCGGGGCCAATTCCAAACGGTTTCGTAGTCCTCTGGAGTTGTTTTCAGGGGTATGGAAGCAGGAGCTGCAGTAAGGAAGGGCATCGTCCTGGCCCCTGCCGGACATATCTGCTGCCATAATATGTTCTGTCAGTGGAAATAGTCTTTTGGATCATGGCTCAGATGTGATTAAGTGCGCTTGCATACATCTCTGTTAGAAAACACATGGACTTAGAACTGACTTACCAAAAATCTGAGAAATGATCTTCCAATCTCCTGTAATTAGTAACGAAAACTAAAGGGGTGACAAATTCATTTTAGTGTATACCCATTGCAAAGTATTGATAATGATGTACTTGTTTAATGTAAAGCAAGAGGAAAGTTGAAATTTCAACAGAACTTTCTTTTTCATCTGGTTGATTAAAATTTGAATTAGTTTAAATAGATCAATCATTCCATAGATCTAGTTACATATTCAAAGATGTAATTACAGTAATAATAGTGTATCCTGTAATTGACAGTTATTCCATAGAGGGTTAGTTTTTAAAGTTTGGATAAAATTAAACAATTACAGGAGATGGAAAAATGTAGGTGTTAGAAAACTTGTTTTACTTTTAAATTAAATTGTTGTGTGACTGAATTTTCAGGAGAAGGGGCTTCTTTGAGTGTTGTGCACAGGTAGGCATCATACAGAGTTACAATATTTGCTGTAAAACGATACTCAAGGTGGTCATTTGTTGACTAGTGCAAGCCATCAGCTTGTGGTCCCTGAAGAGTTTCCAGAAAAGAAACAATTGTAGCTAGCAGACACAAATATGGTGCTGGACCCTGGTACACTGGAAAAAAACACTGTTCTGTAGTGTATTGCCTATGAAATTCTACATGGGTCTCTTAACTTAGAAGGCTTGTTCTTTGTCCATTTTTGTTTCATGCTTTATATAGGGAGGAGGAACAAGAAGAGCTTGATACAAGTACAGAGAGCAAAGAAGTCGAAACAAAGGAACAAGACCTAGATGCTATAACAGATGATGAGGATTATACCATACCAAACAAAAAGAAAAGAGGTAAATTCATTTTTAATGATGCCCACTGCTAAGTATTGATACCGATATGTTTGTTTTTAGGGTTTTTAATGGAAGGTGAAAAAGCTGAAATTTCAGCACTATATTTTCATCTGGTTGGTAAAAGTTTGAACCAGTATAGATGGATTAATGATTCCACTGATCTAGTTGATACTTAAAGGTGCCTTGATCACTACCATTTTCCACAATAAAAATGAATCTTGGATTCCTGGTATAACAAAACCCTTTTTTCTAATGGTACAAGATACTCACATTCTTTAAATTAATTGTAGTTATTAGTAACTTGTGATAGGGTCAATATTATTATTTTTAAGCTAGATGAGTGTATACTTTTCTTTCTACTCATTGCATTTGGCTTACTTCACTTTCTGAAGGTATCTTCTTACAGCTGTACAGTTCACTCTCTATATCCACAGATTCTGTATCCATGGATTCAACCAACCACTGCTTGAGAATATTTTTAAAAATAAATAAATAAAAATTTTAAAAAATTAAACAAAACCTTTTATTTTGCCATTCTATATATAGGACATAATTTTACTAAACCATTGTACATAATTGGATTTGAGCATCCGTAAATTTTGGTATCCACAGGGGATCCTGGAACCAAACCGTAGTGGATACTGAGAGGCCTACTGTACAGGTATACCACAGTTAAGGAAATAGATGTGTTCCTGGGCACTGCTGCTTTAACAGAAAATTTGGTACTAGATGCAGACATAAGATAAAAAAATAAGGATAAGTACTGCATCACAAAAAAAGAGAGCAGATAAACACCTTGCAGCAAACTTTTTCAAACTAACAATATACACATTTGACGTGAAACAACCAGATCAGGTAAGGTTTGCATAAGTAAACTAAAACATTTTGAACCTTCTAGAGGCTACCTGAAAGCTTCTTCCAAAATGCATCACAGGTTGCTGTCTTCTTTCAGCAGCTTCCACTTTTCTTACGATTTCCATTTTGGTGGCCAGACTTAACAGTTCTCTGCCTCTTTAGCATGCTGGTGAGGCATGCTTATTTACTCTCCCCCTTTCTTTTTATTTTGCTGTTCATGCATGCACCATAAGAAATACTGGAGGTAGCTTTTGTTCACTGTGCCTGTAGTAGGCAGGCACACACAGCTACAGTAATACTGGTTAGAGCAGAATTCTGTTTCTCAGTTCAAGGTTAATTGCATCATTTACTGCAGACATGCTGATATAGGCCAACACCAAAAGTCTGCGTCTCTCTAGCACTTCTTCACCATCTTCCTGATGCCAGTGTTTTTATATATGTCCACTTACACAAGGAGGAAAGAAGGGTTGGGTGGGTATAAAGAGCCTTTATAAAAAGGATTATACAATGGGTAGATTTGAACTAGAACTAGGGAGATCTAGGGTCGCATCCTCATGAAGTTCATGAGGCAGCCTTGGGCCAATGACCATCAGTCAACATTCCCTATCTCCCAATCTTGTGAGTATAAATGGGGAAATAGAAAAGCCAGGTACATAGTCTTGACCTTCTTGGAGAAATATTACTGCACCGCACACCTCCCAGGATTGGCATAGTTTAATTGGCACATAATATTAAATTGGCTCCATATTAATTGGCGTTGATATAAATGATGCCTGAGGTGACAGCAAGGTCACACTGGAAGAGGCAAACTCCTGACTGTAAACATGATATGGCAGGGAATGTCAGTCTCACCTACCTCTTAGGCAAGGGACCCAGTCAGTTCAGTACAATAGCATAGCCACTCTGAATATAATAGGCATGAAACAGCAAGCTGGATTCTCAGAGCTGAAATAGGGAAGTTCCCACCAAACTGTGATTGTCTTAACCCTGGTCCCTGTACCCTGGACGTTTTCCTACTGTTTTCCCCACCTTTCCACAATGCTCAGCTATTAACGACAATCATTATCCCCTTGCTACTTAAACACTAAACCCATTAACTCTGTCTGGACTTCGTTGTTTGTATTGCAATTCCCATTGTCCACTTAGCCAGGAGTGCGAGTCGCAATCATACCTGCAGGATATTTTTCTGGTACAAATACCCTTGATTTTAGGTTGCTGAGTGCACTCTAGCAATCCGATTCCTGACCAAGAACTGTCCTTAGATTCTGGCCTAGGGCACATCGCTGCTTTCTCTGCTTCTATCTGGACCAGTATATATTGCCCAAATCCCTTAATATCCTCTATCCCTAATTACTCCCCACTTTTGAGAGACACTGTATGGCATCCACAGTTTTAGGGTAGTAAAACTGAAATAAAGAAATAGAGGTTTCAGTCCAAAAACATGTCAAAGAAAGAATCTCCCATTTAAAAATTGTGTATGAATCCACAAACTGAGTTTGTAACTTTTCAAAGCTGTTATTATCCTGATGGAGATGAGGTTTAGAAATAAAAAAGAAGTTAATTAGATGTTTTATTATTTGCATGGAATTGTATTTCTTTCTAACTGAACAAATGTTTCCCTGTTTTCAGACATATTACTCCTAAGCTGTTCATAAAGTATGTGATTTGACACAATTTTCCTGCTTCCTAATTTAGGAAGAAGAGGACAAAATGGCTTCAAAGATCTTGGAAGACAAGTAGAGACTACAAGTGAAAAATGTGAGCCACTTACTCCAGAGGAGGAGGAAGCTTTAAAACAGGAGCAACTAACTAAAGAAAGAGAACTTACAGAAAAGATCCAGAAAGCCACAGCCTGTACCAATATCTCTCCTTTGGGCCGTGATCGCCTCTACCGACGCTACTGGCTTTTCCCATCTGTTCCAGGATTATTTGTAGAAGAAGACTATTCTGGTTTAACAGAAGACATGCTGTTACCAAGACCATCTACATTTCAAGATGATGTACAGGGTCATATTGTAGAGAAATCTCAGATAGCCATTAAAACTGCAGAGTCTTTAAAGACAGAATCTACCTCTAATGGTCACCAAGATGTGAATGGTGGTGCCAAGGTACAGATGTCACAGCCAATACATAAGCCAAACCGATGGTGCTTTTACAGTTCTCAGGAACAACTGGATCAGCTTCTTGTGTCTCTCAATTCCAGAGGATACAGGGAAAGTGCCTTAAAGGAAGTTCTTTTGCAGGAAAAAGACAGAATATATGAGCAGTTGAAGAGTTTTCCTGTTGAAAAATTCCATATTTCAGGTAAATATTCTAGGATTTCCCTTATTACTGACTGTCACAGATCTAGCTTTTTCTGCTGTAGATTTGTTCTTCATGTCTTAAGAATTGAGTTCATTTGTATGGAGGGAGGTATGTTTTGTAAACACTTCTGATAGCATATTGCTTGATTTCTCAACCTCTCCCCCAACTAAGCATGGAAGATACCTAGCAGATATAAAACACTTCCTGTTTTATAATACCTACACACTGAAGAACATCTTTCAGGATTTGTTAAATGATCTTAGCACCTTTATTAACTAAATTTTGGAGAATAAAATTCAGCAAAGTCTCAGGATTTTGGCTTTACTTAATTTTAGCGTGTGCCCAAGATCACTTGCAGATTTAAAAGGATGCAATATATTTAGTTAATCAAAGAGTTATTTTAATAAAATGTGCATAAATGCTGGAATGTAAAAAACGTCAAGATCCATTGAAAGCATGGGTGCATTGTTTATGTGCAGAAAATTCCAGTGGAAATCTCTTGAGCACTGCTGCCCCAGTCTGTACATGCACATAGGCTAAAGTGTAAACAGTGCAGTGAGGAACTGGAGATCTGCATGCACAAGTGATAGCTCCAGCTGGATGAGAATGCAGATGGTATGCAGAGGACCCAGTCATTCCCCTTGCCTCTAATGATCCATTTTGCTGCCTGCATACTTCCTGTGAAAGATGGGAGGGGGTTAGAGAAGATACCTTTTATGTACCGCCTTACGATAATTCTTCCCATATAATTGTACCTGCAGTAAAAATTTAAGTTGTACCTATAATGTATAAAAGCCATGGCAAGATCAGCTCAGTAGTTTTTAAATGCAAAAAGTTCCCAGGTTCAGTCTTCAGTATCTCCAGGCAGAGTTCAGAAAAAGATCCCATCTGAAATTGTGGAGAGCTAGTGAATGTAGACAATAATAAGCTAGAGTGACCAGTGGTCAGATTCTATATGTGGACATTTCATAAGTTATACTTTTAAAATTTTGACTCATGAGGTTTACTGTCTGACATAATGTATATAAAAAATATTTAGAGTTTGGTATATTTAAATTTTGGTGTAGACTCACAGAAAATGGGCATTAAATAGTACTGGCTAAATTATTCTTTGTAAACAAGCAATTAATAATTTTCCCTTTCTTATAACAAAAGAGAAGCTCTGAAGGCATACTGTACAGTCTGTGGAAATATATACATATAGGCATACATGTTATAAACATCATCACTGGTTCTTCTTTGTGGTCTCTGTGCCTCACACACTTCTGAACGTTACCGCGCATGCACGAAAACTCCCAGTGTGTGAGGGCACAGATGACCACTCGAAGAACCACAGTTACAGGTAAGCAACCTGTTCTTTTCCTGCACAAGTGGCCACTTCATAAGCATTTTTATGCTTCTGGAACTTTGTTTCATCCCCTGTCTGAAAATGCATGTAAAAGATGCTTTGGCCTTGAATGGTTGTGTCATCTTAAATGTCTTTTTCAGTGCATTCTATAAAAAAACAGTTCTGGCACTCCTCATGCAGACGATTGTACTAAGGGGAGGTGATACTTAGGGAATGCAGTGTTTATGGTTTAGTTACTGAAAAAAATAAGAAAAAATCTTTACTTTTAGTTTGGTTTTATTTTCTCAAGCTTTCTGGTTGTGAGTTCGATCCTGCAGGGCTCCAGGTTGACTCAGCCTTCCATCCTTCTGTAAGTTGGTAAAATGAGTACCCACCTTGTTGGGGGCAATTAGCTAAACGCATTGTAAACCACTTAGAGAGTGCTTTGCACTGATAAGCGGTATGGAAATGTAACTGCTAACTGATTATCTGATATTTATTAAATTGTTCTGTAGTTCAGTACTGCCTGTTTAAGTTACCCTTTATCTTCTATAAAACAGAAGTGTTATCAAAAAAATTTGAAAAAATGCAGTTTATGGATACCACTATAATACTGAGTAAATTGTCACTCTATTAGAAAGAAAAAAAATGGATGCACTTGTGGTTTTTGCACTCCACTATCTACACTATCTGTCCTCTGCTTTTTGAGGCTGATGTCAAAAGTGTTGCTTCATGAGGAAAATGAGAATTTGGTCATTGGGATAGCCATCTGTCTTTATTAAGAAAGCTAGGAATGCTGAAATTAGTACACAGCTTAGATGATTCATTTAGATATGTTTTTTTTAAATCTGAGATTGAAGAAGCTGTATCATTTGGTCATTTAACTGTAAAGGATTACTTTGCATATTGGTTCTTGTTACAGAGAAACCTCAGAATGAAACTAAGCTGCATCCAGGACGGGGAAAAGCACAGAATGTACATGATGCCACTCTAATGTCTGCAGAAAAGCAGCTTGAATTGAGGCTCAGAGACTTTCTTTTGGACATTGAAGACAGAATCTTCCAAGGAACTTTGGGTTCTATAAAGGTATTTTTAATCTTTGCATCTTGTGGGGAATGCTACTTACAAAGCTGCTGAAATCTCCAGATGTAATATTTTTATCTGCGTCAAAATGCAATTTATAAACTATCTTCAAGTTCTTCTGTATGCCAGGCTTCTCAGTAAATGCACTTTGTTTGTAGGTAACAGACAGGCATACTTGGAGAACAGCCTTAGAAAATGGGCAATATGAGCTTCTAAATGGGGAAATCAAAGAAAATGGTATAATAAAATCTGAGACTGAAGATGCTGAAGAGATGGAAATAGATGATCAAGTAAAAGTTCTGATAAAAGACAGGTAAGAGAGTTTGCAAGAGTTACAGAAATAATTTTATTATTTGCTGAATAGAAAATAGAATTAAAGGATGAGAATTTTGGAATTTGAACTTGATTGAAATTTCTGAGTAGACCAGCTGAAATTGTTGGATTCAGCAATCCCAGTCTCTGGAGTCTAGCTCGCTGGAGGAGGTTAGGATTTAGTAAAGTATCCTTCAGCTGGCAGGTATGACTTTGCCTACCACTGCAGCACTATAGCTGTAGCAGCAGTCCTAAGGCCCCAAATGCTGTGATGAGTTACAGGCAGCATGAAATCTGCCAGATGAAAAGTGCTGCATGTCCCCAGTGGATTCTAGGACTGGGGCCTAGCTTTATAACTCCCTGTGCCTCCCCGCTGATTTGGGAGAAACACACTTTCTGCCCTGGCCAGTGCAAACTGGCAGAGCAGTGGATAAGGTACTAAAGCTGTCCCATCACTCCCTTGAGAACTGCGGTCTTATTCAGGATTGTTTTGTCTCTTGAGATTTAGTCCAGTTGGCTTTTATTTCCTATATGTGTTCTGGGAAAAACTGCTTTGCTTAATTTTTGTTAGAATTACAGCCTCAATATCTTCAGCAGAAGATTTAATATTTCTTACGTGTTTACAGATTGTTCTGCTTTTTCTTTAATTAACTACTAAGGTATCTAGATTATTACACAAAAAGAAGTAATTTGTACATGAAATTAATCTTGTGCAAAGTGACCTTGTTTGTTAGGGCTCTTGGAACATGAGGTGGTATTACACTTAACACTTTTCAAATTTTCTTCAGTGCACTGAGAACAAGTTCTGCAAAAGTACTTGAAACAAATAGGAGTTTCAGGCTCATTTGTTAAGCCTTGTGAGGAAGAAGTTTTTAGTACATTTTGCTCAGGACAAATAGCTAACATACCTGTAGAGGTATTTATATATATAAACACAATTGCTTATATAGATTTCCATGTTATGGCACAAGCTTCTTAAATGTAATTTGTGTATATGCCTCTTCATAAATTTGCACAGGATGCACTTAAATTAGTATGGGAGCTTGATTTAAGAGGAGTAATAAATTTGGAGAACTGGGTAGAAATATGGGACATGACAGTATTGAAATCTGTCTGTAAGAATTAAGGAAAAATGTGATAGGTTAGTTTGGAAATGGTATTTAACCCCGTTGAAATTAAGTTAAATAAATGCTAATCACTCCAATTTGTGCTGGAGGGGCTGCTGAGAAATTGACTGCTACTTTCATATGTGGTGGGAATGTGAAAGTGTATTGAAATATTGGCAGTTAGTTTTTACAGAGATAAAGGAAATAACTAATCAAAACTTAGAGTTAAATCCTAAGTTAGCCTTGTTATCAATATTTGAAAAGGAGCAAAGTAAGTGGCCAACAAGAGAATTAATTTCTATTTTATTAACTGCAGAAAGGCTAAGAACTGGAAAAATAAGCAGGACTCTCATTTAAATGAATGATATAAAGAAATATGGGATATAGCTATTAATGATAAATTGATTGTAATATTAAAATAAAGAAGGGGGAGTTAAAAAGAGATATTTTTATAGGTATTTGGGGTGAATTTATTCATTATGTGTTCATAACGAGGAAAGGACGTAAACCAACAGAAGAATCATTACAATTTTGGAAAAAGAATGAAACCACATGAAGGGAATGGAAGTGGTTATATCTCTAATGGTCCCGGTGAGGGGGAGCGCTTCTGATTTAATTGTAGAATAGATTTATTTTTAAGAATTTATGGGTATAAGGGGTTTGTAAGTCTATGTTTATTATGTATTGTGCTGTGTATTATGTAAGTTTAATAAAAAAAATAAAGCTACCCCAGGCAATCAATTAGTAACAACAAAAAACTGTAAAGCTGAATAAATAGAGTTAATTAACTGAGTTAATAGAGTTAAGGCATATTCAGACTGACTGAAAGGTCCCAGTTTTTGTTCCTGCTCTTTCGGATTTTATACTGGGTTAGAATAAACTAGTGTTAATTAAACAAACAAATAAATAAATTGCAAATTTGTGAATTCTTGTATTGCTTCTCCCCAGCAGTTTGAACAGTATTTGTGGTTATAAAAATACATATATTTAAATTTTATTTTAGATTGAGTGGATTAAAACCTGAACCTCGAAGCACTGCTTCAACTAACACAAGCACTCCACAGCCTATAAATAATGCGGTCCATTACTTGGCATTGGCACTGCTGCAAATACAGCAAGGCATCGAACGCAAATTCCTCAAAGCCCCACTTGGTAAGTACCCTTTTCTAAAGCCCTCTGCTAACTCATCTGAATCAGATTCATAAAGGTTGAAGTAGCCCCAACCCAAAGGTTGTTGATCAGTTGTTTAGTTACTATACTAAACTGCTTGTTAACAGCAAGAAATCTAAAAACAATAGGCTTTTTCTGGAGCTGCCCTAAAGAATTGTTGCTCTAGACTGAGTTGAGGTGAAAAAAATGATTCAGGAAGAAGGATGGATTATGCTGATCTTGTAGCCTACCTGATCCCAATATTTGCTTTGTTGTTTTACTATGAGTAAGAACATACAAGGTTTGTGAAGTGTGGTCAGCTTCCATGTGTTGAAGTAGTCAAATGATAACAGTGGAAGCAGTACATAGTTACATAGTATCACATGTGTCCAGTAGGAAGCTCCAGTGAGCAGCCTGGCTGCTGTAATCAGCACTAGCTGCAACTTGAATGAAGCCCGAGTGTAGTGCATTACAATAATCCAAACTTCAGGTTATCAAAGCATGGATCACTTTGACCAGCATATCTTGTGCAGCAATGGTTGAAGCTGCTGTACCAGACAAAGCTGGCATCAAGTGCTCTTGTGACAGATGTGAATCAAAGAGGACACCCAGATCAGAAAGCACCTCTTGCATTCTGTGTATCATTGCTATCTTCAAAATTCAGTTATATCAGGAGTATACTAATAGGTCATAATAAGTAGGCTATGCTGTGGTGACCAAAATGTTTTATGTAACAGAGTTGCCTAAATGTTTGAACACTGGCAAATTCCAAAGTATTAATTTGGAAGTACAATTCTCTTATATATAGCTGGGTACTGTGTTCTCATCAACACTGTTTATCTTCCCATGCTCTCTCTTCCATCTCTTTCAGCTTTTTGCAGAAGTAGTTGAACAAAAATTAAATACATTTCATGAAAAGGAGACCACATTTTCCCACAATGCAGCTCTCAGAAACTGTAACAAGTGAATCTAAATTAATCTCCATTGCACGTGTGTGCGCACACACACGTGCACACACAGTGTCTCTCTGCTTAGAGGAACTCTTAAAACTACAGCAGCTGATTCTGTAACTCATGTTTCCATTTGCCCCGTAAGAAAATGTTCACAATCAGGACAATAAAATGATTGTTACAGTTAATAACAAAATCTTTTCATTTGCTATTATGATATTACTACTCTGGTAATTACTTTTTTCACATTTTAAGCAGTTCATCCGTTTTCCAAAATGAACAGGTGGATTACCCACTTTAGATACTTGCTCTAAGAGTTGTGAGTGGTGGAAAAAGGCTCTCTTCTGTCTGTGTCATGAAAAGGAACTTTTGCTTACCTGCTACAGCTTCTGACAGTTGCATTAAAAATGAATTGTTAAGTTGAACTATAGATTTAAATTATGTCTAGTTTCTGAAGAAAACATTGTCATTCTAAGTGAATTACGAATTTTTTTCCATTAATTGCCAATTCTGTTTTACAGCTACAATGTCCATAACATTTTCTTACTTTTGAGGAGATAGGGTGAGCATGTTCATAAAATGTTTCATTGTATTTCCAAACCAGGCGTGAAATAATTATGTGCATTTAACACTAGGTGATGCAGAAGAAAATAAAAGAGACCAAAAAGGAGACAAAAGGAAGAGGAGAGAAGAGGATCAGTCTACTCAGAAAGATGGTAAGTTATTTACATTATTCCATATAAGAACATAGAAAAAACATTTTATTTCCTATTAATTTGGATGACATCTCTGTTCACTAATCATATTTTTGGCATAGGAAATGTAACTTAGAAGTCCAAAATCACAACTTTAGAAACAAGAATAGCGTATATTAGAGCATGAGGCTGTTGATTTTAGTGTCTTGGCTTATAAAGTAAAGCAAAGTTTTATTTAATAATTTGGTGTGTGTGTGTGTATAAACAAATGGAGGTCCTACAGCAATCTCTGGTCAAAAAAGCATTAGGCAAATTCTAATATTGTCTTCAGTTGCCGTGTTTTAGTGTACCATAATAATGTGCTGTGCTTATTGGTGCTAGTGTACCACTTTATTGTGGCCCATCTATATGTAACCAATATGCCCAGTTACATATTTATAAATGTCTTTTACGTGTTTTTATGACATTATAATGTTGATTTAATAACCACTTGTTCTGTTAATGAACTCCTGTGTTGAGTACCAACAGAACTGTAACTACAGAGAAACAAAAGGAAGAGATTGGCGTACACAGGGAATCCAGGCATTTTTACAGGAAATTATTATATATTTTTTTAAAAAACCCAAGCTCTAAGGCAGCAAGAAGAAAAATTTAAATTTGGGGAGGGGCAGGTGCAAGTGAAATGGGCTGCTGGAAGAAGACATGGCAGTCTACAACCCTGAAAAAGAGCACTCCTCTTGAGGAGATGAGAAACACTAGAATGTTTTCATATGGATATAGTTTTGTGTGTAGGTATGGAATGAATAAATGCAGATAGCAGTGACCATTACCATGGATGGATGACTTGTGGAAACAGATTCCATTAGTGTACTTTGCGTCATGCAAAAACCTTCTTTTTGTCTGCCTTAAAAGATACTGCCCACTGCTTTTATTAGGTGATTCTGCGTTCACTTTGTAAGAAGTGAAAACCCATTAGCCTTTCCTCATAGGCGATATGCTCCAAATCTGATTTTATTTGTCCTATTCTTCACCATTTCACCTCTGTGGTATCCTTTTTCAGATGTGAGTAGACTTATACAGATATTCCAGATGTGATCACAAAGCAGAACAATAGAAGGGTACTGCAATAGTGGCAGTTTTAGTTTCATGTTCCACTATTTCTCCTCTCTGCCTCCTCTTGTTTAATTACTTTTTGATTAATAAGAGTATTAGTCCTCTTATTTTATGATTATGTTTAAATTTCTTGACAAAAAGGTTTCAGCAGTCCAAGTGTTCTATGTCTACAAAATCACCCATCTGCATATGTGCTGATACTATCAGAGAAATCTAAACCCATACTGAAGCAGAAATTATCTTTGTAGAAGCCAATTTTATTTTTTTCCCAATCAAGGCTGCTTGCTATGCATATTTTTGTGCTATGCTGATAATGTTAGAACAGATGTTTTACAGTATAATGAATGGGATAAATTACATGGTGTTTAAGATAATTACTCTTTTTTGTTTTCTCTGGTGTCAAGATGCCAGTGATGGTGGCCGTTCACACAAAACAGTATTGGACCGCTGGAAGGAGTCACTGCTCTCTTCTGCTAGCCTGTCTCAAGTCTTTCTTCATCTCTCAACACTGGAACGAAGTATAATCTGGTCTAAATCCATTTTAAATGCTCGTTGCAAAATGTGTAGAAAGAAAGGAGATGCTGAAAGCATGGTGCTGTGTGATGGTTGTGATCGAGGCTATCACATATACTGTATAAGGCCAAAACTCAAGGTAAACATGCATTTTAATTTTAAAAATAATACTTGTCATAAGTAATGGTGGCATTCTGTTAAGGTATGCTGACTCTTTGTTAGGCTGTTCCTGATGGAGACTGGTTTTGTCCAGAATGTCGACCAAAGCAACGTTCAAGGCGCCTTTCATCCCGTCAAAGACCTTCTGTGGAAAGTGATGAAGAGGCAGAAGAACAAATTGAAGATGAGAAAGATGAAGTTAGTTATGAGGAAACTGGACAAAGTGAGGAAGATCATTATGAAGACGAGGATGGTGGTGATTCTGATTCTCAAGAAGAGGATGAGAAAAGGTAAAATGGACTTATACAGCATTATAAAGAAACTGAGTACAAAGTTCTCAGATCTTCAATTCCTTCAGTCACTGATGTCAATATTGGGTGCCATTCTATCTGCTGATCCATCTTTGCAGTTCTTGATTGCCATCTTATCCTTTTAATTTGCAAAGACATATTGGCATTCTAGAACTGGTAAATGCATGGTTTTATACTCCTTGTATTGTCATTATGTTTGTATACATGTCTTCAACCAGCCAGTAAAGTAAGAACGAACATACATTGACCAAAAGTGTTGCCATTATCATATTGACAAATGATTCATCTAGCCAGAGAGGTAGAACTTGTTCATTTGTGGTTGTTGTTTTTTCACTTCAACTCTCTTGATTTTAAAAATTCACTTGTAATATAATTTTTAGAAAACAGCCAGCAAATTAAAGTGTTTGAAGTTTTTTCCCCCCTATGTCAGTTTTTTCATGAACTGCAATCGTTGCAGCTATTAACCCTTTTATTTAAATTTTCTTTGTAACAGAGTATATAACTACAGAGGATAGACCCAGTGTGGTGTAGTAGTCTGAGCATTGGATTACATACAGTCTTGGAGACCAGGGTTCAATTCCCTGCTTGGCCAGGGAAACCCATTAGGTAACCTTAGGTGCATCTCACACTCTCGGTCCTAGAAACCCCCATGATAATTTACGTTAGTGTTGCTGTAAGTCAGAAGAAACTTGAAGGCACACAATGACAACATAGGTTGGGACCATGGTACTTCATGAAAAGCTCACCTCTGTATTAGATTGCCCACACACTGAAACCTTATTGAAGATCTTTCTCCAATTAAGGTGTAGCAGTTGGCAATTTGGAAGAGAGCTTTCTTATTTTATGATGTTCTGTTTGTTAAATCATCTCCTTTGAGAGATTGTCTGGTGTCTACCTTGCTATCCTTTTGGTACCAGCCAGAGACGTTTCTGTTTTCAGGCTTGTAAATACTAAATGTGATTGTTTTAACTGCTGTTGCATCTATTTTTTAATATTTAATATTTTTATGGCATTCCACCCTGAGAATGTTTATATGGAAGAGTAGTATGTATATTTAAAAAAAAAAGAAATTAATGGTGCAATTCTCCCATGGGAGGGGGAGATAGTTGAATTCATTTATGAGTTTGTTTATATACAATTTGAGTATAGAATTAACAACTTTGAAGACTACAGACCAAAAGGGATATTATAGCACATTAATATTTGTATAACTACTTGCAGCTTATCCAAATCAGGAAAACCTCAGGTAAAACTTGCTTTAAGAACAAGAGCTTCAAAACTTACTACCACCATCTCAAGGCAATGCAACCAGCAGCAGGGTATTGGAAGATACAATTCCAGGAGTCAGCAGAATACACCTAGATCAGTTGGATCTTCCTATAAAGCTACTGGGAAGGTTGTAAGGAAAGCAAAGTCTGCTCCTCCATCAGTAACAAAATCATCAAGACTTAATAGCCGTACTACTCGTCACAATCGTGGTTTGCCACAAGCAGATGCATTTATAGAGTTAACCAGTCCACGAAGACAACGCAGAGGAAGGAAGACAGCAGATAATACTCCTGCTAGCAGTCCTTCTAGTTCTCTTGGCATCAGAATTGTTGACACTGTGGACTCAAGTGAAAAGAAAAGCCCTCCAGTTTCTCTAATAAAAAATTATCATCATGATTCAGAGCCCAAGAAGAGGGGTAGAAAACGGCAACTTACAGGTATGTTGAATCCTTTAATAAAAATTATATTGGCTATAGAATGAATCATTTCATTTTGGGATGTGAGATCTTGGCAGTCTAATGAAAGAGGTCACTCTGGCCCCACACCAGTGCATGTTACAGCCTGTCTAGAGTGGGAGACCAGTTAGAAGGAAAACAAAGACAAAATGCTGGAGAAATACAAAGCCTTTTCTTCTCTGGCCTAGGTATCCAGGGTAAATGGATGAGAATGGTTGGTTGAAATTTTGCATCTGAGATGCCTGGGTTCTTTTTTCCTCATGCTCAGTACATTACAAGGGAGAAAGCTTCTCACTTTGAAGCAAGCAAAATGTAGGGTCTGTAAATACCTGAATAGCCAAAAGTAGTTATACATCCTTAAAAAGTTACTTGCTAGTTTGTTGTGTGTATATGTGCTTGTTTAATATCCTAATCATCTCCCAAAATGGAACCCATAATAGCTAAAATCTGTATTCTGGCTCTCTTTTTCCCTAGAATCTTCTCAAATGCCATTGAATAGAAGGAGTTCAGGACGTCAGGGTGGAGTACATGAATTGTCAGCTTTTGAGCAGCTTGTTGTGGAACTAGTACGTCATGATGACAGCTGGCCTTTTATGAAGCTTGTTTCCAAAATCCAGGTAACTATGTTAGTTCATAGTAGTGAAAAATGTGTTTGACATGTCTTGACAGGTCATTCAGGGATGGTAACTCTGGTATAGCATAGCTGAAGCCCAGTTTCTTCACTTGAATCATAACTGGAATGAATATTAAAAGGTTTTAATAATTTGGGAAATGCAGTGCATCTACTCGGTAAAAATTTGAGAAGATGGAAAACTTATACAGTATCTGAGGTAATGCTAAATGCTAATACCAGAGGTATTGAATTCAGAAAAAAAAATAAACAGAAACAAACATTACAAAAAAACTCAAACCTTGATTCTATGGTAGTAGTAGGATGACATAAAGTTGTTCTACTATCTATTATAGAATTAATCTGAGTGACCAAAGTTTTGTGGCTCAGCCTGCCTTCTTCTCTGCAATATTAGAATTTATGCAGTACTAGAAATGATTATGATAATATCCTGCAGGTAGAGATAATATTGTCGTAGGAATTGCAAATGAATATTCATCATCATAGAAAAGAGTATATGTCTTCCAGAGCACTCTTTAAGTGGTATAGGAAACTGGTAAAATAGTGGTTTACCTGTTAGTAAAGCTGTTGATCACATTGGGCTTTTGCATCTTATTTGTTACTAGTATATAAATCTGGTGTTGCCTGGGATTTTATTTTCTCACAGGTAATACTTGTTAGAAAGATTTGAGATCCTGTGTTTCTAATTCCCCAAACTGCTTTATCCAGTACCTGTAACTTTTCCCCATATTCCCCAAGCCAATCTGTATTCAGTTATTAACATACAGAGGTTGGGCTCCTGAGGGAATACACTGCCCCTCTCTTTGTCGCTAGGCCTCATCTCCATAGCAGCTGGCCTGTTCAAGACAGACAGGTTGACTAAGGCCCAAGAGCTCTCTGGCTGAGAATTCTAAAGGCTCCTCCCTAAAATGCAAACCCCGGGATTCCATAATCTTCTTAGGCAGCCAATCATATGAGGTCTTCGTCTGACACAGCCAAACAAAACTTTGACTTTTATTACATTAGAAGACAAAATATGTTTATGTGAGAAACAGTGGTATATAACATTGTATTCAAGTATTCTTGCTGTTCGATCTTTAGGTGCTTTTGAGTGATGCAGGGGAAAAAATGTAGTAAAACCAAATTGTGGAAAATCACTGGATGAACTACCTGTATTTTAATTAAAAAGTTACTAGTATGTTATTAGATGGTATAGTCAGCAGATTCAAAAAATATGCTTTACGCTGAATTCTATTAAATACACCTTCATAGCTACATAAAACAGTAAGATCTTCTAACCAGTGAATGATAGATGATTAGTTTACATGTATCTACAAATACTAAGAGTTTTATACTACAAAATGAGTATACTGCAATACTTCCAGTCAGAAGTATTCCATTGAATATGCCCAGAAAATAATTTTTTTAGAGTTGTGGGAAAACTGTGGCATAGTTATAAAATCAATGGTACAGTATTAATTAATTGTAAAGGAGAGTTCAATGAAGTCAGTAATATGTTAAAAATTATTGATAATGGAAACAGAAGCCTTATCTTGACTTCATTTTAGTATTTTTTGTTTTTGTGGTAGTTCACTCTCAAACATTGAGGTAGATCGTCAAACTGTCATGCTTGTTTCAAACGTATTTTGAATTGAAAACTAGCCTGATCTACTAGTCTCTTCCTAAGGGAAGAGACTTGGAATATACATAATATATCCATCATGATTGCTCCAAAGACTGAGGTAGTACGACTGTCTCCTTGAAAAAGCAAATGGAAAGATGTAACAGTTCTGGAAGAGGCTTCTTGAGCCAAGAGGATGACGAACCTAGAAAACAGGGTCCAAATCCAGTCATTTTCCATCTAGACTATACCTATTAAATGATATTTACATAAATATTTTAACATTCAGCAATTGATTCAATGGATCTACACCAGTTGGAACTAGTAATTGGATTTAGGCATTATAAAACTCTCCTTTTGTATCATTACTGGATTATAATAGTTACACACTAACTATTTTATACTTTACAAAAATGCAGGTGCCAGATTATTATGATATCATCAAAAAACCTATTGCCTTAAACATAATCCGTGAAAAGGTGAACAAATGTGAATACAAACTTGCCTGTAAGTAAATTGTCTAAACTAATCTTATTTATTAAACACAGTTTAATTTACATAGCACCTCAGTGGATTTAGAAGAGTGAACATTTCAAAACAGGGATGTACCTCCCATGCATTGCAAGAAACCTTCAATGTACTGTGAGAGCCTTACAGCTATGTTACCCAGCATGTTACTCCCTATGACTGAGCATAATTTTGTTCCAGATGGAATGTAGGAGAGATTTAGTCAGGCATTCCAGAAACAATGTGTAAGGAAGGGAAGTGTGCTAGACCTATCTTCTCCATCCCAGTTTTTATTACCTTCCAAATGTGGAATGTCACTTTCAAAACAGTCCTGTTCAGAAAGTTGTTCTCTATGTGGAGGGCAGTGCTAGGGCTAGAATTTTGTCCCTTCTATTCGTTTAACCTGTTTTAGAATGCCTGAATTGGCCTACACTTGTGTCCAAGACACAGACCAGATTTTACTGATGGAAACCAAAACTTTGGGTACTGTATCCATGGATTGTATAACATGAGACACTAAAGGCCTTTTTGTATTTTTCCTTACAGCGGAATTCATTGAAGATGTAGAGCTGATGTTTTCTAACTGCTTTGAGTATAATCCACGTAATACAAGTGAAGCAAAAGCTGGAACAAGACTTCAGGCATTTTTTCATATTCAGGCTCAAAAGCTTGGACTTCCAGTTGCATCTGGTTACATGGACCATGCTGCTCCAGCAACCAAGAAATCACGTATCTAACCTCTTCCTTCTAAAGGACTTTAGAGGAATTCTCTTCATTTTCATGGAAAATGAAACACTGAAATCATGCAGCTATACAGAGCAATAACATCTGCCACACCTTGGAAGTGTGGTCTGCACTATGTTCTCAGTTTATTATGCACTCAGGAGAATGTAGGAAAGATTATCTTTGCTACAGTTTTGTTCTGTGTCTAATACCTTTGATAGATAGGTACTGAATAACAGTACTGGTTTACAGTAGCTTTTGTATTTTTAAAGACCAATTTTTATGTCCAAAAGCCTTCCAGAATATTTTTCAGCACCAGACAATATTGTCATATTCTTTAGATTTTGTAGGTTCTACAGCATGTTTTGTGAAGGTTCTATCTAAAATCATTTCCATCACGGTGGACAAATTAAAGTCACTTGATTACAAGTTTTTGACACTACATGAATAAGTGTAATTTTATATTCTCTTTAAATTACTGTGCCAGTGCTAGTTGGAAAGATTCAGTCTTACTTTATTAAGTAGATTATTTATTTAGCATTCAAATAATTTGTGAATTTGTTTTTGTATTTATGAAAAATTTTACTTTGAGGATATAAAAATCCTTAACATTGTTTTCTTTGTGTTTTGTTTATACTTCAAATGATCAATTAACTGGCCTCTTCCTTCAGGACAGTTCTTCCAGCACTGTATGTTATACAGCTTTTGTGTGTCAACAAAAATAAAATGAGACCATTTTCAAAATATTACTTTATTCTTTGTGTACTACTGGATTCAACATTCTTGGCTGAAGCTGAAAATGGATGGCAGGACTTGTTTTTACTGCCAAGAAACTGCAAAAGCATCTCTTAAATAATCTGTATTATGTTAATGTTTTCCAGTGTTCAACTGTGGACTGTCCCAATGCTTGTGTCCATACTATTCACCATGTTTTCCTGCAGGTGTCTTGAGAACAACTGCCCTAATTTATTTATTTTCTAAAGTACTGTCGGGGGGAGGGGAGGTCTTCAGAAATGCCTTGATGACATTTTGTACCTTTCTAATAATTCCCAAATGTCAGATAATTAGTCAACAATAAAATTACTTTTACCTGAATGTCTTGGGTAGTTTTGACATTTCTCTGCATACAGGAGGACAGATATGTTAAAGTTCCAAATGATGGAATGGCTGAAATGTAACCATAAAAAACTACACAGAGGATAATTAGTTGAAGCCACCAAAGAGACAGATTGGGGAACGGAGTAGCAGAAGGTGCTGTTGTAAAATGAGAGGGGAGTCTCTAATGAAGTCTTGATGAAAAAATAATTTACAGAGACTGACCAATTTGCCTGGAAGATTTGATTTGATCCTTGTATGCTCCTTCTAGACTCAGAGGTGCTATTCCTCTGAATACTAGTTGCTGGGGAACATTTATCAAGAAAACACTGCTGCCCTCATGTCCTGTTTGGAGATTTTCCATAGGGATCTGGCTGACCACCTGGGAAACAGGAGCCTGGATTAGATAGATTTGATATGATCGCGCAGGGCTCTATTTATGTTCTTCTGACAGTCTAAGATTAAAGGGACTGTGCCAATTAAAGCAGACAGTTTCCAAAGTGAAATTATTGATCCATGCGTCATGCACTCTGAATCCACTGCTCTGCCAGGCTGTCTGTATTGGACAGGTGAGGAGACGTGTCACAGGCTGGTCCTCTGGAAAGGCTACAAAACTCATGAGGAATCTTTGCCTGTGACTGTGAAGTTAAGGTGGTGTTCTTTGGAATGAGGGCCTTGGGTTCTAGCCTAGGTGCTGCTTTTCTTTTTCTGTTCAAAATAGTTGCTGACAGGATGCCTAACGGTAAGTATTTCTCTGTAGAGGTCACCAACAATTCTCAGGAGCATATCATATTTCTCAGTACAACACTTCTATGGAGATATCAACCTTGTCAGAATATTCATTAGCCTTACAGTGTTACTCCTTGTTCATTGAGCTCCTTTGCAAAATGTTCTGACCACACATATCAGTACAGATTAGTATTGCTAAGTTCTATAAATATGATTTGTGGACTGCAATGGTACTACATTGAAAGCTTTCCAATTACAAGTCTGCAATATATGGTTTTTATATACTTATTAATCAGCAGCCTGCTAATATATAGGAGAAGATACGAAATAAGACTGTTTCTGTGACTAAAGTATTGTCTTCCATGTATGGCAAATAAATTTAATGAGTTAGCTATGGCTGGTGGCAAGCAATATTGTTACCAGGGACACTGGAAGCATCTCTTTTTGGTAAATTAGTTCTTCCTTAGCCAGCCTGGGCAAGACTAAGATGTTTTGCTACCTGAGATAGAATTGCAAAGGACAAACCACCCCAAGTCAGAGGCTTAGCAACTTAAAAATTAGCACCAATTTACTTAGCCAACTAACTCTGCCTCATGTGTTTTGTGCCTGTGCAGAGACCCTGCCGGAATATTCTAGACCTGAGTAGCTTGGTGGGAAGCCCCAACTCCACCTACATACTGTATGCTCCTGTCTATCAAGCTACCTTCCCCTCAGTTTCTCCATCCGCTGAAAGAGGCACTTCTGCCAGTCATGTTCCTTTGTTTAGTAGCCGCTTTTTCCTTAGTCTTTCTATATTTCTTGCTTCTTACTTTTCTAATTTCCTGTCTTTTTATCAAACAAAAGCTCTCTCCTATTGTCTTTCTGTTACGTTCCCCCTCCACTTTCCCCTTAATCATGTGGCCTCTACTTCCCTCTTTAAATTGTATGCTTCGTGTGGGTGGAAGGTATCTCCTTTGGACACCCACTGTTCTGTTCTGTGACTTAAGTCCTTGCAGGATTCTGCCTGCAAGGATCCTGACCTTGACCCTCTTATTTGCAGAATTCTGCCCAGTACCTCAAACCCAGTTGGCTGCTCAGATGCAGAACAACTGGAGCCACCAGCTATATAGGGGCTGGGGTTTCTCTGCAGCCTTTGCCACAGCAACATGGTCTCCAGTGTTGCTGGTAGTTTCTCCTGACTCTCCAGTGTTCTTGACCCTGCTGACCCCTGGTCTTGGACCTTGGCCTGTTTTCTGGACCTGCCTCTTGCCTCCAGCCTTGTGAACTCTTGTTACCTGGTAGGCTTCTACTGCCTTGAACCCTGGTTGTGCCTTGATCTTCTGCCTGTCTCTTGGGCCCACCTCCTGCCTTTGGCTCTGTTTATGCCTGTTGCCTGAGAGGTTCTTGGTGCCTTGGACTCTTGTGTGTTCTGATCTCCTGCCTGTCTCTTGGACCTGCCTCTTGCCCTGTGGACTCTTACTACCTAGAGGACTGCTGCCTTGGACTCTTGTTGTGCTCTGACCCTTGGCTTCCTGACTTAGCACCTGTCCTTTGGCCCAGCCCTAGTGCCTGCACCAGTTGGCCTTGCTGCCCACACTTTGAACCCTGACTCCCACAAAGAGTGCTTATGTCATGTCTATGGCAGAGCAGGCAGTAATTCACAAACAGCACAGCTCCTACTCATGAGGTGAGAGTCAAAAAATGTTCAAACAGAAAGGCAGCCAAGAGCAAACAAATCTGAAGGGGCAAATCCAAACTGTAGTCTAAACAGGCAGAGTTCCAAGACAACCTGATCCAAGAGCACAGTACAGGGTTTCAGGGCCTAAGAGACCTGTTGCTGACCTTGGGAGGAAAGGCCAGATGGAGCTCTCTTATCTATAGCTGCTATTGCCACAGATGTTCCCTCATTAGGGCTTGCTTACTATTTAAACAGGCCGAGCGACGCAAGCCCTCCCTTTCACGGCACCTCTGCTGCAAGGTAGGTGTGTCAGCTATGTCTTCTTCTATTTGTTCCCCTGGCTCAGGCCTTCGTTGTTGCTATTATCTCCCTCTGGACCAGCTTCTGGGGACACTTCAGCCTCTGGGGAAGCTTCTGCCTCAGAGTCGGAATCCTCCTCCTTGCTGCCACAGTCTCCAAGGCAGGGCATGACAGCTTGGGTGAGGAACATAACATTCATCACTGCAATATTTGCAAGCAGTTCACCTCACAGACTGAAAAATCGGGCCTCTCACCTGCAGTCATATTATTGGGAAAAGTCTCTTGGAGTCCTGGAGCAGGCTGCAGCAAGCATGGCTCTGTATACTGCCTCCACTGTGGTTTCCAAGCAGAAGGAACCAAAGAAAGTTCCATTGGCATCACTGTCTTCCTTGATGGAATCTGTACTACAAACATCTACCTCGCTACTGAGGTTGACACTGATAACTTCAGTACTGACAACTGTGGTGAGAACACTCCTCAAGCCTAAGGATGTATCTCAGAAGAGGAAGCACTCTTCAGAAGAAGACAAAACATATGAACTCCAGCGCAGGCCAGCCTTCAAAACCGCCTGCAACCAGCTAAGTGCAGTCTGATGTTCCACCATTGGTACCAAAAATACAACAAACCTCATGTCATCCTGTGTTAAGATCACAGCTTTTTGAATCTCCCCCAAGGCTCCAACACCTGTGTTGTTTGGGGATCCTTGGCATCACATATATAGCCTACTCCCACACCAGGTCAGTGATGTTAATACAGCTGAGACCATTCTCCTTTTACAAGAACGCTTTATTGTTAAGGCCAACCTGGGACTATGGGCTTCCAAAACTCCCCAGTCACCTCAGTATCATATATGGAGTGATACTTAAAAGACACATGGAGGAACCACCAAGATCATACCAATCTTACTTGCCATCTTCCATGATTGATTCCACCGTAGGTTTATCTGATCTCTGAAAAGGTCCATCCCACCTCAAGGGTCTTGTTCCTGTTTTCAACCCCATTCTCAATTACTATGCATAGGTCTCAACACTCTCTGCATCCCCTCTGTCATCTTCACCACCACCACCTCCATCACTGATCTGGGGAGTCCTCCATGTTTTATTGTTTTAGGATACATAACTGAGGAAATAGTGTGTGGCTGTTGCTTTCCCCGGGCCCCAACCTTTCCCTTCTGGCTAATTTTCAAAGGAACCATTTGGCATATGACTTTCGTTCTTTTACAACTATCTTAGGAGAAACTGTCTGTTAAAGTGAAAGGGGGGGGGAAAACGTCTTCTCGGTTTTGTTGAAGACAGCATCCCTTACTATGTTACAATAAATCTTCTATTAAGTTTGTTGATCCGTGTAAGAGTAATTGTTCCTGACAAAACTGAAATCCTTTAAAAAATGCACCAATTGAGGGACCAGTCGTTCTGAAGAAGAGCAAGGATCTGCAGAATCTGATGGAGCTACAGAAACTGAAGTGCCCCTGGATCCAAGACAAAATTGCGCCTGACCGAGGCTATGGAAACCCCCACAAGCGGCCAAACCTGGGTCGGGGGGAAAAAACCCAATCGTCGTTGAGACAACGCAGAAGGGCTGCTAGATGGGATACATCAGCAAAAGACCTACCCCTTTTTGGAGGAGATAAAGCAAATGGAAACCGAACTGGAAAGAAAAGATAGGAGATACTCGAACTCAAACCATGCTACGCGGATGCGCATCCGTCCCTCGCAGACAGGGAGATCACCAGGAGGAAAACCCACGAGCGGCTGTCTGGGGGCGGCACCCCTGGTCCGCCCCAGCAACCAACAGGGCACACCCCAGCGCCACTGTTACTCAGAAATGTGGGAGCCTGAAAGCGACCTTCAACGGGAAGGGGAAAAATTCCCTTTTTTTTGACTATGGCAAACAATTTAGATTGATCACGGCCATTTTTGGGATGATGCGGCCCAAAACGAACCTAAGCCAGAGGATGAAAGGACTGGCAGCAGACTGGGTAGCAAACCTTTGACTCCCGCGCCCCCGAAACTGAAAATCTGCAGCCCCATGAACCATCTCAAAATTTTGAAGACCCCCATTTATTGGAAAACACCAAATATCAACTGAAACAGTAAACAAGGCAGGAACGATGTGGGGCGTATTCCCGTGAATTTAGAAACCTGGCCACCAAAGTCCCGTGGAGTGATAAAATTTAATTGGTTATACAAAAATTGGACTAAATCCTTTTCACGGGTGCTTAATGCAGGCCAATCCACAGACCCTGCTAGGTTGGGTCAGACTAGCTACTGAAATGGAAGGCATAACCCAGACTGTTCAGCTGAACCGACAAAGACAAGACGTCCCAAAAAACGAAACCTCGCGGTCCCACCGTCCTCAATGCTAGGAACGGAAAAAACTTCCGTTTGGGCATGTGTTTTAACTGGGGAAAAACCGGGGCCCCCCCCAACACCTGCCGGGGAAAAACTCCGACTGGGACAAAGGGGAGCACGGCAGACCCAAAGGATATGAATTCACACATCAGACAGCGGCCGCCAAACAACCACTTAGACGCACTTCTAAGGACCCTGCGGGCGACAGGGACTCCGACCCCGATGATGAAACCACCTCTTCGTCCTCATCTGACATAGATGGAGATTCTAAACCTGACTGCGATGACTGGCAAGCGGCGGAACATTTAAGTCTCCTAAAATTCCCCATTTCTCCCAGGTTGCGATTAGTGGCAGCGATGGGACTTTGCATGTACATAGGGCATTAATTGACTCTGGCTGCTCCAGAAGTTTGTTACACCCCAAATTGGCCAAACAATTGAAAACTCTTTATAGCCCTTGGAATGCCCCATCAAATTAACGCAAATGGATGGGACCTCAATGACTGGGGGAGTAATTAGTAAAATCACTAAGCCCATCTCATTTCAAATGGACAAAAACAATTACAGCATGCGATTTCTAGTTCCCAAGGCGATGCAGTTCAAATTGGTCTTGGGAATGATTGGCTTGTAAATATCCCCCAGATAAACGGGACTGCTGGCACTATGTCCCCCAATAAAATTTTTCTACCCCATGAAGAATTGCAACAAATTCCTTCACACTCCGAGACTTCCAAAAGGCTTTCCACGAAAAGGGGGGCTGACTTTCCCCCCACACGGTTTTCTGTAAACTGGAATTATTGCGGGGATCCCCAAACCGAAAATTTATCCCCTGAGCCAAAAAGAACTCCTTGCTCTAAAAAGTTCCTAAATAAAAACTTGGCTCGCGGCTTTATCAAGCCCCCACAGCCCACGGCGAGTCCTGTCTTCTTCCGAAAAGAAAAGATCCCCCGGCGGTCCGAACTGATAGTTAACTACTCTGCTATTAACCAGGTTATTTCCTCCAATTGTTATCCCATCCTTGATACGGACTGTTTTGGACCATCTTTTCAAAAAAAATTTTTACCAAACAAACTTAAAAAAGGCTTTTCATAGGATTTGAATGGACCCGGACTCTGAGTGGCTCACCCCCTTTGCAACTCCTCTAGGTAACTTTAAATGGACGGTTCTTCCCTTTGGCTTTCAATCGGGGCCATCTTGCCCAAAAGTTTTTGAACACCATTTTTCCCTGACTTGTTGTATCAGGGGGTTCTGATTTATCTGGATGACATTTTAATTTACGCAATTCCATGGAATTCATGTGTGATTGGTTCGTGAAGTGTTGAAGGCTTTGATAACAACCTCGTGGTTAATCTATCTAAATGCCAATTTGACACCCAAACTTTGATTACTTGGGAATAGGATTCAAGATTTTACTTAAAAAGGACCCTTGAAGATTAACTCCATTTTGCAATGGGCCCTCCCCTAAAACTGTGAAGCAACTGCAGCAATTTCTTGGTTTTGCGAACTTCTACCGGAACTTTATTGAGGATTTTGCTGCCTAACGCTTCCACTCACCAACCTTCTACGGAAACCAAAAGGGTCCACTGCGGGCAAGGGGCATAGACTTTGTTGGTTTTTCCCGATGTAATCGGCGTTTGACCATTTGAAATCTAAATTTACGTCTGAGCCCTTACTCCTTTTTCCCGACAGTGAAGCAATTCATTGTGCAAACGGATGCTTCGGACTTTTCCATGGCAGCCGTTCTTTTACAACATGACACCACAGGAGCACTCAGGCCTTGTGCTTTCATTTCAAAAAAATCCCCCCCCAACAAGCTAATTGGCCTATTTGGGAGAAAGAAGCCAAGGCTATCCATTTTGCGCTGTCCTCTTGGCGTCATTTGCTTGAAGGGGCTCGACTCCCCTTTGAAGTTTGGGCTGATCATAGGAATTTGCAAGCCTTACAGTCTTAAAAAACTCTCCCCTAAGCAGGCGAGATGGGCTGAATTTTTTCCCGAGATTCCGATTTAAAATTGTTTTCAAACCTGGCCGAACTAAACCCTGGGGACCCTCTCTCTCGACTTTCCCC
Source organism: Ctenosaura bakeri (assembly GCA_948474755.1). NCBI lineage: Eukaryota > Metazoa > Chordata > Lepidosauria > Squamata > Iguanidae > Ctenosaura > Ctenosaura bakeri. Next base: position 112,417 of record CAOLHI010002940.1, read on the forward strand.
GTTTTTCGGAATCCCCCGCTACGTCCTCCCACTCCAATACCTTGTTTCCTGCCTCCTCTCTGGCTTCTCAAGTGACTACCCTGCTTAAAAAACAAGGCTTTCTGCCTCCCTCTTTTTTGACTCCGCTCTCCGCGATGCTATCATTCATGCAGCGCATGCAGACTCCTGGCTACCGGCAAACAAGGATAAAATAGAATGGGTTGACAATTTCCCCTTTTTTGGCACCAAGGTCTCGTTCCCCCCGCTGCCCGCGGCAGGTCTTTATCGTTATCATGATTCCAAACCCGCTGGAATTTTGGGTTTTTGAAGACATTGCATGCGATTCGCCGCCTTTTTTGGGGGCCTGGATTTAAAACCCCCCCGTGCAAACTTACATTAAGCAGTGTGCCACTTGCAACGTTTCTAAATCGCCCACATCTAAACCTCAAGGGCTCCTGCAACCTCTGCCCCGCGCCTGCTAGCCCCTGGTCGGTCATCGCATGGGGTTTTTTTTGCTTTCCCTCTTCCACGGCTTTATGTTATTGGGGTTTTTTGATCACTTTTCCAAGCAATGTCATTTTTGCCCCAAAGAAACTACCCCGTGCTGACCAGCTGGCTGACCTGTTCGTTAATCATGTATGGAAACTTCACGGACTACCTTCGGTGATCATTTCGGACAGGGATCCAATTTTCACTTCCAAGTTTTGGACTTGTCTACTGAAAACCCTGGGAGTACCCGAAACCAGCAGTGCTTATCACCCTCAAACAGATGGCCAATCTGAGCGTGTTAACAAATCTCTTGAACAATTTCTTAGGTGTTTTGTTTCTGAAACCAAAAGATTGGGCTCCGCCCCTTTCCCTCGCTGGGTTTTCCATCAATTTCTTCATACCTCTCTGGGAAACCCCCCTTTGAAATAGTTTACGGCTTCCTTCCTTCTCCTTTTCCCCCCCCCTCCCTCTCTTCCTCCGCTCCTCCTTCTGTTTCTGCTTGGGTCTCTAAATTTTCTGGCATTTGGCAATCCGTCTCAGATGCTATAGCATCCGCTAAAGCTTCCCCCAAACGTTTCGCTGACCGTAAACGGCAGCCTAATCCCCTTTACCAGCCCGGGGATTTGGTTTTCCTTTCTTCTAAGAACATTTCCTCTCCTTCTCCGTCTAAAAAATTTTCCCCCTTTCGTTTTCTCGGACCTTTTCCTGTGAAAAGGGCTATTAATATGTCTCTTTTGAACAGATCTCCCTTCTTCCCTCAAGGCTATTCATCCTGTTTTTCATTCCAGTTTGCTGAAGAGGGCACCTTCGCTGACTTCTTCGCCGGCTGATGTTCCTCAACGCCCCGACTGACTTGCTACTGCATTTATATTACTATTTAGTTTTCTTGTCTTTCTACTGTTCCGTGATATTTTCTATATTTTGTGTATCTTTATGTATATATTTTTTTAAAAAAGTGGGGCAGGATTTTGGGAGTCCCCCCATGTTTTATTGTTTTAGGATAGCAGTAGACTGAGGAAATAGTGATAGTAGGCTGTTAGCTATTCCCAGGCGCCAACCATTCCTTCTGGCTGGAATTTCAAAGGAACCATTTGGCATGATGACGTTCGTTCTTTTACAACTTCTTAGGAGAACTGTCTGTTAAAGTGTAAGGTGGGGAAACGCATTTCGAGCTTTAACGTCTGAAGACAGCATCCCTTACTATGTTACAATAAATCTTCTATTAAGTTTGTTGATCCGTGTAAGAGTGAATCTGTTCCTGACAGATACAGTCTCACTATCCATCCTCTGAGGTCAGCAGCCACCTGTTGTGTGGCATGTCCACCTCTATCTCTGATTCTGTCTCATGGCTTGCTGAGGTATTATCCTCCATCTCCTCCACCCATCACCACTGCCATCCTTTAGCATCTTCCTGAGTCTCCACCACCATTTACGGTCTCTCTTTCTGTGACTTGGTACCAACAACTTCAAAACTGACAGTTGCTCCTTAACTTCTACAGTACCAAACATTTCTACAGGCATCTGCTGCACCTCTGCTGTCACCACCTTCTTCTTATGCAGATTATGAGTCTTACTCATCTTCCCATGACTCACAGAGACCATCCACACTGACTCCTCCTGCAGCTCTTGCAGATCCAATCTCTGAAGCATGACTGGAGGATGTTAAACAGTTCTCTGACATTGTCTTTCATATGGCCAAATCCATCATCCCTGATGTTGCCTCTCCTCCAGCTCCTGTTAAAGATCCAGTGTTCATGATTGTCAATACTAGTCTCCTACACTGCCTATGATTCTCTTCTTACCAGCCCTGCAAGAAGTAATCAAGCAACCATGTACATAGTCAGCTTGTTTGCCACCTACACCAAAGTGATTAAAACAGCTTTGCAAGATATATTAGCAGGATGTAGCATACCTTCTTCCTTATTTCATTCCCAACTCAATCGTGGTAGAAGCACTGCAGACAAAAGGGCAAGAAACACATGCGCACCAACAGAAAGGGCAGGTAGCTTGAGATTTTACTCTGCGTCAGCTCTGTCAGCAAGAGTTGCTAATATACAGACATGCATGGTGTGCTTCAGAAGGCACTCTGGGACAGAATGACATCTTTTTGCAACATCTCCCCAAAGAGCATAGGGTTACTGCTCTTCAATGTCAACAGGAAGCACAAATCCTGGCTGCACAACAAATTCAGTTTTCCCAACACTCTGTTGAATGTTCTGCCAAAGTAATGGAAGGAGCAGTTGTGCTGTGAACATACACCTGGCTTTGATCATCAGGCCTCACTAAGGATACCAGGATGAGGATTGAAGGCCTGCCTTTCGATAGCCAAGGCTTCTTCAATGCATCTACAGATGATTCTATGGAGCCAACAGCAGCAACTCCAGCAATGCAGTTGTAGTTCTCTCCCTTCCTGGAGATGACGTGTATCATCTTCAAATAGATGCAGATCACCATATAGGTCATCACAAACATCTCTGCCCTCGTTTACCACTCAATGCCCACGCAAGCCGAATCAGCAGCAGCAGCCTAAGTTGTGGTTTTGACTGCTCCATAGGATGCCACTTCTGCCAACATTTCATCTGGCCTCTGTTGCACCTTCGCTGACCCCCAAACTTGTTTCGTCATTACACCACCTGGCAGAACATCACCACAGACTCTTGGGTACTTGCCATAGTGCATTTGGGTTATGCCATCAGATTTTCAACTATTCTTCCCATTTGCATCTTCTGTTCTACACCTTGGAGCCCAGCCTTACTGGGAGATCAATGCTGTATTACTCAAGAGAGCTGTTGAGAAAATTCTGCTGCACTGCAAAAGGGATATGTACTTTTCTTGTTACTTCACATTTCCAAAACATGATGGTGGTTTGCATCCTATCTTGGATCTATGTGGTGTCAACAGACACATCCAACCATGCAGGTTCAAGATGGTCACCTTGGCATCCATTCTCCCCTTCCTAAGGAGGGAAGACTTGATTGATTCACTTTGATCTGTGAGATGCGTATTTTCCCATCACCATTCGCCCTCAGCACAGAAAGTAATTTTGCTTTACCATAGGGCAGGACCTTTACCAGTACAAGGTCCTCTCCTTCAGGCTCTCAACAGCTCCGAGGGTCTTCATGAAGTGTATGGCTGTGGTAATCCCCAATCTAAGAACACAAGGTGTGATAGTTTACCCATACCTCAACAATTGGCTACTTGTGGCGTCCTGCAAGAACAAGTTATACAAGGAGTTACACTTGGCACTATGTCTACTAGAGCGTCTAGGCCTCAATGTCAATTCTAAGAAATTGTTTTGGAGCATATGCGCCACATAGACTTAATTGGAGTAACACTGGATTCCAATTTGCTGGAAGGCCTTTCTTCCATTGAAAAGGGCTCAGGCCTTATGTGATGCAATAATCTATGTTCTTCAGCATCACAGATGTTCAGCTTTCTGAATCCAGTGATTCCTCAGCCTTACATCGACTGCTTCAACCATAACTTACCTATTTTGCCTGAAGTTTCTACCACTTCAACACTAGCTTCCCAGGCATGCACACACAATCCCCTCCAACACGATCAGTTCAAGAGAACAATGCCATGCAAAGTGAGGAGGTCACTACTGTGGTGGACTTCCATGGACAATCTCTGTCCTGGCATACTTCAAGCCTCCACAACTCACAGTGATTGTGACTGTGGATGCATCCTTGTTGGGGTGAGGTGTGCATGGTGGTTCCTCTATCACACAAGGTCATCTGTTGCCTCAAGAGAAGACCTTATGCTGGAACTGCTAGCCATCTTCAAGACTCTGATATCTTTCAAGAGATTGACTCACTGAAAGGTGGTGCAAGTGGTCTCTGACAACACGACCACAGTCTGTGTCATCACCACCAAGGGGGAACCTGCTCAGTTATTCTAGAAGATTTTGCAACCTGTCTATGGAATTGGTACGTAGCTTGAGGCACACATCCTATAGCCATCCACCTTGCAGGGACAAGGAATGCTCTAGCAGACACAGTCGCAGCAATGTCTTGCAACACAAATAGACCTTATGTTACCAGGTCTATCTTGACATTACAGATTGTTCGGGAACTCCTGAGACAGACCTCTTCATGGCAAGGAACAATGCCAAATGCTGCTGGTTCTGTTCCAGGGCAGGAAAGCCAAAGACTCATTAGGGGACGCTCTTCTGTTTTGATGGACAGGCTGCCTGTTGTACCTGTTCCCTGTTTTTCCACTGCTAGGGAGGATAGTAGCAAAACTAGCACTGGATCATTCTGATGCCATCTTGATAGCCCCATTTTGGCCTAGACAACTGTGGTTTGGGCTGCTCTTGTGCATATCTGCGGGCTGCTGAATCTCTCTGCCTCTTCAAAGAGATCTTCTCTCCTACTTTTTTTTTATTATTATTATTTATTTGTATCCCGCCTCCCCATATGGATTGAGGCGGCGAACAACTTACAAACAGCATGTATTTTGAAACATTTCTATACATCTCTATACTTCCTCTATCCAGATATAAGACTACTTCACCTATCCGCATGGAGAATAATCCACTAGATTTCCCAAGGTTCAGGATAGAGTTTGGCACCTCCCATAAAGATTCCACCAAAAGATTTTACTTCTACCATCCTTCTACCAGCAGTTCAACAACATTCTTCAAGGACCTTACTGTTAAGAGGTTCCTGAAGGGTCTCTCTCGCTTATACCCACCAGTCTCACACCTAATACCTCCCTGGTCATTGTCTCTGGTGTTGTCATAACTTATGAAGCATCCTTTTGCGCCCATGACTTTGATGGATGAGTGTCTCATGACTTTCAAGACCCTATTCCTTGTGGATATCACCTCAACCCATCATTCTAGTGAACTGGCAGCACTACATTCTGATGAAGCCTTCCTTGTCTTTCACAAGTACAAAGTAGTCCTGTGTCCAGACATTTCCTTCCTACCCAAAATTGTGTCAGAGTTCCATCTGTCACAGGATATTGTGCTGCCAACCTTTTATCCTCAACTGACTACTCAGTTGGAGAGATCGCTACACTCCTTGGATGTCCGTTGTGCCCTTGCATTCTACACTCATAGGACAGCAGCTTTCAAAGTTCTCCAATCTTTGTTGTCTATGGCAGCTCTCACAGAGGGCTCTCCAACTGGGTGATAGAGACAATTTGCCTTGCTTATGAACTCACAAAGCAGCCTGTATAGAGGTCCCTCAGAGCACATTCTACAAGGGCAGTTTCATTCTCTGCAGCTGCACTTGGTGGCGTTTCTCTGCCAGAACTGTTTAAGGCTGCTACCTGACCACAGCCTTCCACCTTCATCTGTCATTATCATTTGGACTGTCATGCCAGAAGAGATGTGAGCTTTGGGTGTACTGTGCTGTTTTCTGTATTACAGTGATGTGATCCTCCATCCTATGGGAAGCTGTGTAATCACCTGTTGTGTGAGGCACAGAGACCATGAAGAACAGGCTGCTTACTGGTAACTGTGGTTTTTCTAGTGGTCACTTGTGCCCTCACACAACCTTGCCCCAGCTCTCCTCTTCTCAGGTGTCTTGTGTTTTTCGGCAGACCTCAAAATTGAAAGGAAGGTAGCTTGATGGGCAGGAGCATGCTCCATATGTAGACAGGGATGGGGCTTCCTGCCAAGTTACTCAGCTCTGGAATATTCCGTCAGGGTCTCTGTGTAGGTGCAAAACCCATTATGTGAGGGCACAGATGACCAGATAATAGGATGACCTGGAGGGCTCTCATCCATAGGGTTGACATAAGACAAAGTCGACTTGATGGAGTTAACAACAACAGTGGTACTGAAACAGCCTTGGCTGCCCATACCAGCAAACAGCTCTTAGTGAAACAGACATTGTGCTGCCCCATTGATCCTTCTGGATTTTGCAGTGTTTTCTTGATACCACTGACCATGTCACCCTGTCTGGGTCTGTAGGATGGGAGTTGGAGAAACTGTGATATGGTCTTTCATCTTCTGTCAACAAGGCTAGTTGAGAGCAGTACTGAGGAACTACTGTTCAACTCAATGCCTATTAATCTGTTATGTGCTATGGGGTTCCATCTTATCCTCTAGTTGTAATATCTATATGAAGCCAACAAGTGAGGTTATTACAAGTGTGCGAGTTGGGTGCCACCAGTATGCCAATGACAGTCCAATCTGCTTCTTCTTGTCAGTCAGAGATATGCAGGTAGACCAGGATCTGGATAATGTAATCAGGCTGGTTGAGAACAGAAAGTGATGCTAAGTTTAAGATTTTTTTATTATTATTTTTTATTTGTATCCCGCCTCTCCATACGGATTGAGGCAGCAAACAACTTACAAATAGCTTGTATTTCTACACATATTTCTATACATGTTCCCAACAAGCTGGGTACTCATTTTACCGACCTACGGAAGGATGGAAGGCTGAGTCAACCTTGGAGCCCGGCAGGATCGAACTCACAACCTTGTGGCTTGCAGTACTGGCATTTAACCACTGCGCCACCAGGTGCTAAGATTAGTGCTCTGTAGATTAGTGTCCAGGAACTGGATAAATTATGTCCTGGACTCCTCTTGAAGGAGCAAGTATGGAGCCTGAGAGTACTTCTGGATTCATCATTGTCAATGAAAGCCCAGGTGGATTCTGAGGCTTGAAGTGTGAGAGGGGGGAATCTCAATAGCAGTTCATATACTGGCAACTTTCATGACAACAGCATACAGTGGCAATTTTCCTGATCAGACAACTGCAATGCACTCTATTTGGGACTGCCATTGAAGTCAACTCAGAAGCTGCAGCTAGTGCTATATGCAGCTCTTAAATTGCAAAGTGGAATATTATATAGAAGCCATATAATACCAATTTTCAAGGAATTGCATTGGCTGCCAATATGTATTTGGCCTGATTTCAAGATGCTGGCAATGACACTTAAAGCCCTAAATGACTAGGGAGCTCAAAACCTGAAGGAGCACCATTCCCCATATACACCTGCCCCAGAGTTACACTCAGGCACTATTATGTGTCTTACCTGCAAGAGAATGCATTCCCTGGTTGTGGAATGCTTACCCTGTGAGACCTGATTGACATCCATATTGGCTTCTTTCTAGTGCCAGCTTGAAATATGGCTTTATTATCAAAGCCTTTGGAATGTAACAATCTTGCCAAAATTTGTATAGGTTGTAAACTGTTTAAATTTGTCTTCAGTGTTTTTAAATAGGCTTTTCAACTGTTTAAATCATTCCCCTCTGTTTTAAATTCTTCTAAATTCATTTAAATATACTTTTATCTTGTGAAATCTTGTGATATAAAGGCAGGACATAAATATTTTAATAAACAGCATTTTGGGAGCTGCATCATTCCTAATATTGCCATAAACAAATCTGCGGCGGACCATATCCCCTCATCAAGCAAGCACAGCTGCCAGTCTGCTTGGCTTCTTCAGGTAGAATGCCTCAGACAACAATGTCTCAACAAAAACAACAAAACAAAGACAGACAAAACAAACAAAAAGTTTTAGTCAGCCCTGGCTGTCTCCACTGGCATCCATTATCAGAGAATTCTCACAATTACAATATCCTGCATTCAAAAAGTGCCAGAAATTGTGATATCCAGGAATCAAAATAATCCAGAAATCACAAAGCTTAATTACTGGACTGTGCTTTGGAAGGAGTTGCTGTATAATTATCATAGAAATTTTAGTTGTGCCCCACCTTTTCCTCAAATTGGGATTCAAGGTGGATTTTTAGGCTACTGCAGCAAAAACCAGAGACTCCCCTGGCACCTTAAAGAAATGTGCTCTACGAAACCTCAGGCCATGATAAAATTGTTAATCAGTAACTTGCCACGGGATTGTTACACCGACACCCAGTTAACAAAACTTCTGACAGCAAACCTCCTTTTGACAGAAGTCTTTTTATGCCCAGTCAGCCATCCTTTTCTTCTCATTCTCTGTTTAGTTGGAAGTTTTTTTAGCATTGGGAGAATGGTGAAGGATGGCTAGAGGAATATAGATTTTCATTGTCAGGTTGCAGCATCATGTTTGGTAGTAAACAACGCAGCAAAGCTTGAGCTTGGAGAGAGCAAGATTCTGCCCTGCGGCACTGTAGCTGTGTGTACCTGCCTATAACAAGAAAGGCAAACAGCAGCTGACTCCAGTGATGCCTCGCTGCTCATTTGTGAATAAACAGAGAGCAAAGGGGAAAGCAGATACCTAACTAGGAGCTTCCCAGTAAGTTTTTTAAAAAAATCCTTGGGTGCATTTTTGAAGGCACTTCCAAGTGGCCTCTGGATAGTTCAACAACGTTCATGCTCTCTTAAGCAAGGCTTATCTGTCTTCTTAGTTTCATTTCGCACGTTGATACTGTTACATTAGAACTAAAAAGTTTGCTGAAACATGCTAAGCTGCCTTTTTGTCTGCCTGTGGCAAATGAACCTATCTCTATGCTCTTCAGGTTCTTTCCGCCTCTGGTACCCAATTCTCTGATAAAGAAACCATGCCCAGGAACACACCTGCTTCGTCGGGCATACCTGTGTTTCACTGTTCTTTCTCCACGCCCTCACGCGAAAGAAACGCCACAGCAACCGAAACAAAGCTCGCCGGGGCTGCCCAAAAGACACCTGCTTCCCTCCCGACGCCAGTGTCCCTCCTCGCATCTGTCTCCGTCCGCGCACAGGAGGACTAAGGGCTGCTATCCCCGGCTGGGGCTCTTTCCCTCCTCAGCTGCGGCAGACTCGGCTCCCCACATCCAGCCCGCATTTCGCGCCGAGAGGGCGGATGGAGATGCGGCGACGGCCCGCTAACTTGCTCACCCCCTTCGGGTCACGAGGGCCTCCTCCTCCCAGCGACCACGGGCTATGAGAAAGAGGGGGGACGGAGAAAAACAGCCCTCCACCCCAGTGGCTGCCCGCTCGGAGCGCAGCGGGGGCTCCCGCCGCTCTTTCCAACCGCCCCCCACCCTTCCCTGCTGAGCCACTTTGCTTCAGGGGCGCCGGCCCGTTGCCGCAGCGGAGGCGGGAAAGAGCCGCCGCCGCCGCCGCCTTTCTCGGTCTCTCTCTCGCCCCTTTCTGTGACAGGGCGGCCAGGGAGCTACCCCAAGCCCCCAAGCAGGAAAAAGGAAGGTGGAGGAGGTTGAGAGAGCGGCGGCCGCGTCCCTTTCTCGAAAGGCGCGCGGAGGGCAAGCGAATAATGCGGGAGGCTATTGTCCCGCCGAGCCCGGTCCAAAACTGTCCCCGCCCTTCCCAAAGCAAGCCGGGCAAACCGCAGGAAAGGAAGCGCCAAGGCGAAGCCGTGCTGCCCGTGTCGGTTCTCGCGTTCTTCCACCTCCCAGGCACGACGAGCGCGGTGTGGCGCTGGGAAAAGAGGGTGTTGGGCGCGCGGGGTGAGGAGAACGAGGGACTTTCCTTCCCACACCGTGAGGCGGGTAATTCCAGAACCAGCCCAGTTGACTGGAGATGGGGCGATGCTGCTTGGTGGGACGGGAGGGTCTGCTTTGCCTTCGCCAGACCACACAGCAAAAATAATAATAAAAAAAGTCCTGCTCGACATTCATTCTTGGGAGGGAGGGTGGTCCTTCCCCCTTTCCTCCCCCTGCCCCGTTCCCTCTCTGCAGGTTGGGCAGCGCCTGCAGCACGTGGGGAGAGGAGGCTGCGCCCATGTGACCGCCCTTTCCTTCTCCCCCCTCCGTCCACTCGTTCCCCCCGGCCGCCTGTCTCCTCTCTTCAGCCCAGCCTCCGCCGCTCGCCGAGCCCTGCTCGTAGTCGAGCGCCAGTCAGACTCCGCCGTGTAGGTAGCAGCAAACACAGTCCTCGCCGCCGCCATCGCCATCGCCATCACCGCCGCAACAGGGACCCGGTACCATGGTAAGGGCGGGGCGGCTTGGCTTGGCCCTTCGCGGGACCCGGCCGCTCGGCTGGGCTTCTGCCGAGCTCTGCTTGGAACGGCGAGGACAGGCCCCTGGCTTGAGAGGGGCTCGGCGGGTCCCGCGGCTCCTGGCGGCCATTTTAGTCTAATTTTAGCTTGGGGGGAGGGGGAGGGGGCAGGGGCGACCCCCCCTCCGCTCACTGAATGGGGGTCTGAGACTCCGTGGATAGGGAGGGATGGGAGAGACTGAAGCGCCCTGAGGGGTTAGCGCACCGGAGAGCGAGGGGGCCTTGGGGCCGGGGAAGGTTTCTCCCCCATAGCGGGTGCTTTTTATCTGGGTTTTTCTTTTCAGGGGGGGTGTGGATAATTCTGTTGCAATTTACCACCCAACCACCCTACACGAGGGAGAGAAAAGGAGGAAGGAGTTGTGTTTGGCTTCTCCTTGCATGGAGAGCGAGGACAGGCGCTTTGTAAGATGGCAGGGTTTGGCCCGTTCGCTGAGCGGGTACCAAATAGCGGGACTTCTTCTTCCGTGCCTTGCGCTTCACGTTCCTTCCCTCCACCTTTTTGTGCAAGAATAGAGCGCTCGTGTCTAGGGTGTGGTGGGTATAACAGGGCTTGAAACCCTTTTCTTTGTATTGTAAGGATTTTTTTAAAAAGCGTTTTGCGTTACAGTAAAAGATGTGTTTTCTGGTTGCGGTTTTTTTTTTTTAACACATGCAAGAAAAAGAGATGACAGCCTTTATTCCCTCTTTCACCTAGGAGGAGCTAGAGATAAATATGCAGTTCTCTTACTCGTAGACGGTATATGTAAGGCTTGGGGCCCTTTTCTTTCCCAAGAAATGGCACAGCTGCTTTTGCCTCGCCCGTTTACTCTGCCTCCCTGATAGAGAATGTCTCCATTATAAACATGCTTATGATGGAGTGGGGTTGACCTCCCTTTTATTTGGGAGTGAAATACACTATACTGAAATTTCTCCTTGTGTGTTGAAAGGATATAATGGCCTTTTGCTTCTAATTGGGATTATGATGGAAGCAGGGTGATGGTGGAGTGACGCATAGTTGGGTTTCTCTCCATTGTGTCTCTAGCTTAGCTCCTCTCTGTCAAGAACATGGGGGAAAGAAAGCATCAAGCACAGAGATGACTGTTTCCCTTTGTTGGAGTGCTTTAATCATAATTTATGGGCAGAATATCTGTTCATTGGGAAAGCATAAAATTTGAATGGTGTATATATCATTCTGTGTATATGGATGGAATTTGGCTCATGGATGGAATTTAATGTGTGGAGACATCTTACCCTCCTGATATCTATAGAAAGCCCTATATTTCTGATTTCAGTAGATTATTAGGAGCTTGGAACCTGCCTTTTTCCCTAGGAATACATTCTGAATATAAAACTTAAGAGCAGTAATGTGTTTAACTGTATTTGGTTAACATTACAATATAACTGTCTTAATGGCACAAAGAGGTGCCTTACTTTTCTTGTAGAGAAAGAAAAGAAAAATAGTAAAGGAACTGTATTATCTCATCTCTCTGTAGAAGGTAACACTATAAAATGTGCCAGTTCTGTTTGTTACAGAAGTTTGTGAATGTTGGGTTATAAAACTGTATAATTTGATGCAGTGCCTTGTTTAGGAATTAGTATTTGAATACAAGTAGAGTGGAAGAATGGTTTTTTTCTTATGCAAAAGAACAAAGCAGAAATGGATAAGTATTGTCTTCAACTTTAGCCTGCCACTTTCCTTGCACTACGTGCATGCACTTTCCCTTAAACTCTTAAAGTACCTTCACCTTTAGTTTGTGTTGATGGATTTTCCTGTTCAAAAGCAGTGTCATGGAAACTGTGCTGTTGAGGGTTCATCCCATGTTAATATTTAAAGGCCCACAACTATAGGTAGGACAATTGCATGGGGCTTCTGCACTGATTTTGCACTCTCAGTTTTTGATATATAACTTTACAACATTACTGTTAGGTGAAAATGGGAAGCCAAAAAAGATGTCCCTTTAGCTCTGCTGTAAGAACATCTCTGTCCTGTTAAGAGAGTATGAGTTACATTTTTTTAGGCTGAGTTCTTGCAAGGCTTAGTGCTCTTAAGAGGAATTGTACAATCTGTCCTTGATGCTTTTATTATATAGTAATGTCAGTCGAATATTTATAGGCCACTATTAAATAAATTAAATGAAATCCAAGAATTTTAAATATATAATATTAAACCTGACACAATACAGAAGGAATTTCTTCTGCTGTTGGAGGCTTACATCAGTGAACAAAAGTAGAATAATGACAGAGTTGAAGATGAACTGCCTGTCCTGTATTTGGTTAAGGGGGGATAACCCATGTATTACCAAGCATGGTTGTTCAGCTATCACTCAGTGAATTCAATTGAATTCACACTCAAATGAGGCAAAATCACTATCTCAACCAAAACTAGGTAGTTGGCTGAAAGTTTTAATATATGATGTCAGACTGAGAACAAAATTCTAGCTTTCTAATGCTGCAATTCTCTATATATCTACTCTGAAGTAAGCACCATTTAGGTAAGAGTATGTAAGATTGCATCCTAGTTCTGATAGATCATGTTATATTCAGTCCTTAAAATGCCTTCCATTAAAGACTTCCTGTTTTGCTTGTACATTCAGTTTATTCTAGTGAATGCTGTTTCACTTTGTTTTGTAGGCTTCTGGAGTAACAGTGAATGATGAAGTTATCAAGGTTTTTAATGACATGAAAGTACGAAAATCTTCAACGCAGGAAGAGATTAAAAAAAGAAAGAAAGCAGTTCTCTTCTGTTTAAGTGATGACAAAAAACAAATAATTGTAGAAGAATCAAAGCAAATACTAGTTGGTGACATTGGTGATACAGTGGAGGACCCTTACACATCCTTTGTGAAGCTGCTACCTCTGAATGATTGCCGATATGCTTTGTATGACGCAACATATGAAACAAAGGAATCAAAAAAAGAAGACCTGGTATTTATATTCTGGTGTGTAGATCAAAGGATTGTTGTTAAAACAGAATTTCATTTCCAAATATCAGTGGATTGAATAACAAGTCTTTCCTCCCCATCTGTAGGGCTCCTGAAAGTGCCCCTTTAAAAAGCAAGATGATCTACGCAAGCTCTAAAGATGCCATTAAAAAGAAATTTACAGGTATGAGCAGTATATATTCCCTAAGATGAATTTCCATTTAGTCACTTGCTTGGAATGAATAACACTTCCTTTTAGACGTGTACATTGTATAGGCTGCTGTTCAAATTAGACAGGTGGGTTGATATATACATTGCTGCTTCTCAGGAAGACTCTGTAAAGTACATTTTTGGTACTGGACAAGCAGATACATATATAACATTCATTTGTCTTTTTTCAGGTATTAAACACGAGTGGCAAGTAAATGGTTTGGATGATATTAAAGATCGTTCAACACTGGGAGAGAAATTAGGAGGCAACGTGGTAGTTTCACTTGAAGGAAAACCATTATAAAAGGACAGACAAGTGCCATCTGGAGCTTCCATTTCTGCAGCTCATTCAATTGGAATAGGATTAGTTTCTTTTGCCCCACCTTCCCAGATCCAAAACACCTGAAGGAAATATAATTTAATTAACAGTCTGCAAATGATCACTGGACTGTTTTTAAACTTGATAGTTTTATGTAGATTCCAAGGAATGCCTTCCTTCATATTTTTAGCCAAAATTGATGATGTGGGCATTCCTTGAAAATGTGTACAATGAATGTGATAGTTGATGTGGATAGTCTAGCCAAGCAACAAGACATTTAAGCTAATTGATTGCCTTTAAAGTATTGTCCAATGGTCAAATGGTAAGACTCTTTTCAGTATTACTTAACAGTTGCACTTGATTGCAGTTCCATGAGGCTCTTGTGCATTCATACACCTCACCTGCCTTGACAAGCCTATTTTTTTTTGTGACATGGCAGCACGCAACACTATGCATTTAAAGCACTTTTTTGTAATATGTTTGATTTCTCCCCTCACTCCCCCAGGAATGCCAATTAATTTCTGTAATTTTGTCATCAAACTGTTGCAGTACCTCAGTTTCCATTCCTATTACATACGTATCTTTATAAAGGAAGTAGCTGTAATGATGCCTTTTTGTTCTTCCGTTGAATGTACACTACTGAACAGAAGTAGAAACTATCTGTTTACCATACAAGTTCTGCAACACTAAAGATGTGTAAAACATCCGTCATAATGGCAGTTTCTGTATAAAAAGAGCCTTAAATGGAACACTGTTTTTGAGATCAAATACATTGGCCACGTTGCAATAAAACTTGTGGCTTATTACAGAATGTTGCCTTGTTTTCATTGGAAAATGTATGTTTAAACATTTTGCACAGCCTTTTTTCCCCTGTGGTACCTTTCATAGATATTTAACAGTGACTCTCAACTTTAGTAATGAGTTGGTTTTTTTAATTATTCCTGATTTTACTGTAAGAATGACCTGAAGGGACCTCCCCCCCGCATTATTTACCTTAATACGTTGCCATTGTTAGGGAGCAATTAGACCAGTAACATACAGGTAGCTTATATCTGAAACTTTATAAGGGAAATTATTACCTAAATAGTGCATTATTACAGAATATTCTTCATAGTTTTATGTGCTTATTTAGTATTGCACATGCTACCTTTTGTCTGGTCATAGGGCAACTGTTCTCCAATTAACTTCTGTGCTAATAGGACTGGAAAGCTTTTGCAGCTACTAAGTCTTGCATCAGGAACATGATTGGCTAACAGCCAAGCACTGCTCTCCTTATAGAGAATTTGATCTGCTCTGTGCGAGCAGTCCTCTGCTAGCCAGAGCTATTTATGGCAAACACATGCTTTTGTATCTTGTCATCAGTTCTCCACAAATGGCAAAACTGGACATGATTCTACTGGTATGCATAAAGGAACTCTGCTAGGCAGCCAATCGCTGTTGAAGTGTACATACCACTAAGAGGAATGCTTTCATCAAAGGACAGAAATTGCAAACAGTTACAATTTCTTAAGAGAGGGTGGCAAAGAATAAAAAATCAACTATAAAATTGACTGTACTCAAGTCTAAGAAGAAATAAGCAGCTAATACTAAATAGGTTTATACACTGAATGACGTAATTTTCTGATAGTCACTCTGTAGAACTTCTCACTGTTTCAAGCTTACAGCTGTCTCTGACTTATTAGAATTGAAATGTATATCTTTTAGAGTACTGACTGACCTCTGTTGTAGAACTTAAGGCATGCAGACTGTTGGCTAGATATTAATGGTTTTGTAGTAAAAAGGAAACGTAGGGTTTTTAATGGTCAGAAAGTATCCCCATCCCATGTCTTTCCCAGATATTCTGCCATATGTACCTAATTATAATATTAAAATCTGGCTGTTTTTTTAAAAAAAACACACCACTTGTTGCTCAAAAAAATCATTATCAGGAATTGTACTGCTTCCCTTCTAAAATTAGAATGTGCTGATTTAATGCTTTATTGGAGAAACCCCAGGTGCTTTAAAATGAATGCTAAACTTTAAAAAAATCTGTACAGACCAATGTTTATCCCATCTGCAGTATAAAGCACTGTTTTTCAGTTCATGTAATTCTCTGTTAGTAATGTCATTGGTGTTCACAAATTATGTTGGAACAAATGCTGAGGCTTTATATCTGAATATTGTAGGTACATTTACTTTAAAATTTAGCCTAGCTACGCCTTATCCAAATTCCACATGGATTTCTGTAAAACCAAGCTTGTTTGTGTTGACAAAGTACAGAACCCTGCATAATAATTATGATTTTAAAAAAATTAAAACTTGTTTACTGCTGAAAGTACTGACTGAGATCCAATCCAGTAAACTACAACTTGCTTTTGGAAATGCTGCTACAAAACTCGTATTGCTTGGACAATAAAACAAATGAGAGACAGCTGGCATGTGTTCCAAACGGGCTGTCAGCTGTTGTTTTCTGTCATGCTAAATGATGAAGGCCTCATTGTGACTTAAAGGTTGAAAGAAAGCTTCACAGTCTGAGCATCTTGCATGTTTCCCATCGTAGATGGGACACTGGGTGTCTGCTTCAGATACTTTATTGGTTAAAAAAAAATAAAAGTTTTCATGACAGTACTGAAAGTCTCTGCAGATACTGTGTTTTTATATGAAAGTTGAAAAGTTTGTCTCGAGTACTGTAAATATGAAGATGAAATATATGGGCAGATTCTAGAAAGAACCACAAAACTATATAATAGGCACAGAATCTGAATGGTTTGAGTATGCTGCTAAGATGATTCTGAATATGCTAATAAGATGATTTTGGATGCTCCTTGTTAATTTGACATAGTTTGCTTTAATTTTGTGTGTCAGTCTTCCTCTGGTAAAGGATATCTGTAATCTTGCATATACTTAGCTGAGGCAAGTAAGATAGAAGTCTATGAGGCTGCTTTATGAATAACAAGTCTAGAACTGTGGTATTGGTTACTCATAAAAACAAACAAGTTATAAGTAACCTAGTAATCTGATCAAAATAATCCTGCTGTTTTATTAATATAGAGGGTTAAAGTAACATTGTAGAGACTTTGTTAACTGATAAATTTGGGGCAATAGGACATCTAGATGTAAAAGAACAGAGCTTGCATGATACACTGAATGTCTCTTTTCCACACAGCTCTTAAGAGTGTAAGAACTTTATACTCTTTCTCATTTGGGCACTCTAACCTAATCAAATCTCTGCTGGCAAAGTTAAAAGCAGAGGTAGATAGAGAAAGGAGTATAAATTGCTGTTTTGATACATAGGATTCTAGACCTAACATATTTAATTGTTCTAAGCCTTGCTGAAGGTGTTTATTTATTTGTCCATTTTTATTAGTTTGTATGAACTTTACAAAGGAACAAAACAATCTGGACATGCCTAGTCCTCAAAACTGGGACTCAGTATCGCTTTTGTACTGTTCCCTGTGCTAATATATATTTTTTTAAAATCATAGTTCTGTACCATTTCAAGTGAAGCTGTTTTAGTGACTCAAAGCCAGAGTTTTGAGAGCTCTAGTTGGTTTAGAGAATATTTTTGAGAGTAACAAAGAACTGAAGCATTCGTTTCAGTGAAGCAGGTAAGTAACTCAAGCAGCAGAGATCAATAGCAATTTCCTGTCCTCTGTTAATCCATTAGGGTATTTAAGCAGAATGCTAATTGGAAGAGCAGAATTTTGTTAAAAGGGTTGCATATTTTGGTAGTGTTCTTACATGTATTGGCAGGATGAATAGCATATGTATCACCTAGAAGTTGTAATGAGTTACAGAAGTGTTTCTGAAAATGGAATGAAAGTACTACATATCACACCTAGGTCAACAATGAAACATGTTTCCATAACTGGCAGAAGCTTTATGCTAGTGGAATGACACTGCTGGGTAAAAACCTTAGTTGTGCATAGAAGCTGGTACTAGTGTATTGTATAAATACATTTACCTGAGAAGATTGCTAATTTATATTTTCAGTCATTCTAACAGGCTACTTCAACTGAAAGCGGAAATAGGACTACTGCTTGGCAGAAAAGAAAATAAGTGTAACATAGCCTATTATATTATTAACTTCTAAGTCACAGGAATTGCCAGTCAAATCTGTTTCTTGATTAAGCTTGTTTATTCACATCCAAATGATAGGCAGATGTATTCCAGTAAGGCAGAAAACTAGATTGCTGTATTTTTGAAATATCAATTATGGAAATTAATTGCTGATTGTAAAATGTGGCTGAAGTACTACAGCATTGTAATATAGAGATTTTTTTTGTATTTTTATGTGGACATACTCATATCCAGACATACCACTCTGTCTTTCTTTTGTTTGGCTAGTTCTTTGTAAAACTTGGTCTTAGGAGTAGCAAGTGGGAACTGCAGCAAGATGTTCTAGTATACAATCCATAGCCCTTGTGAGGAACACTTATTTTCTAGGTTCTAGCCAGCTTGGAACAAATATCTTGTGCGAGAGTTTCAGGACAGAAGAGGGTAAAAAATACACAAATTACTTTTCTATATCTCTTTTCATTTCTGCACCACGTGGAAGACCTGCGGCTGTAACCCAGAACAGAAATGGGCAAGTTCTTTACATCCATATTTTGATTAGATAATGCCTGCATTGATGCACCTGGCTCTGTCATGATCAGAATGTATTTAAAAGGGCAGTCCTTTTCATCAATGTTAGGTTCCCTTAGTTTTAGTGCTTTTGCAGTTGTGATGCTATAATAGCCATTCTGCCCCATAAGAAACACTAGCATCTTAGCCTGATTGTTTAACAGCTGCAGTTTCTCCCACACAAGTGGATAGAACTACTGAAATTGCTAAGATCAGATTCCAATTTATCTTGAGTCAGATTCACCCCCTCTCTCTTAATTCACTAGACCAAGATCCATCTAGCCAGCATTCTGTTTTCAAAATGGACAGCCAAATGCTAAAATGTACTCATAAGCAAGCCAGGGAGATGATGGGGAATGGTCATCCCATGTCTTCCTACAAGAAGAAACAGAGCCTCCACATTTGTGGGTTTGACTTTCACAGGTTTGATTATTTGTGGGCTTCTTTGACCCTTGTCCCCCAATGTTTCTTTTCAGGTGAACCTTACCTGTCGGCAGCTCAAATCAGGCTGCGCAGCCCTTTAAAAATCCACCTCTGGTCCTCCTCCTCCTCCACCAGTTGCTGCCTGGCCAGCTCAGGACAGCTTACAACCTGTTTTCTCAGCACCACAAACCCTCTCCTGATGTTCCACTCCACACCCAAGGAAGGAGGTGGATGAGAGAGAGGAAGTATAGGGCTATATTCTGACCCACCCCTTTTCCCTGATCTGGTTTGAACCCTGATGCCTGTTCTACCCACTGTGCCTCAGCCCCCTTCCCACACATACACAAATTTTTAGATTCGTGATTTTTTCCAGTTTTGCAAGGGTCCTGCATTCCTAGTCCTAGTGAATGGGGAGGGCCAACTATACTGCTTTTGTCCATGCAAGGAACATGCAACTATTTTGGCTAACATCTGTCTTTTTTTTAAAGCTCAAATCTTGTGCCTGCTGCCACAATTAATTTCATTATGCTGGGTGTGAAGCATTTCCTGTTACCAGCCTCAAATCTACTTCCAGTTATCCTAACTGTATTAATCTGAGTTGTAATAATTCTTTTGTTTGCATCATAATTTTACAACCTCTTAATTATATCTCTCTGCTCCACCCAATCCTTCAGAACTAAAAAGACATCCAAATACTTAAAGCTTTTCATGGTATGAAAGGTTCTCTGGTGGCTTGGCAACTGCAGTTAGAACTGTGCCCAGTATTCTAAATGTGGATGTGCCATAGATCAAATGACATTGGTAATTGCAGCTTCATGGCTGTATTAAAACATCACATAGGCCAAACAGTTTGCAGTAGTGGTTTTCCTTCCTCTTCTTTCCCACGGCAGCCCTTGGAGCCTTACTGCCTCTTTTGAGGACAAGGGGACCTTCTTGACAGTGAAGATTAAGAAGGATTCCT
The DNA here is from genome assembly GCA_948474755.1 of Ctenosaura bakeri. Classification (NCBI taxonomy): domain Eukaryota; kingdom Metazoa; phylum Chordata; class Lepidosauria; order Squamata; family Iguanidae; genus Ctenosaura; species Ctenosaura bakeri. The sequence goes on from CAOLHI010002940.1 coordinate 132,196, forward strand.
GAAAAATGGGCAAATGACCCTTTAGAGAGGTCTTTTGTGGCTGCTGGAAGAAGGGGGGCAGGAAAGTCATCATCTGTGGATTCACTTTGAGACAGTACAATATTGGATACCTAATACTTAATATTAACTTATAACTTAGTAATATTTTCCATAGCACACTGAGCTGTTCTTGGTGGTCTTTCCAGTTGGGCTGTTAATATATGTGAGAAATTCTTTAGCCCCAGCACGTTCCATTTGTGTTGATTCTCCTATTACATTGTTCATCGTTTGTAGACAGTCTTCTTGTAGCTCTTCAGTTTTCTTCAGAATTTGCTGTTCTGACAAAGGTCACATTATTTGTACTGCTCACACTTGACTAGTCAGGTACAAACACAACATTTGTGAAATCAACTTTGTTTTTTACTAGACCCCTGAGATCTAAACACAAGAAGTCCATTAGCAAAATTGGAGAAATCTGCTGCCAGGAAGTTGTCTTGAGTACCAGAACTAATGGAGCCCACACTCTTTTCCCACACTTTTCCATTCCTGGTGACCCCATATTTTCTTCATTTCAGCAGAATAAATTAAAGGTAAAAGTCATTTTTACAGCTATCATTAAACAGTTCGAAATCCTTGCCAGTCTTCAGACTTCTGACAGCCTAGATCACTTATGAATGAGTTACTAAGGAAAATCAAATCTAATACAGAGAAATAGGAGCTCAGTTCTCTCTCTCTCTAGAGAGAGAAACAGTCTCCATTCCTTTGCAGTATGTGCAGATATGGACATGTTGATATAAAAAAATTCTTATTTAACCTATAAGCATATTTCTAACCATGCACTAGCATAGTTCCTTTGTTTACTTTTTGTTTTCGTCTTTTCATGGGCACTATCCAGTATGCTCCTGTAATAGGCCATCAACATGTACATATATCTGCAAGCTTGTTTTGACTTCTCTAAATACTGTTGAAGTACAGTGCTACGAAACCTGCAAAGCTAATTTGTTCTCAGTTTTCCAGCCTCACCATGGTCTCTGTGCAATGACTTAAAATATAACTTACTGTGAATGATGACATTCTTATAGTATCACAGCTCAGAAAATAGAATTTAGGAATGGTAATAAATTATCATGTAACATCTTAATTTTTTAGTCTCACAAAATAAAATTCAATGTTACTGCTTTGATGGTGGGATTTTTACCCTCTTCTTGCTCTGAAAGGTGCCCCTGTTCTCCAGAGAAGATTTTGAGACTGTGTGGAGTGCTGCGTGGTAGAAATCACCCCATCCTAATGATAGAAACAGTTCTTTTGGTGGACAGAGTTAATTCAATACCATCTGTAATTGATATCACTCGTTTCCTAATGCTCATGTGAAAATCAGGTGTTCAGGAAGCATTCTTCTTTACAGTCTCTGTATATGAAATGTATAAGTTGTGCCCCTGCAGAGAACTTTCTGTACAGATCACCTCAACTTTATCCTGTGAGGGAAGAAAGACCACAGACCAGTATAGTTCATTTGGTTGCAGTGCAGAGGAGGGTACTGTGAACTGACCTTGTAGAATGATGACATTAAAATCAGGCAAGTTGCTAGTGTGGGATGTTTCTGCCATCATCTAAAATTCATCTAGGAGCATTACTGATTGTTAATGGATTGCCAGCCATCCTTAGTGATTTTAATTAATCATTTTTTTTTGTTTTATTAAGTTGCTTTATTGTATTCAGGTTTTTTTAACCATTGTAAACCCCTTTGACATTTTTTAAAAAAGAAAATATGGTATACTTGAAAAATAAAAATAGTAGCATTTTAAAAATATCTAGAGCCAAGCAGTTTGAACAGAAGCCCATCCTCACCCTCACTATGGAATAAACAAAAACAATAGGTACATGGAAGCTATTGAAAAAATAATAATTTTATGTTTTTGAAATTATGTGGTTTTTCCCTATATGAAATTATATATTTTAATTACAACTTCCATTGAGCCAGTGTGGTGTAGTGGTTTGAGCATTGGACTACAATCTTTGAGACTAGAGTTCAATTCCCTACTCAGCCATGGAAACCCACTGGGTGATCTTGGGCATGTCACACACTCTCAGTCCCCAGAAAATCCCATGAGAGGTTTGCCTTAGGGTCGCCGTAATGATATGAAGTAATGGTAATGACATGAAGGTCCACAACAACAACAACAACTTCCATTAATATATATACCCACAACATACTTGAGATATCTTGCAACATAACTAAGGGAGAGCTGCTTGTAGGTTCTGCACTCATTCAGTTTCCATGATGTTTCACTCCTAAAGTTGGTTCTGTTAGTCAGATTGCTGAAAGATTTTATGGTTCATGAAAAAGAATCATTTAAACACCAGAAAATTACTGGTATATTATGACATAAGATTTTGTGGACAATAGTTCCCTTCATCAGATGTGTCTATTATCCATGAAAGCTTGTGCCAAACCATGTGCTTGTGTTTAACATACTAGAAGATTTTGTTGATTTTCCTATCTCCCCATGTGTCATACACATGCAAAGAAAATTCAGTTAGTAATTGAGATTGTTAAATGTTGCCTGAGTTGATAGCCATGTTAAAATTATATCTGTAGCTCCATCTATTGACAGTAAAGAGAGTTGCAGCTTAATTTTCACAACTAATTTGCATTACACTATGGAAGTGAGATTAAAAAAATACTCATTTTCTGAATAAGCACTGTGAACTCTATGAATTCAAATCTTATTTCACAACACTCACTTGACTAAATGTAACTAAAATGTATTGCATAAAAATCTGCTACCTTATACACACAGCATGCTGGACAATTCAGGTCACGATGACCCAGGCTGCAATCTGTCATGCTTACTGTTTTGGAGTGATACAGTAATAGTGATTAGGAGCATAGCACTGGTAGTATCCTGGACTCTCCTGACACCTGCCCAGCAGACAGTGGAATAAGTAAGATTGGTTTCACATAGACTGTCATGCTATTCTTTGCAGAAAAAGACATAGCATAATTCTTTTTGGTTAGGGTAAGTAGTTGCATATTTTTCCCCAAAGGGGACCTACTGAACTAACTTCCCATCAATTTTTATACAGAACCATCAGCAATTTATCTGATTCTAGCGTCTATCCCATTAAAATTGTCTCGTTTCACAGTTTGAGGAAAGCTACCTCGAAAGAAAGAAAGAGAGAAATGCCTTTTGGTATTTCTTTTAAAGATAATTGTTCCCCTTTCCTTTATTGCTGAGTTATTTTTGTTCTGGGGCAGGGTAAGGTTATGTTTCCTTTCTGTAGATAAGAGACAGGAGAAACGAAACTAGATTTTATTTCAGCAGTCTGAAAAACGATTTTCCTGAACCAGACTTAAATATATAAATGTATTGTGTCAACATCCTCTGTTTAAGTTCTTTGGTACTCATTAAGGAGGGCAATGAAGTTGTGTGGATAAGTGAGCTCAAAACTGGTACTGAGAAGGGATGGACTTGGCTACAGATGATTTAGAAGAAGGATTACTGCAGTTCCATAGAGGTTGGTGTGTAATCTGCTAAACCTGAGATAAACATGTGCACCAAGGAAAACAGCATTTTGCAACCTATATAATTATGTACATTTGTATGAATTTTTATTTTGTGTTATTCTGCAATGTTCACAGTTAATGAGAAGTGAATCATACAAGTTATGAGGAAAAGGAGTTATACTGGGCAGTGAAGCGCTACCACTGAAAAAGTTGTCCCTCAACTACCATACTTTTGATTTTATCAGGCATCACTCACACATTTTTTCACAATAGATAGAAACTAGTGTTTTCAATGAAAGCTGATGTTCTTAGGAAGTTTAATCCTGTGGGTTGAACCTAACTGAACCTAACTTCTCATCCTTATTCTTGCCTAATCACTGCATTAGCTCAGCTCTATGTATTCAAATATATGTATCAAAAGGGTGAAAACTGTATTTCTTTTTACCTTTTCCTAACATTTAGGTCCTTAGATCCTCCCTCTCATGCACAAGACATTAAAGAACACTGGCAAGTAATAAAGGGCATTTACAAAGGTTAACCTAACAAAAGCAAATTGTTTCTGAAGAACATCTTATATGTGTCAGAACTAAAGCTTTTCCATTTTCCTGTGCCCTCCATTTTGGAAGGAAAATCCTTGTTAAGTAAAGTATAATCATGATAATACTTCTAATTCTTTAACCAAGTTATGATTTTCACATGGAGGAATAAAGTGGGAATAAAGTACTAACCAAAGATAATCAGATCAGACAGGTAAAGAAGCAGAGCAGCCATCCCAGGTCTTCCACGTTGAAGACTTCTGCAAACTCTTTGCTGAATATCTGGCTGGGCTGGCCCACTTGAGCCAGTGGTCCATCTCCGAGGCCAAGGTGGTGGTGGTGCTGGAGTAGCAGTGAGGCACTAAGGCCCGCTTCCGCCACCTCAAGCCTGGCCAGGTGCTGGAAAGAAGCCAGGCCTGCACTTCCTGCTGCTACCTCACCATCTGCAGCAACCCACTGGTGGGGCAGCCCCAGGCTTAGCTAATATTTATATAAGAATATTTTCAGACCACTTTTCAGCACAGGTACATGAAACTGCATATACCAGTCATGTGATATGGGGATGTACTATACTGCAAAATTAAACAGAAATTGTGTTCCAAAGTTCCTGTACTCCACTTCTCTAAGTTTGAATTCCTAAACTATATAGTGGCGCTGATACTAACATAAAATGAACACAGTTTTTACACAGAAAAAAACAGTTTGCAATTTAGTAATGTATAGTGTAAACACTAAACTATTACTTCTCTGTGAACTATTGATCTGGGAGTAAGCTAAACATCTCAGCTTGTTTCTCAGAACACACACTGATGCAGCAGTAAAAATGACACGGATAGAAAATGAATGTACCTGAACAAAACACATAGCTGTGTTTTATTTATTTCCTATAGTGCCCCCTTTCCCCTCTTTCTCCTTTCTCTTGTATTAGCTGTTGCCCAGAGATGGTCAGGGCTGCCTAGTTTTACAAGATAACTGTTGTTTGTAGTCCTCTGAAGAACTGTGTTGCAAGGAAGAAAACACCCATCTTTAAAAGAGGCTTTGTAGCTATGACGTCTTCAGCCACCTTCTTAAGCATTACTTCATAGATTTTTCAGCATGCTAAAACTCACAAGTTTTTTTCAAACTATAAGCTGCTTATGGACCCATTAACACTGACCACCTGAAATCAGCAAGCAAGATTTATCTGAATTGAAGAAGAACAGCTCCTCATTAGGATCTTTTTTTAAAAAATACTCTTTCCACTCAAAGGTACTATTAATGCAGGAAAGGAAAGCATTAAACTTCTCTGAAACAACCTGACCACATGTTTTGCCACATGGCAGTTTGGAATACTACTTGTTTGGCACTTCAGACACTATCCCTGGAAAAGTAAAGTATTTTTCCCTCGGGACATCCTTGTGTGAAAAACAGGAAGCCAGCGGAGCACAATACACTAGGTATACTTTTCCTGACTGCCAGACAGCCAAGCTCTAACACAGTCTAACACAGACTCAAGAGCTAAAATCTGCAGGGCAAAAACACTGCAGATTCTAAATAATAGTGATGTTCATTGAAGACAACACTCAGTTGAGATACGTCCTTCAGAGAGGGCCCTGCTTTTGCTTAGGTCACTTTGGAAACCATCTATTACAACTCAGGTTTGAATCAATACCCTCCTACAAAAAGTCCAAAGCTGCTATGTGTCCCCATTGGTTAGCAAGGGGAAATTAACAAATGACTAAAAATTACTATTATTGTTGATAAATGGATAAAATGTGTAAGTCCATTGTAGAGGGATGCTGCCACATGTTATGGTGACAATCGTACAGAAGCATTTTGTTAAGTTTCTGGTTATCACAGGGTTACCTTGTGTAGGAATCATACAGTCTTCCAGATGTTGGACTACAAGATCTAGCAGCCCTTACCAATATAACCAATGGTGAGAGACGCTAGAAGCTAAAGTCCCACAACATCTGGGGAGGCTACATGGTTACCATTCCAGGTTATAACAAGACTGGTGCTACACATGTAGTGGCAAGATGTGAATGAGGAATACCATGGAGGTAGGAGAACTTTTATAAGGGGGAAACAGCAGGAAATGCCATGTTATTCAATATCAGAATAAAAACCCCCCACAAATCTACACACACTCTGAAAAGGGAAAAATAGCAGAAACTACTGTTCCTGCAAGAACCAGTTGCCCAAATACTTGGAGTACACTATTACTCCTCTTTTTTCCCTTTTGTTCCAGTATACTGGAGACAGTACAATCAAGAAACAACAAGCCACTAAGATCATTTCCTTCTTCTTGGAACCCAAAACAACTGCATAGCTCACTCAACCCACCAGAGGTCTTCAGGCTTGTGTCATATGGTTTGGTGTTGTTTTTGACCTAAGCATTTATTTCCAAAAGGAAGATGCCTAATTGTTCTTCAGTTGGTCCAAATCACATGTTTTCTGCTAACCTACCCAGATGCCTTAATGAGCATCCTCTCCCCTGCAATCTTTGCAGTGTTCTTTGCATAAGACATCTAAGTTGGGTGCTGGAATAAACATAACATTCTGTTTTCTCTATATAGCACTCTATATAGCACTCTGCCATAAAACCCTGAGCATTCCTATGCAGCATTGGGTTAGTGTTTGGATTGAGCACCATTGAGGAACAGCATGGATCTCCACATATGGTTAGGATAGCACCTTAACTGAAGCTTTGAAAAACCATTGGGTATCAGGGCACAATACCAGCTAGATGAGCCAATGATCTAACCCAATATAAGGCAGCTTCCTTTATTCCAGTGTTCCTGAAGTTTGTCTTTCAATGCATAATTTATTCTACAGGCTACAGTTCTGTAATCCCAGTGCAGTTTTATAATTCCAATATCTTAAAACAAAATTTATTTTAAAAATTGTGGTCACTGTGTGCCTTCAATTCATTTCTGACTTATGGTGACCCTAAGGTGACCGTATCACAGGGTTTTCTTGGAAAAATTTCTTCAGAGGGGGTTTGCCCTTGCTTTCCTATGAGGCTGAGAGAATGTGACTTACCCAAGGTAACACAAAGGGTTTCCAGGGCTGAGCGAGGATTCTAACCCTGGTCACCAGGGTTGTAGTCCACTAAACCATGCTAGCTCTCTATTTTAAAAGTACAGTAATAGAATGCATAAATCAAATGTAGAGATCTAATATGTAAAAGAGGTGGAACAAAGCCAATATATTACAGAAATTAATTCATAATATTAAGTCTATATTACTGAAAATGCAGTACTAAAACATCCAATTACAAATCCAGATTGTAGAATGGCGGACTGGCCGAGTTTCCTGTATTGGAGTGCAACTCAAAGTGGTGGTCCCTGGACCACTGCTTGTCCCCAAGCCATTTACTGCTGGTTCTGTGGCATGTTCCCAGGAAAGAAAGAAACAACTGTAGCCAATGGGCACAAATAGGGTACCGGTCTCTGGTGCATTAGGAAAACAAATGTTCACATCAGTTAACCTGAGATACACTGGTTTAGTAATTTCCCCCCCTAAAGTACCAGGGAGTGGTACCATATTTGCGTCCATTGATAACAAATGTTTCTTTCCTGGACACTTCATATATCAGCAGCCAATGGCTTGTGGACCAACACAGGTTCACAGACCACCACTTTGAGTAGCAATGTTCTGGTGGGCCCTTTCCTATACTTATAAGAGCTTCCTAGTGGATTGAAGTGGTAAGTGCAAGCTGCAATAGCAGGCATTAGCAATAGAAAGAGCACTCTGTGGCTAAGCATAGGGGAGCTGATATTTTAACTTCTACACACTCTTCTGCTGTCAATCTACGACAGGGATGGGAATAATGCACTCCTTCAGATGTTATCGGAATGTCCTATCAATCCTAGCAAGCATTGTCAATGGTAAGGAATCCTGAGAGCTGTAATGGTGGCTCTTCCAAACTCAATTGGTGACCGGGACACCAGAAAAACCATAAAGTGCAACCAGGGCAGACAGACATGAGATGGTAAATTCTGCCGGGTTATGATAGCACCTTGGAGACATCATGTTCTGATGTCAGGCCAATGGCAATTCTAGAAAAAAACAATACTGTGGAGGAAGATTCAAGAAGCACAAAGTTCATTGGCTGAAACCTTTGTCCTAACATTAAATTCCTGAGAGAGAATTAATATATGTTAATGCCCATATCCTGGGCTAGATTCAGGGACAGTCAAATGGAGCTCTATCAGTAAGTTTATTTATCTGTTTAATATTCTATCTTTCACCCAATAGTCAACCCAATAGTCAACTAACATTTTGAGTTAAAATACAGCTGAAAACAATGGATAGAACAATCATTAAACAATCGTATTTCAAACATCAATTTAAAACAGTTTTTAAAAGATCACTGGAATATAATAACAGCTCCTTGAATACCCCTCAACTGTTCCTGAGGGTCAAGGACCCTCTTGAATAGCATGAGATGACTCACTGTTGTTTGCAATGAGTCAGGAAACTGAAGCTGTCTTTGCACTTCTGTAAGGCATTCTTTCTGAAGGAAGCCCTATTGATTTTGCTACAGTTCACTCTGAAGTAAGCAGATTTTGGATGGGAGCTTTGTTTTAATTTTCAGTTTACTCTGTCACAATTTGTACGTGAAACGTGAATTTCCTTCCCGGGATCTAAATGCTGGAAGCAGAGCATGGACAAAGTACTTAATGGGAGTATCACTGCTGGCACCTCTGATTTGTGTCTATGACATAGGTGGCATTTGAGATACATGTTCACACCCACAACAGTTGCAATTCTGCATCATCCTAAGAGAATGGAAATTCTACTTTTTGGATTACAAATCCCCACATTCCTCTGCCATGCTTGCTGGGGAGTTCTGGGAACTGTAGTCCGAAAAAATAAATAGCTGTTCCAAGCTCTGAGGTATAGTTCAAGCTATGAGGCAGACTTAGGCCATTTCCGGATTAGGCTGTTATACCGCTATTATCCCACTTTTCAACATCCTATGGAATCCTGGGGTTTGCAGTTTGAGGCCCCTCCCTAAACTGCAAGCTCCAGGATTCCATAGGAGGTTGAAAGTGGAATAATAGCGCTATAACAGTCGAGTGCGGAAATGGCCTTGCCCTCAGACATCTGCTTGCTAGGTTACCTCCTGTAGTCACCTCTTCGGCGGCACCTTCCAGAGGTTTGCAAGTCCAAGTTCTCCCAGTAGCTTTGCTTCATGAATTGCCGCTGCCTCCTTCGCCGCCGGCCTTCATCTCGCCTCAGCCAATCCGCCCGAGGGAAGATGCCGCCGCCGCTGGGGCGGCCTCCCCGCCGCTTCTCAGGGCTGGCGCAAACTCAGCGGCAACTCCTTGTTTGCTCCCGCCGCAGCCACCGCCCCCTGTCCCCGCCTTAATCCCGCCCCTCCTCCGGTCTAGGCGGCCTGGTGGGTTAGGCCTGCGCTTGCTGAGGGAGCCGAGTACGGGCTGGGAGCAGCCATGATGGTAGGTTCGCTGGGAGCCGCCGCCGCCGCCGCCGCCGCCGCGTTGAGGCTGAGGGGGAAAGGGTGGCCGACGAGGCCGCGTCAGAGCTCCGTTCACTAACCTGCCCGCTTTCTTCTCCTTTTCTCTTCCCTCGGTGAATGCCTCTGCCGCCTCCCGTGTCTCCTCTTCCCGCCTCCGCCCTGTCTTGGAGCAGGAAGGCTCGGACGACGGCCCAGATTTCCTTTCCGAGGAGGACCGAGGTGTAAGTGCTCCCGCCCCGACCCAGAGGGGCTTTCCTCCTCTGCCTTCCTTTCCCCGAAAACGTTACAGGTTTCGTTTCCTTCCCTCCCTCGCTAAGCAGCCCGCCGTGCAGGAAAGTAGGTGGGGAAGCCCGGCTGGAGAAAGGGGGCGCGTCGGCGGCGTTTCTCGGGCGGTTTCTCCCCCTGGAAGCTGCAGCGGCTCAGGTTCCTTGCAATGGGTGTCGCTTTGCTTCCTGAATACTCCTGGCTGTCAGGAGAGAATCGGTGCAGAATTATGCAGGGGTTTGGCTACTTGTTCTCTGGGAGGATTTCCCCCCCTCTGATTTGTAATCTCTACATAATTATAGTGAATTTATAATAAAGTATCCCTACGGACAGCATAGATTCTCAACGAATATAGAAGTAGTAGTAATGTATTTAATGTTATTCCGATTGGACACACAGCGTTTATTCATTTGTGGGACTACACTCCCCGGTTGTTGAACTAACTGTTTGTCTCAACTGAAATGTGGCTGTATTTGTGGCATGATATTGATCAGGTTTTTGTAGTGATTTGCTCTAAACTGGTATGTGAACCTCTGCAGTTTGGTTTAATAGGGTGTGTGTGGCATCTTAATTTCCTACTGAATGTTTCTTCTAGAAGGGAAGCATAAGCACTCCAAAATACTAAATCTGTCTAAATCTGGCTTCTTTTTGATAGGAAATTGCTTTTTTTATTTTTATTTTTACCCACTTTTCTTATGGGTGAACTCAGGGTGATATTTCTTTCCCTTTTCGTTTTATCCTTACAAGAATAATAATAATAATTATTATTATTTGTATCCCGCCTCTTCACATGGATTGAGGCAGCGAACAACATGAAATACATTATACATTAGAAGACATTAAAAGACATTAAAAACACACCTAATCCTCCCCACCCACCAACCCACCTAAACCAACCCCTTAAAAAACACAGCAATTAAAAATCCATCAATTACTCAGAACTTTGAACTTTGTAAAATAGGTGAAGCTGAGAGTTGATAGTTTATGTACCCAAGGTCACCTAGTAAGTTTAGCACTGGAGTGGAATTTTGAACTTGGGACCTTCATGCCATATCACTAATCACAATGCCACACTTTTTCTCAAATTGTAAGAAAGTGTTTATGCATTAAGGCAATTATATAAACAACAGTAAAAATGAAATATTTAGTGAAACTCCGTGTGACTTCTACCAGACTATGATGAGAAGAAACATCAAGCTATGCAACCATTGAGACTGAGACTAATGGGCATGACAGGGTAGATCTTCTGGCAATATGCAGTGGATTGGAAAGGATTTCTGATTCCCAGTTGCTTATTAACAGCAAAAAGATCTTCCCTTAGTTTTACTGCTGAAATCTGGAAACCTTGGAGTATTAAGAATGGTTATTTGCAGGGTAAATAAAAGTTGCTGTTTTTCTGTGTGAGGGCTATGAATACTGTTCACTTTTAATACCCAGAACAACTTCCTGGATTCAAAATTCTAAGTGCAAGGTTTGTTTGTGTGTTTTCTGTAGTAGGCTCGATTTGGGGTCTTTAGTAAAAAGAAAAAGGAGACCCTGCAAGCCTAAAATTTGTTCCCTCTTTATACTGGACTTAAATACCTTAAAGGCACCAGATCCCATTTGATCTTGGAAGCTAAGCAAGGTCACCCTGATCAGTACTTGGATAGGAAACTGCCAACAAATTTCAGAGAAGGGCCATCTCTGTCAACATCTTAAAACACCCTGTGAAATTCATGGGGTTGCTATGAGTTGACAAGCAACTTGAAGGCACATATACACACTATTGTTAAATATTGCAGGAAATTTTCAGGGCTTCTGTGGAGTTGCTTCACTTTGTTTTCTCTTGATGTAATTAAAGCAGAGCCTTCTTGGCCTGCTTTGAAGAAAGCAGCTGGTTGAATCTTGAGGGTTTTTTTGTGAACAGAAGAGCTGCTTCTAAAGACCAAAGAAAAAAGACTAATCCAAGGGAAGGGAAGAGAGAGAAGACTCAGTTCAATTGTCTGTGGTACCCCAGGAGTGTTCCAGGGTGTCCCCCAACCTTCTGAAGCAGGTATTCAGGGGTATGAAGAGCTGTGGCAGAAAGGGGGAGGCTGGAATTCTGTTGGTGACATATGCAGGATTAACTGGGGGTTAGGACCAGCCCTAATTAGTACTTGAATAGGAGACCACAAACAAATACCAGGTGCTGTGATCTATATTTCAGATGAAGGAACTGGCAAAACTACTTCTGAGCATTCCTTTCCTAAGAAAATCCTATGAAGTTATAGGGTCTCCATAAGGTGACAGGAGACTTGAAGGCATGTACACACATGTCTGCATATGGACTTTGTCACACCACCTAGTACCTCTTTCTTCAGTGTTTGACAACAGCCAGGAGATTGCCAGGCACAGGTCCCTCTCCCCAGCCACTGATCACTTTGCAGGGGTGTGTCTGGATTCATTTTAGCTTCTCGTGAGCACTGAGGAAAGAATGAGGTGCCTCATGCTGGGGTGGGGGCCCAAGAGAAGATGGAACAAGCCTTGGTGCTTCCCTACTTGTGATCAGTAGCCCTGGAGGAGGAAATGCAGCTGGCAGCCATGACTGTTGTTATAAATAAGGGAAAGACCTTTCTTGCCTCTCGTGGGTACACTGGCAGAGACTTAATTCTGCCCCAGCGTGAAGTAGGATCTTAACTGAATTTTCAAAAATTGCTTCACCCCCTGTTTTTCCTCCTGTGGAAGGGAATGTCTTATAATTAGAATTACTCAGAAACACCACTCTTATCAATTAAGCGTTAAGTGTGATCTAGGCAGAACTTTCTATAATTATGAACTACAAGCATGTTTACCTGACGTTGGCTGGGATTTTATTTTCCTCTTAAGAAGTCAGCAGACTGTCTTCTCTAGTATCTGTAACTTTTCCCCATATTTCCCGAGGCAATCTGTATTCAGAGTTATTTACATATACAGTTTGAAGTCCTGAGGGAGTATGCTGTCCTCCTTCTTGCTGCTAGGCCTTGTCCCCATAGCAACTTGCCTATTCTGGTACCTGTAACTTATCCCCATATTCCCCAATCCAATCTGTGTTCCAGTTTGTTAACATAACAGAGGTTGGGTTTCTGAGGGAATACACTGCCCTCTTTCTTGCTGAAGGGCCTCGTCTCCATAGCAACTGGCCTGAGCTCTCTGGCTGAGAATTCTAAAAGCCCTTGCCTGAACTGCCAACCCCAGGATTCCATAGAATCTTCTCAGGCAGCCAATCATATGAGGTCTTCTCGCCTCACACAGCCAATCATATGAGGTCTTTGGCTGCCTGATGCAGACAGACAAGATCACTCACAAACTTTGACTTTTATATAATAGATATATTGAATGATAAATCAACACATGATCTTGCAAAGATTTAGACATATCAAAGCTCTGTGGTCTCAGCAGACTTGTTGATACCTAACAGGCTGAGACTACTTACTCCACTCAAATCATCTTTTCTTGGAGGCTGAGATGCTGTGGTTCATCCCAAAATACTACTACTGAGATCACATTCAGAGAGAATAGAGCTGAATTAGTGGAATAAATAATGAAATTGGAGTAGTTTTGGAAAAATAATTGAAAGCTCACTGCTTCAGATACTTAGTTTGTATAGTCAGCTCTTCACATTTGTGGATTTAACTTGCACAAATTTTATTATTTGTGAGTTTCACCAACCCCTGGCCCCCCCACCACCTCAGGTGTGTTTTTCCAGGGGAACATTCCCTCTCAGCGACTCCAGTCACGCCACTTAGCCCTTTGAAAACCCACCTCTGGTGGTCTTCCTCCTCCTCCACCAGCCGCTGCCTGGCCTCCTGAGGAGCCCAGTTTCTCGGCACCACAAACCCTCTCCTGATGCTCCCCCACCCAAGGAGGGAGATGGGTGTGAGAGAGGAAGTACAGGGCCACCATGCTGCTCCAAGTCCTTTCCCTGACGTTGTTTGGAATTTGAGTGCCCATAGCTTGTCTCTTTTCCCACAAACGCACATGCACACACACATATATTCTGGTATTTGTGACTTTTCCACTTGCACACTGGGTCCTGAGCCCCCAACTCTAGTGAATGTGGTGAGCCAGCTGTATTAACTATACTGTCTTAACGAAGTGGTTTTTAGAAGCATATGGCATATCTAAATTTTTTTAGAAAAACTAGTGGTATCAATGCTTTAATACTGCCTTGTGATGATAAATACACTAAGGAAAGCAGCACTGCTAGCCCCTTCCCCCTGAAATTTGTTTCTTGCTAATAAGTTTTAGGACAGAGTTCTGTAAACGCCCTGTATTCATGCAGAAGTTCTGACAGTGTTCTGAGAATTTAAACATTTCCTATTTAAAGTTTCAGTACTGTTTTCAGTAAAGTTTCAGCTTCTATGTTTTTCTTCTTTCAGGAAAGAGATTTGTTCTGGGAGTAAAACATTTGATCTCCAAACAAATATCATGATAAAATTTGTGCTTAAGCCGTCATGAGATTCCTAGTTTTCATTTCTTTTGTTTGTTTTTGTTTCCCTTTCATATTTAGACATATGAAGTATGACTTTCAAATTCTGCTATGTTTCACTTCTGTTGTATTAGATTTTTTGAGAATCAGTAGTAGTCTGTGGATGTTTGCTCTGTTTGCTGTTAATGCTAGCCGTGGTTATCCTGTACCAAGCATGCATTTTGTAAGAGTGTTCAGGCTGCCTTCATTTTTCCTTGAATGATGACTTCTTATAGGTTGCTCAGACTACTTTTGGAAACTTCAATAATTCCTAGCATATGGGTGATAGTGATGATGTCATTTAACTGCTATCCAATTCAGAAGGCAAGTTTAATCATACCAAAATGTTTTCAGGCCATTTTTTGCAGATAATGTGTATGTGCAGATAGATAATTGTCTCATATGAGTTTTTATGAGTTCTATTGTCTTTATGAGTTCTGTTCTCAATTCAAAATTGGTGTGTACAATACAAAGAAAATGCAAGATGAATACAAAGGATTATTAATGCATGTATTAAAAATGAACATCAAACCCTGTCATATACACCATTCTTAATACAGCTTCCATAATACATTTTGTATTTCATCTAATTATACATTTGTTAACATTTCCTCCAACCCAGTGTTACTCTAAGTGGCAGTCAGTGGAACAGTGGCCTTCCACATGGCACCAGCTTCTCCTCTGCATCAAATTTCTAAGAAAGAAAGAAACTATTGTAGCCAGTGGATACAAATATTGAACTGGTCCCTGGCACGTTAGGAAAAAAAAATCTAGTCCCTCACATCAAAAAGCCTGAGAAGCACTGTTCTAACCTATGGTAAAATACTGAGTAATATATTTTATTCAGAAACTTAGACAGTTGCTCTATTACTGGCTTTCTTAATGTAAAATTTGATCATAGTTAATGTTATTATCTTATCAAACAGCTCATTCAGTTTAGTAGATTCTTTATGGATGTAGTCATCTTGTAAAATCAGTTACCCAATTGACGGAGCAAATAGTTCAGCCATTGTAATCACTGGAATTACCTTGAAGTGGCAGCAGTTTTTGGTGACCCATTTATATGAGCTTTTCTCCATGGGAGTGACTTGGTATGGCAAAGGACTTTACAGTATTATAACTATTTTGTACTGCGCTGTAGATTTATTTTACCATTAATTGTTCATTAGAAGCTTCAAGGTACTCATCAAACTTAAACAGCTGTTCAGAATTCTTCAGAATAACCCCCTTTCTTTCATATGATGGAGTTATTGATGGTAAAATTTAACCTCAAGATTAATAGAAAAGCCAATTTATGAACAGTAGCAATCAACCTGTGGAAAAAAAATCATTGTCTAGAAAATGGGAACTCTTGACCAAACAAGAACAAAAATGAACATAAATTCACAATAAAGAAATGCAAGCAGACAGCAAGATGTGCAGAAATAATTCAGGGAAGCATATGATTGATAACATTAAGATCAACAATTAACAAATCTTCGCATACATCAGAAGTAGGAATCCAGTTCAGATGTGATAAATGAGGATAAAGAGAATGAAGAGAACCTGAATGAATTCTTCACTACCTAAGAACCTGTGCCTAAAATAATACTAATAGGAAGGAGTCTAAGGAATAAAGGCAAATAGTGTTTACAAAACATGACATTAGGCACCTTATTGAGAAATTGAAAACAAGTCTCTGACCCAGATAGTATTAACCCAAGAGTTTAAATGTCCAGTATGAAGTTGCTGGCCTTTTAACTAAAATATACAGTAGCCCTAAGATCAGTTGCTGTGCTAGGTGACTGCAAAGTGGCCAGCGCAACATCATTTTTTAAACAATTAGAGGCCTATTAGCATACTATTGATTATAGGTAATCTGAAAGAAACCATTATTAAAGATAAATTTATTGACCCTTTAGAAGGACAGGTTTTGCTGAAGAAGAATCAGCGTAGTAGCTGCCATGGTAAATCCTGTGTCACTAGCCATTTAAGAGTTCCATGAGCAAAGCATTTCAAAAGAATATTTCCAAAATGGAGAAATGGGCATGAAAACAGCACATCTGGTTCAATATAATCATCCACATTGAGGCAGAAGAGCCTAGCTTTACGTATACATGGATGGGGTCAGATTTGACTGTGGCCCCATGGAAGGAGATTTTGAGGTTATGATGGGTAGTTTGGCGAAAAGACTGATGCAGCATCTGGCAGCTGTGGAAAAGGCAAATTCAGTTTTGCAGATCGTTAAGAAAAAAAATTATAATAAAACTTCATATAAATATGTACGTAATGATCACAGTTGGAATAATGGCTATACCTCTGGCATTGTTGAGTTGGAAAAGACGTGAAGAAGGACTTCACAGTCAGGGCTGGAACACCCACCCATTCTGGGGAAAAATGGGGGGGAAATTACAGTGTTTGGGATTTTTTAGCTTAGGAAAAAAGAGTAAATGGGGGAGGTACATGATAGATAAATTTACTCATGGTGTGGAAAAAGTGAATACCTATAACACTAGAATGTAGGTTATCTGCAAAAGATGAATGATGGGAGAGATTCAGAATAGATAAGAGAAAGTATTTCTTCATACAGTACACAGTTAGACTGGAATTCAGCATTGTATCATGATGGCCACCAGCATGATTTACTTCAAAAAGATACTATACAGACTGGGAGGGTAAATACTAGTTTGCTAGTTGCTGCCTTGTTCTTTCCCAAAAGAAACTGGTTGGCCAGTATGAAAACAGAATGCTGAGCTAGGTTCAGTGCAATTTTTAAAAATGTTTTTAATTTATTGCTATAGTTGCAAACCATTTCTCTTTATTTCTTACTAGAAACCCATAGTATAAGAATCTTGTGGCTAGCCAAACTTTATTAAACAGTAGATGTACAATTAGAAATAGCAAATAAAACTTCATGAAAGAACCAGTTTTATTAAAACATTATGCTCTTGAGAATTTTTGTGAGTGTGCCTCTGTTATTCAAGTAAACTTCTTACATTTACAAATTAAGAAAATCTCAGTTCTACCATGTTTGCCAGCTTTGACGGTTGTGTGTGATTTAGTTATTCCACCCCATTTTACCATGTTCTGATTCCAAAAATTACCATGCCAACGTTACTTTCAGCAGTTCAGTAACAGGGCACAAGTTCATAGAGAATGCTAGGATACTACAGGCTTTAGATTATTATTCCTAGTGATTTGTTTAAAAGCTAAGCAAATTTATGTAAAATATTATAAATATGTAAAATTTATGTAAAATATTATAAATTTAAGACAACAGAAATGAAAAGCTCAGTCTTTTAAAACTTTACAGGTTTGCATAATTTTTCATAGCTTTCCTGCTCTTTCCTAAATGTATTTTCCAGTGTAGAGTTCCTTCTGTTTCTACAGGTCTTTCAGTATTTCTGTATGTATTTCTAGACCGTCTGTATTATTGAGCTGTTCCTTTGAAAGGGTTTCCATGTCTATAATGTATAGACTGACTGCATTGTTAAGTGAATCTTCCGAACAATAAGTGACTGCTTAAGTTTCACTGAGTTTCTTCAGATTTCAGTTTGTTTTTCCTGCTAATTAGAAAGTTGTTCTCTTAAGGATTATTAAGAATTTAAAGGAAGATAATTGAACATGCTATCAGAATAAGTTAAATATTTCAAAATCTTGATTTGTGGCTACACAACTGAATTTTGTTTCATGTCCATGTGCATGTTTGCCAATCGATGAAGTGAATTGTAATCCATGAATGTCTGTGAGAACAAATGCACTTGTTTTTAGTATTGTATGATACACTTCCTTTCTATTTATAGATTCAGTATTTGCTACAGAAATAAGGGTTTATCTTCAAAGTATGTAGTATGATGTTCCCATTAAATGCCTTACATTTGAAACAGTAGTAAGTAATCACAAATTCAGCGTTATTGAACAGAACTGACTTTTTAATCAAGCTGTATGGGGAGAAGAGAGATACTGTTTTTTTGTTTGTTATTTTAGTTTAAGGGTAAGCAACCTAGGAGAGAGCCCATATTGTATAGTAGTTTAAGTGTTGGACTATGATTCTGCAGACTAGGGCTTGAATCTCTGCCCAGCCACGTAAATCTCCTGGGTGACCTTGTGCAAGTCACATACTCTCAGAAGCAGAACAAAACTTGCCAAGTAACCCCTGTAATAGGTTTGCCTTCGGATCACCAAATGTTGGAAACAGCTTGAAGGTACACAACAACAAAAACAACCCTGGTGTCCTCAAGTTGTTTTTGACTACCATTCCGATAATCCCAGACCACTGATCATGTTTTGAATTTATACCAGTTTAGTCCCTAAATACGTAGAGGAAGCCAGATTGCTTACCCTTCTTCTAGATCATGGAACCATAGAGTTGGAAGAGATTATATGGGCCATCCAGTCCAGCAACCTGCAATACAGAAATACACAACTAAAGCACTCATGAGAGATGGCCATTCAGTTTCCAAAGAACCACCTTACCTTTACCCCCTTACATGGCAGTCTATTCCACTGTCAAACTGATCTTACAGTAAAGAAGTTCTTACTAAGGTTTAGGTGGAATCTCTTTTCTTCTAACTTGAATCCATAGATAGTTAGACTACAAGAGTTTGCAACTGAGCATGGTAAAAACCTGTCCTGGGCATGCTGCTGTACCTTTAAGAGCAGCTTGATCTGCCAAAATCAGCCAGGTGGTACATTTCCTAACATGCAGATAAACATTATCACCTGCCAACATTTGCTGATCAAATTGCTCTTAAAAATGTGTGGAACAGAAGCTGATAAAAGAATTGACAACTCTGTTAGAATGCTGCTCTAGATTCAGTCTAGTTGCTGGGTGACACCTTATCAAGAACGGAAGAAAGACTGTAAACTTGATGGGGGTCTTGTGTGAGTTGTTAATATGAACATATAGTATAGTTGGGAGGGGGTGACTGAAAGGTCCACTGACCCAAGCGAATGCTTCAGCCTACTTGACAGAATGGAAGCTATATTAATCAAAATGACTTCTTTATCTGCTGTGTGCATCTAGGCATGGCAGTATTTTTTTTTGCTGCACTCCAGCTTGGTGGAACCTTTGCTGTGAAATCAGGATACTGAAAGTTTATTGTTTTGCTTGACTCTCCTTTACATCACTAGAACCAATCTTCCACTATATCTACAACTCTTTTATGCCACTTTTGGATCTTGTTTCAGACCCAAAATAATGGGTATCTGTTTAATTTGGTCTGTCCTCTTTTAATTCAGCTTAATTCCTTTTTTTGTATAGCTATGGGGAAGACTTCTGCACTGTAACATCTATATTAATCATATCAAAAGCTGGATAAATATTGTTTCAGAAGGCAAGAGTAGAGGTCTCTTTGTGTTTACTGAATTATCTTAGATTGTAGGGTTTCATTCTTGTACAAAAGAAGTTAGACTTTTCCATTTTTTAAATATTTGCTTCCAGGTGGACTATTGATTTATATAAATACCCTAAAACACACACTGTTTCAAACATTCAGGGAGGAAGGGGAGGAAAATTGCCCCAGCATCCCAGAATGATAAGAGTCCCGAAATATTGGTACATGTAATGAAAATTAATGATCAAAAGTGGGGGGCTCTCTCTCTGTAAGAGTCAAGCCAGTATTAACAGGCTATATGAGTGAAGTGAATTTCGTTGGGTCTTAAATACCATCGAGTTTGGAGAATTCTTATCTACATTGCATTTGTTTCTTTTTCTCCATTCCATATTTTTCTGCCCTTGATTTTCCCAGCAGGTTGTTATAATAAGACTCCTTGAGAAGTTTGGTACAGTTTGCTGTTCTCAACATGCAATCACGCTTATCTGAACATTCACCTTTGATTTTCAGGGAAATGGCTTTACGGAACCAAAATCAAATAGGAAGCCAACTCCCAGAGTTTCAGCTGGGTGGGGTAGAATGCTACAATGATTCTTTGGCTGAGGACTAACACTTGGGGCAAGCAAGAGCCCTGATTGAGAGACCCAGTTCCCAACCAATGCTGCTTTGAAATTTTGAGGGTGGAGAGTAGCATATAAATGTAGTAAACAAAATAATATTCAGCTGCGTCTCCATATTTCAAGTAAACACATTTAGCAAAATGAAATTGGTAAAGAATCAGCTAAGATTTGTGGCAAAGCAAGATGAGCTTAATAACCTTATTGTCTCAGGAGAAAATAAACTTTCCTTTTTAAATTAACTTTGTATTAAAAACACTACAAAGGAAACCGATACAGACATATATGAACATTGGAGAAGGAGTAAAAACATATAAAAGAAAAATAGTTGTTGGCTTCCTTTTGCCGTCAACCTAGAACAATGTTTACACACATTTTCCCCCATCCTTGAAACTCGCTATTTATCTTCAATTTGAGTGCAATCAGTAGTTTGAGTTCACCCTTCTTATAATTCCTTACTTAACATTTGTTATTTGGATATCTGAACACATTTTACACAGTATAAGGAAAAGCTTATGTTGTAGTTCAAATCTATTTACTTTTGAAATCTCCATATATATGAAGAGCATCTAGAATTGATGATTTATATACTAATAATTAAAATATACATTTTCCTATATAATTTCTTTTATCTTAACTTAACATCCTATCTCTTATTTACATATGTTATCATGGGTTCCCAAACTTCTTCCAGTTTGTTAATTTGTTTTCCATTTATATAATGGGTGAGTAGGTCATACTGTCTCATTTCTATTATTTTTGATAGCCATTGGTCTATATCTGGAGTATTTTTTGTTTTCCAGATTCTTGCAAAATTTATTCGCGCTGCCATAACCAAGTACAGCAAAATTCAATTGTTTTTCTTAAAAAATTTTTTTTCAAACATGAAGGTATATTCAGTAAAAAAAATTCTGGGCACAAAGGGAATGTAATCTGAAATATTTCTTTTATATCCTCATATACTTTTATCCAGAATTTCTTCGTCACTGGACAAGTCCACCAAAGATGATAATAAGAGCCCATCTTTTCCTGGCATTTCCAGCATCTGTTATTTCCCGTCTGATAGATTTTGTCTATTTTTTCTGGAAAGAGATGATACCAATACATCATTTTTATAAAGTTTTCTTTCAAATCTTGGGAGCAAGTATATTGATTTGGATTTTTCCAGGTGTTTTCCCAATGTTCTAATGGTACCTCATGTTGCAAATTTTTCACCCATCTTACCAGAACATCTTTTACAGTTTCATCTTCTAAGTGGTGGGTTAAGAGATATTAATAAAAATGGGAGCTCTTTTGATTTATTTTTGTAAAAATTATTGTTTCCAATTCATTATAAGTTTTCTGAAGTATAAAGCCTTCTAATTTTAAGTCCATTTTAAATTGATCCTGCAACTGTAAATAAGGAAACCAGTTTAACTTGAGCCCTTCACTTTGTAGCTCCTCTCGAGTTTTGATCCTAGTCTCATCTTTGAAGTCTTGAATTATCACATTTTTGTATCTGATCCAGTCCTCTTCTTCATCAGCCCATTTGCCAAAGAAAGCTTCTTGTGGCGATAACTAGCCTGGTATTTTGTTGTAAGTCTTTTTTTTTATGTCCATCCAAATTTTTAACAAGGATTTCCTAACAAAACGATTGCAAAAGTCTTTATCTATTTTTGCCTTCCCATACCATAAATACGCATGGAATCCAAACTGCATATTTGAGCCTTCTAATGTCAATGTTCTTTTATCTTTTAAGGTGATCCAATCTTGGATCCGTGTTAATCCATTGGCATAATAATAATAAAGCTTTAGGTCAGGAAGATTACAACCTTCTCTTATTTTTTGATCTGTCAGTAGCTTCCATTTGGTCCTCGACTTTCTTCCTGTCCATATGAATTTTGTCAGCTCCTTCTTCCACTGTTGAAAGGGTTTATCACTGGTAATAATTGGTAGATTTTGAAATAAGAAATTTAGTTTTGGTAGAATGTTCATTTTGATTGTTGCTATTCAGCCTAATAGAGATAGATGAAAATTAGTCCATTTTTTCAAATCATTAGTTATTTCTCCAGATTTTGTTGTAGTTTTTTTCAAATAAATCTTTGTTGCTTTCCGTAAACCATAAGCCGAAATATTTTATTTTTTTCTCGATCTTAAATCCAGTAATCTTAATTGGCTCCTCTTTCTCTGACTTTTCCATATTTTTTGTCATGATTATATGGTTTACTTTTGTTGATTTTTAAACATGCGGCTTCTCCAAATGTCTTTAATTTATGCAACAATTTTCTGGCTCCTATAATTGGGAGAAAATACACTTTCAAATAATTTTTTTTCTGATAATTTCATTTGTAAGCTTGCAAAAATATAAGGAGTGATTAAAGTAGGCTATCTAATTATTAGATGATTGTTTAAGTTTTGTTTGAATTAATAGTTGCTTGATAATCTCTATTCTTAACTGTAGATGTCATAAATAGTTTTGTAAGATAGTACAGCAATTCCTCATTTCCTAAGGCTGTAAAATACTCCTTTTGCATTCTATTAAAGTAAGTTTTCCTATCTAATGTGTTCACATTTTTGGTTATATTACTGATGGTGTCTGATTACATATGATATTATATATTGCTACATTTACTGTATGTATGCAGTGATTAAATAACACTGTTGTCTATGAACAGCATTGGGATTAGGAGAATGCAGGAACAGAATTTTAGTTTTGTCCTGGATCTCAGATTACCACATGATGGCTTCGCACACCACCCCAAACCTTCAATATTATATCTGCTTAAGATTCAGTGTCTGGAAAAAATACTTTCTTGGATAGTGCTTCTTGTTGCATGCAAGTTGAACCTGAGCATCTTCCTGGAAGTGAGTTTCTTACTCAGTATGATTCAGATTACAGCCTGAAATGGATAGGAAGTTTCATCATGCTGACTTTACAGTGCCAACACCACCCTGGATTTAGTTCATTGCAACTATCAAAAATCACTGCCATTGAAGTGTACTTTGATTGAGAGACTACAGAATATTTTGTGATAGGAGCCAACACTTAATGTGATCACCAAGATAGACAAGTTTTAGGTTTGGGTTTACTGCCTGCCTGAAAATAGAACTTCTGTATTGTCAAATGTTGAGGCTAAGATTATGCATGAAAGATCTTTTGGAAAGAAAAAAAAAGTCTAAAATTAAAAGCAGTACAGGAATGAGGAACACTCATTTGAGTATGTATGTATTTTAGAGGGAAAAGGAAGTTGAGGCCCTAATTCTGGGGAGATTTAATCATGTTCAAGTTACATCCTACACAGTTGCTGAACAGAGATGATATCTAGAAAACTGAAATGTAAGAAATGTGTGCCCCCACTTGCCAGCTGGATGGTATTGTTTGATGGTGTCCCTTCGCTAGAACAGTTTGGATAAAAATATATAATATAAATAAATCTGATTTCTTTCTTTAAAAAATCTTAATTAAAATTTAAATGTGCTATGTTTATCTGAGTAGGTAAATCTCAAATAAATAGGTTAATTTTGCTGTTAATCTCCAGGCTGAATCACTTCTTTATACCAGGCACATTGTATGTATCAAGAGACTAGAACCAGTTTAATCATTTCTGAAATATGAATATTTAACACTACATATCTAATACAGAGATTTCATTCTTAACTGATAAAAGTGAATTGCTCTAGCCTTTCCACTACCAGTGGCTAAACAGGACTTACTTCAGTACATTAGTCATGAGCATATCAGTTGGTTTTGTCTGCTGCTTTATATTTGCATGGGTGGGGTGGGCAAAGCAGGATGAAGCAGAAAGGAGCAATGCTGAGGAGCGGGCAGGGAAGAAAAAGAAAAAAGGAAATAATTGTTCAGTGCACAAACTCACAAATTCCCATGGGGAGGGGGACTCTTTATGGGAGTATAAGTGAATTTTGCAAATACTTAAAAAGACTGTATTTCTGTAGTTTAAAAAACCATGTAAAATGTACGCACTGCAACAAAAAAAATTACAAAGCCTGCTTGTAAGAATGAATTACTATAAATTAAAGTAATTGTAAATTAACAAGGTTTTGTGCTGCAGTGGTCAACTTTAGCTGGCCCAGGGGCTAATTTCTGTCCTGAGGCCCCCTGGGGGCTGCATGGGGTGTCAGAAATGCCAAATAACAAGTTGGCATCCACTTCTATTTTTGAAAACAGAATACCTTCCGCCTTCTGTATCTGCAAATTCAATCAACTACGGCTTAAAAATATTCCGCCCCCCTGCAAAAAAAAAAACCCAAAAGGAAACTTTGATTTTGCCATTTTATATAAGGGGCGCCATTTTACTACGCTATTGTACACAGTGGGACTTGAGCATTCATGAATTTTGGTATCCGCAGGGGGACCTGGAACCAAACTCTAGAGGATACTGAGGGCGCCCTCTCTCTCTCTCTCTCTCTCTCTTTTGTGTGTGGGTGTGTGAATAAAACAAAGACCTCCTATAACACATCAGTTTCTCAAAGATAGCAATTCAGGTGAGGCTGGTTTGTTAGACTACCTTGAATATATGTTTATGGGCTTTCTTAAGACTTCTTTTGAGTTGGATTATCCCCTAAAGTTATTCTGCATATGAGATGGCAGCAGGTTTAAGTTGTGAGTAAATATGCATTTGAAAGGAATTTACAGGTAACCCTACCTTTCTGAGTGTACCTCACATGTTTCCATGTAAAGATTTCTCAATTGGACCTCTTCTTCCTTTTTTTTTTTTTAAAGGTAGTTTGAGGGAATCTAAGGGTGCAGAAGCAGCATAGTGGTCACATTTGCATTTTGCCTTCTGCTGTTTTTGTTTTATGGAAGAATGCTATTAGAAGGGGGCCTAATCCCTCTTCAAAGCCCACTGTGAGTAAAGATAAGCATGGACATATGTCTTTAATTACACTTGTCTTTCTTTTTATTTCCTTATATTAGAGATTTCAGAAGTTGCCTATGCTGTTCAAAGCAGTAATATTGACATCAAAATACTGGTCACCTCGGGATCTGTTAGAAAAAGAGTCCATTACATTAAATATTGACCTATTTGATATTCACCATAGGTGTGAAGTTTGTATGCCTACCATTTGTTCAAACTGGGCTTTAATTAGTTTACTTAGGAAGATTTAATTTTATATATGTGTACTAAAAGCTTCTGAGAAAGACCTGAATAATTTTTGGTTTCTATAGCATAGCAGTAGCTTTCTCTAATTTCTAATATCTAACATTATGATATATCTATTTCTGTTGCATTTCTAAATTAAAGTACATATGATAAAGTGTAATTTAAACTACTTTTATTCTAATGTTATGACTGTTAATAAAACCACTGATCTTTCTTTAGCTTAGAGCAGTCACTGTAGATCTTCAGACTGATGCTGCCTTGCAGGTGGACATTTCAGATGCTCTAAGTGAGAGGGACAAAGTGAAATTTACTGTCCATACAAAGGTAAACCATACTGTTTGCTTATTTTTCTATTTATAATGTAACTTTTTAAAAAGTGGAAATAATAAGTTTGGCATCCAAGACTGCAAGTACACCATTTGGATGTCAGTAAGATTTGTTTATGTGTAAAAGTCATTTTAAGATCAGAATGACATGCACTTAGTTTTTTAGAAAGTCACATTAGCAAAGAATTCACTTTGTATATTAATGCAATGGTTGATTTGTATTGTACATAGGCATTTACACACACACACACACACACACACACGACTTGTCAAACATTTGTCTTGACTTGCCAGAGATTTCTTAAAACTTCTTAAAATAAAAAAAATTGTGTAGCATTGCCTGTTTCAGATTGTGCCTAGTTGGGTTTTTCTATAGTATTATTATGTGACTTTCAATCTGATTTATTCACTCTATCCTTTTTGTTTTGCAGAGTTCTTTACCAAATTTTAAACAAAATGAATTTTCAGTTGTCCGGCAGCATGAAGAGTTTATCTGGCTTCATGATTCCTTTGTTGAGAATGAAGACTACGCAGGCTATATTGTAGGTTCTTCTTCTTTTTTTAAACTAGCAGGTTGAAAATCTGGTTTTTGGAAATACTAAACAATCATGCTTCTTTTTGATCCTTGTTTTTCATACCCATAGTTTCTGCACCTTTGTGAAGTCTCACTTAGAGCAGTGCTACTCAAAGTGGTAGTGCTTCACAAACCAACTCCTGTCATTCTCTGGCAAGTTCCCCTGAAAGAAAAAAAAATACTGCTGAGGCAAATAGGCATTAATGTGGTACTAGTCCCAATACAGTGGGGAAAAAATACATCTGCCTCATATTGAATAGTTTGAGATGCATTAACGTAGAGGCACGTTATAGCTGATTAGAATTTTGGAATGCATCTCGAGATCTTATTGTAATGAATGATGTCCTCTGAGTAATTAAGTGACTGAAAGAGGCATGATTGGAGGTTGCAGATAAGATATTCTAACTGGCCATCATGGGAGTATTTACATTTTTTTTTAGCATCAGTTGTGTTTTTTTAAAATTAAAATGACAAAAAGCTTCTTCATATCACTTCATCTTCTGTACTTTGGTGCCTGATTTTCTTGCATTTCCTGGTCTTTGTATTCTGCAAAAAAATAATTTTTGATTACTACAAATCATTAACTAGCTTCAGGCTGTGTGTAAGGACATGACTTGTTACTTTGTATTGTGACTAAGTGATTGGGGCTTCTTGAAGTTCAGTTGGTTGCTTTTAATGAGAACAGTCAAGAATTATTATTCCCATTTAAATTTCTTATTAAATGTTGCTTTCGGGAATTGGATATGGTGTTATTACTAGGAATTCTCAACTTTCAAAACCCTTGTAATTGGTATGTGGAAAACATAGTATCTTTAAATGTAGCACCTGTTTGGGCTGATAGAGCAGTGTGCATAGCAAAGTCTTTTGAAGTAAAGCTTATTCCAGTGAATTGAATAGCACAGAAAGATGAGATGGTGTGAGTGTGCTTAAGGAGTTCACAGTATTCTGGTTGAAACAGTTTTTGCTTTCACAAGGATTGAAAACTACTTTCTGATTGATTCATGTGTCAGATTCCACCAGCACCACCAAGGCCTGATTTTGATGCTTCACGAGAAAAATTGCAGAAGCTTGGTGAAGGAGAAGGATCGATGACTAAGGAAGAATTCACAAAGATGAAGCAAGAATTAGAAGCGTATGTGCAAGTTTGCATTATTTCTGTCATACCAGCTTTTCTAGTACTTCCTAATAATTTCACAGTAATTTTTGCTGTGTGAAATATTTCCTGAGTTATTACAAGGAAAACTGTACACATTAAAAAGTTGGGAAATTGGAAGTGGGGAAGAGAAACACCCTAATAATTATAATAATCTTAATGATTAATTAATTAATTATCAAATAATAATTTGGAATCCCATCAGGAACTGGGGGAATTTTCTACGGTGTTTGAAACTGTCAGTTGAACTAATAGATTATTAGGCTGAGAGATACTGAATTGCCTAAGCCCAGCCACTAAGTATCTTAGCTGAGAGAGTTTTTGAACTAGAATTTCTTAGTTCTGTGAACTAATCTCTAGTTTTTCCAGAATGAGCTGTGCAGGCATAATGTTAAATGTTTTCACTTAGAAGTCTACCTTGAGTTACTTCTTTCCTGCCAGGTTGTTTCCTCTTAGTTGTGTATTTGTGTTAAATTCAGGTATCCACAAATCTGCTGATCACTGGAAAATACCCTTGGCTAAAGATATAAAGGCCCAGAAAAAAACTTGAGAAAAATTCAGAAAGCTAGTTGTTTTCCATTTTTTCCCAAGCCCCTTTTCCAAGAAAAAAATTGGGTAAATTGAAGGAAAGAAGAAAAAAACCCAGATTTTGGTATATCTTCTTTTAGAATTATGAATAAAATTGCAGTGATCAAATACTGCACATTGGCTTACATAAAAGTTTTCTTGTTACATAGTTTTAAAGTGTATGTTTAAACCATACTCTTACTTTGCAGATTAGAGTTTATGCTGCTTGTTTTGTAGTTTTCTTTTTTTATGTATGCCACTTGTATTTGTACCTTTATTTCTCTTACCAATTTCAATTATATAGTTATAGTACTAATTGTAGCTAGGATCCAGATGGCATCCTTTCAGATATGGAAGGTACCAAAGAGCAAAACTGGGCAAATTTTTTACAATTTGCTTTCCCTGTGCCCCTTGAAATATACTCTTGAAACATTGTGGGACTGCAGGAAAAATTGTCAAAAAAACCACCTTGTTCCTCTTTATGCTGATGGGCATTTGCTACCAGCAGAGAGACACTAGCTAGAAAATACCAGTTTCTTCAAACTGCATTGGATGAGGGAGGAGCACCTTGAGAATGAAGCCTTTACTCCTTCAGAAGGACATTTTGAATGCATTTGTATTAGAATAGTATGCAGGAGTTAAAGTTCTGTAATTTAAAGAAAACCTGGACACTGACCTAATAGAATAAATAACAAAAAATCTGTGGTGCTTTGATGGGCCTCTTCACAATTTTTCTGAAATTTCTTTAGAAGTTAGATAATGGTCAGTCTGGTACCGTTCCCCTCACCTCTATTGTTTGTTTTTGGTAAATAAAATTGTTCTTCACGTAAAAGAAACTACTCCCATTACTGAAGATATGATATTTGCTGATAGGGAGCTAGTGTGGTATAGTTGTTAGAATTATGGATTTAGATTCTGAAAGCAAAGTTCAAATCTCTGTTTAGGCACAATCTTCATTGATAGATTGAAGCTTCAGTTCACCATACTTCATTAAACTAACGTTGATTTTCTGTTGCAGGTTTCTAGATCAAATGTATTATTCTTCACATAGAAATGTTACTTACAAAATAATAAAATCTCACTTTTTCTTTCTCTGTAGTGAGTATTTGGCAATCTTCAAGAAGACAGTAGCCATGCATGAAGTCTTTTTGTGTCGTGTAGCAGCTCATCCCATTTTGAGAAAGGATTTAAATTTCCATGTCTTCCTGGAATATAATCAGGATGTGAGTACTGAAATGAGTGCAGTTTGTGGATACCCACCAAAGCAAGATTCTTAATATTAAAAAAAAGTATGTGTGGTTTTCTGCCCACAGTTTTAAGGAAAATCATGTGCATTTCCCCCCTTTCCATTATGTACCTTTGGATATAAATAGTAGAGATAGAATTATCATTTATATCCTACCTTTCTCTTAATAATGAGATTCAATATGGCTAACAGTATATTTAAAACAATACAGATAAAAACTACAATCTTCTTTTATTATTATGTATTTTATTTATTTATACTTTACTTTTTTCCCTCCATGGACTCAAAATGGCCTACAAACTAAGAGTTCAAAACTAAAGATTTTCCCTTGTGTTATACATAAAATGGTTTAGTGTGGGAGAAATTGGTAAAAATTAGAGGAAACCATTTCTGACAGATAAAATGAGGCATATAAAAGAACAAATCTAGCTGAAGAAAAATGGATATGGTTTTGTTTTGACATACAACCAGTGTGCTCTAGTGGTTTGAACATTGGACAATGACTCTGGAGACCAGAGTTTGAATCCCTGCTCAGCCACAGAAACCTGTTGGGTGACTTTGGTCAAGTCACACTCTTTCAGCCTCAGAGGAAGGCAAAGACAAACCCCCTCTGAGCAAATTTTGCCGAGAAAACCCTGTGATAGGGTCACCTTATGGTCACTGTGACTTGAAGACACACAACGACAACAATTTGTACTTGGCATATATAGTTTTTGAGAATACCATGTTCATGGGGAGGTATGGTGGATGGGCACTAAATTAGCATTATGCAAGCAGACTTTCATACACAGAACAAGTCATTCTGTTTTCAACTTCCCCTGCCGTCTACCCCAAATCTGGTCAAGAGAAGATGTGCAAATGTTCTGGAGCAAATATCTGGGGCTGGAATGGGTGGAAAGGAGCTGGAATTGCCCACAGTGTATTTTCCTGTAGATTTCTAAAATGTTTCTGACCATACCCCTCATCAGAGGCTAAATTTAGCCATGGGATAAGAAGAAGGGCCCTCCAAGAGATCAGAAACTGGTTTAAAAAAAAGGACAACATGTAAGAATAGGTGGACATTTCTCACAACAGATTAAAGGATATGTCCCAAGAGTATGCATTGGGGGTTACTATTTAACATGATCGTAAATGTTTTGGATTGGGGGGTATAGAGTGAGGCAGAGCATTCTGTAAAAACTGCTAGAATTTTTACAGATAGCTCAAGGGAAAAGCACTCCAAACAACTGAGTGGCCAATAAAGTATCAATGTAAGTATGTGTAAAGTGATATAAGTGTGATGTGAGCTACTGTTTTAAAATTGGATAAAAATTCTGACCACCTACACCATTTGGATCTGAACTGGCTATAACCTTCCAGGAAGAGATTTTAGGGCTAAAATAGGTGGCTAATTGAAAAGTCAGTTCAGTCTGTGGCAGCAATGGGAAAGGAAAATTCTTTGGGGGAATTGGTAGGAAAGGAATTGGGAAAAAATTGGCCTTTGTTATAGTACACTCTTAGATATATTGTGCAAACAAGTTCAGGGTACTGGTTATTCTTCTAATCAAACTATCTGTAGAGGTGAAAAGAAACAAGAAGGGGCAGCCAAGTTACAAGTAAACAAGTTACAGGTGAAAAAAATAAAAGCCAAGTAAACAATTTCCTCTGCTTTGGGTTGCATGTGTACCAGACCATACCTGGGTGGGTCCCCACTGCTCATTCTATTTTCAAAATGAACTATCTTTTACTGAATCCTCCTGCCTTCAGGGGGCAGAGGGAGCACTATTGGCACATTTTGCAGGGCCTGTAGTCTCTTTTGTGTGCAAGAGATAAATTTTCACCAAACAAGAAGTGATCAGAAGCCACTTAGTTTTGGCCTAAAACAGCCCTGAGGTTGCACACAATGTGGCAGTGTTGCTCCTCACACCCCTCCTGGGACAGCAAAAAACTTTTTCAGTGGCTTATGCATCACATTATGGTCATACCTATCATAGAGATTAGAGCACTTTCCCTGTGAGGAAACACTAATGTGTTGGGGGTTTTTAGTTTTAAAACAAGATGACTGTAGGGAAAAGGCACAATAGCAAATTTGAATGTGTGACACAGATGAGATGGATAAAGGAAGTTGCTTCACTATCACTTTCATAATATTAGGTCTTGTAATGGAGTTGATTGGTAGAAGATCCAGAGATGTATTGCACTACACATTTATATCAGTTTTATAACACTTTGTCTTGGCTCCATCCTAAGGAATCTTGGGTTTTGTAGTTGTGCAGGTGGGGAGACACTAGACCTCCCTAACAGAAAATTCTAAGTGCTTCACCAAAGTACAGATCCCAGGGTATCTTTCGTATGGAGCCCTGACAGTTTATATGATGTGAAACTGATGTAACTGTGTCATGTAGATACAGCTCAGAACTATGTCAAAAACAACTTATAGGGCATACTGTCTCATGATATGGTAACAACCAACAGCTTAGTTGAAAAATGTCATATGGTCATAAAAGCTATATGAATTTATTCAGAGGCAGTGTGGCTTACCATTTATTGGTGAGCAGATGAAGGAGAAGGCTCTTGCTTCTGTGTCACCTTTTTGAACTTTCAGATAGTATCAGATTTGTCACTAGGATCCAGGTTACAGGATCAGATGGACCTTTGTCTGGTCCAGCAACTTTCTTTCAGAGTGGTGGCTACACACTAAGAGTTGCTATCCCAGATTCTGGTGTTAGCGTCTTTTGTTCTTGTAGTAGTCAATATTACATTTATGCATGACACAGCTTGCATAAGGTAAGTTGTATTTTTCACCTGCCTGTATGCTTGTATTTTCCACTTTCTATTTTCCACTTTCTATTTTCCTTGTATTTTCCACTCTTGAAGGCTGTGGATAATATGTTTCATTCGTGTGAATGAAATAATGAAACAAAAATATAACTGTGTATGAAGGTTCAAAATAATCTCATAACTCTCAGTTGAAAGAGATAATATAAAAAGAGAATGGACTTAATAAGTTAATATTTTATCTTTTCTTCTTTTACCTCTTTCCGTTTCTGAAAGGTTTACATTGATGCTTACCAATGTTATGCTGTGACCTCATCATGTGGCAAGGCTATTTTAGACATTGTTAAATGTTTACATGTTAATTGTCTGGATATTTTGTACTTGTATTTGACCCCCCCCCTTTTTCAGTGTAAGTTTTTAGTATGTGGATGATTTTTTCATTATTAGTTTCTCTTTGTCTTTTCATGCTTTATTCCTGGTTATTCTTTCCTTTTTTTGTATGTACTCAGTTTTGATAAAAATAAATTAAAAAAACCCCAAAATAATCTCAGAACACTATGTTAGTTTTCTCTCCCAACTGTCTACTAAATCAATGGTCCCATTGATTTGGATATAGATTTGCTGTTATTTCCCAAATTTGGCTTTTTAAAAACATTTACTAAAAGCCATTTACAGGTTGTTTAAATAAAAAAAAAAATTAAGCATAAAAAATTACTCATGGTATTGCAGAATTAGAATAGCTATGTTCTAATATATAAAAAATCCATTGTCGGGATCAGACTGAGCTATGACAACTTGTTGAAGTAAGTGAAGCTGATAGTAACATATAGGCAGAAATGAAACTGATAGTATTGGCAGGTTCTGAACTTTTCTGAGAATCAGATATTTCTGACTTTTTAAAAAAAGCACCCTAATGTTCTGTGTTTCTGTATTTCAGTTGAGTGTCCGTGGGAAAAATAAGAAAGAAAAACTTGAAGACTTCTTTAAAAACATGGTTAAGTCTGCAGATGGTGTCATTGTTTCAGGAGTAAAGGTGATTAAGCATTTTAAGTCTACTTAAGTCTATTTCATTTGTGAGCATTCTATTGATTGGTCACTGAAGCTGTGGCAGGATACTAACAAAAAGGTTGAGATTTTTTTTATAGATATTCCGAAAGTAATGTGCAGAATATCTCCGTCTTTAATGTGACTGTTTTTTATCCCCATAATGGTACTGGTGATACGTAAAGGATGGTATGTGAGTTTAGAGGGGACATTGCTAGGAAGAAATATCCTCTGTTAGTGCTGTACCTTGTAAGGATGTAGACTTCCCTTGTCTTCTGGATGTATAAATTGCAGGTGCATCATGCAGTTGGCTTTGTCTTCTAAAGGGCTGTAGGAGGTAAAGCTTAAATATGTATTCTCACTTCCATGCTTCCTGAGGAAACAAAATTTTGACCTGGCAATGAAGAGACACCAAAGCTAGCACTGGTTGCTCTTTATTTCAACAGCTTGCATGGCACATGGCAGAGCTGTGGGGGGAGTCCATTCCTAACAAAAAGCCTTACAATTTGAGGCATTGGGGAGGGAAGAGGAAGAGGGATAGGAAAGTTTTGGATGACAAAGAAGAAATTGGTTCTATTTTTGTTTATTACTGTGGATAAAAGTGTTCATACCATGGCTCAGCAGCTTTTGACATGGAGCCTGGCAAGTTTTTGAAAGCATTAGTGGCCACTGGTATGGTTCTGAACCTTTCTGAGAATCAGATATGGTTGCACAGACTGGTTGCACATGCTCAATAGATAAAGGAGTCTGTTGCATCTGCCTCCTTCCAGCCTTCTGAAGGCAGGCCTTTCAGGTGTCACTTAACACAGAATGTCTTTATCTGAGGAGATTTTCCAAGTGTTGAATTTGATGTCCTCTCTGGTGCCAAGTGAAGTCCCTTTTTATTTCTTCACCATGGACTTCCCACATGTGAACTGATTTAAATATCATGATTTGAATTGATTGCTGCTAAGTTTTGATTGCTTGACCTGAAGTTTTATTATGTCATTTTTTTACTCAACAGTGCCTTTCTAATACCATTTTTATAATTGTTACTGTAAGACTTGCAGTTAAACCAAAAGAAAGCATAGAAATATTCTAGAAAATTGGTCTTGGTGTATTTTGTTGCCTCCCTAAGGCCTGGAGTGCATTGGACAAAGCTGTTCCTGAGACCACGTTGCTTTTTTATTATCTGGACCTTTCTTGCTTATTCATTAGAGGTAATTGTACTTCATTCTCAGTGAAGAATGAATGAATAATTGCATTTCTGAAAAATATGTGCAGGCATACCAGTTAACAAAGCCTCTATCAGAAAAGCTCCTTTTTTTAACAAAGGCTTTTTACACCCAGCCCTCCTTTTTCACTGTTTAGTTTAAGTTTTTTTAGTAGCATGGGCATTGGAAGTGTGGTGAAGGCAGACTAGAGAAATACAGACTTTCAGTGTTAGGTTGCAGCAGCATCTCTGCACTAAAGAATGTAATGGAGCTTGATCTGGGAAAGAATGGGATTGTACTCTAGGTAACCCTATCGTAGCCTGTGCGTGCCTGCCCACAACAAGTGAGGTAAATAGCAGCTGGCTCCAGAATCTGTTATCAAGCATACAGGAACAGCAAAACAGGGGAAAAGGGAGAACTGCTAAGCCTCCCTTTCCAGCTGCCTCCAGCATGTTATGCGTAGAAGCAACAGTTCAGTTTCCTCCAGCATGTTATACATGGAAGCATAAGTTTGCCACCAAAAGGGAAATCATAAAAGTAGATGCTGATAAAAGGAAAAAAAAATCCATGGATGCATTTTTGGAAGAAGCTTTCAGGTGATCTCTAGAAGATTCAGGGTGTTTTTGTTTACTAGCTTACCTAACTTAGTAAGTCTTGCATATTGTTAGTTTGGATAACAGATTTGCTGAAACATATTAAACTGCTCTTCTTTTTGTGGAGTGAGAACCTATCTCTATTTTTTCCATGTTATTGATGCCTGTGGTACCAAATTTTCTGTTAAAGAAGTAATGCCCAGGAACACATCTACTTCATTAATGGCAGTATACCTGTGTTCTGTTTTCTACAACTCTCTGCTGCCATGCAGGATGTAGATGACTTCTTTGAACATGAAAGAACATTCCTAGTAGAATACCACAATCGTGTCAAGGATTCGTCTATAAAGTCGGATAAAATGACAAGATCTCACAAAAGTAAGTTTGTTTTGATCTAAGGAAAAGCCATATTGGATGGGATATATAAAAAAAGAAAAACAGTGCTGTGCAAGGATAACAGATATTTAAGATAAAAACAAAGAAGTAGTACTAGTTTGGTAAAGAGATAAATCAAGAAAGATTAAAATGAGAGGTTAAAGGATAAGGAGCAAACTCTCTTGCTTCCTGGCATTTCTGCCCCCAGGGAGGCTGCTGAGTTTCATATCTTAAACAGAAACTGTCTCCACCTTTTTTCAGATCTTACAACAATAATGAAAGACAGACTAAGGATACGATTGCCAACCACCCAAATTGTGGACTTGCCTCCAAATTCCATGTGACCTGTGGTACACATCACAAATATTTGTTGTGTGCCTTCAAGTCATGTCTGCCTTATGGTGAACTTCAGGCAGCCCAAGCATAGCGTTTTCTTAGCAAGATTTGTTCAAAGGAGATCTTCTATTGCCTTCCTTTAAAGAGGGTAACTTGCCCAAGGTCACCTAATGGGTTTCTGTGGGTGAGATTCCAACTTTGGAGTCCCAGAGTCCTAGTACAGAACTCAAACCATTATACCACATTAGCTCTCACACATAAATTTATGTACTTCCTAAAAGGGAAAAATCGAACAAATAAAACTTAATTTAGTTCTCTGTAGTTATGACTAACAGCAATGGGTCCTATAATTAATGTAAAGTAGAATATAGTGCCCATTTGCAATGTTTGTGTGTATCAGTTTTGGAATCTTCTTCTGGCTCAATAGAACATGTTGAATTTTATGTGCCTTTTCTTTTCCAGATGTTGCTGATGACTGCAATAGAATTGGTTCTTCGTTATATACATTGGGAACACAGGATTCCACTGATCTATGCAAGTACGTTTTTTTTAACATGAAGAAATTGCTAAGTAATATCAGTGATGCTGGATCTTAAATTAAATCTTTTTTAAAAAAATCTTCCTATTTCTTTTAATTTCCTTTTCTTTAGTAAAGCTTGGAAAAGGGAGCACATTTCTTATTGAAAAATGGAATTGATGCAGGGTGTTGTATTGTTTGCTTTGTTCAGAAAAAGAAATGAAGTACAGTTATCTAAATAGAGAAGCTGTACAATATGAAGAGATACAAAATGTGTTTATGTTTTTTTCCAAAGATGGTCCTTAAAACGGACATGATATATTAGATAGTTGAAGATGATTCAATGGGATCAGTATGTAGTTACTATGAAAATTTATTTGATTTAATCTTTTGCCAGTGACCTCACTGATTCCATATAGTAAAAACAAGGGTAATACTGTATTGGGAATCTGGGAATCTGGCCCGAATAATCTTAACACAATGTACATAATAATAATGAACAAAGTTTTGGAATATTGGTTTAGAACATCATTCTGGCAATGTATTCTTGGCAGTTGTGTAATTTCCTATCATGTCTCCTTAGTCTTGGTTTCTATTTCCCTGTTAATACCCTTTTTAATATTTAATATTTTAATATTTCAGTGCTGTAAGGTTGATGCATTACTAAACCCTTGCTTATGATTATTGATAGCTTTCCACTGAATAGTAAAAGGCCAGTAGTAGCTCATTTGTACTTCATTTTATGGTGCTATACCTCTTGGACCTCTTTAGAGTGCCATCATGGACATCTACAAGCTAGCGAAACCTAGCTATAGGCTTTATGGAAGTCTCTATGATTTCAGTTTATTTCTACAATTACATGTAGCAGCTGTCAGTGCCCTCCTCCTTGTAAAAGTGTTTTCTAACTTGGTCTTAACAACCTTTCCTTGTATGTCAAGGGAACTTTGCCTCCTTATGTACTTTCTTCAGACCTGTATCAGAGCTTAGATACAGTTCCCAGGAGGAAGCAAGTAGGAATTTCCACCCTGCCTACTAAAATCAAAGTTCACTTCCCTTTCTGCCTACAAAGAGAACAAGGTTAATAAGCTGAGAATACATTCTTTGTTTGGCTTCTAGCAATATAAGGGAGTTAGTTCATCTTTATATACCTTTTCTCTAGGAAATGGAATGTGATAATTTCTATTTAACAGAGTGTGAGCAAAGCACTAACTCAAAATGTAGTCTGCATTGAGAGCCCTGTATACTGCAAATCAAATAGCTGAGTGACTTTTTGTTTGATCTTGCATCTAAAGAAGACTTTCTGCTTTATTGCTTGAACTCTAAGTTTAGAATTGTAAGCCTTCCAATTCTGTTTATTTTTATTTTCCCATGTACAGTAAGTCCCAGCAGCAAAACACTTTCAGAGTGGTGTAAAACTGCCAAGATGTGAAGAGTAATTGATGCAAGTCTAGCAAACTTGCTAGAATGCAATCTTTTTTAATGCTACTCCTGTAGTCTTTATTTACTGAAGTGACGTTTAATTCTGATTTATTAGATTTGCCTGTAATAAGCCTGACATGGAACAGGTAGCAGAGAGGGCAGAAACTACAGCCTATCTTGATAGAAATGAATTTTAGCAGTTTCTATTTCTGTCATGCTTTTCTTCAAAACATTAGGTCAAAGCATTTAAAATCCAGTATCTTTTTAACAATTTTCTACTGTGTTTATCTTGTCCTGAAGATTATATCCAACTTGAAAGCTTGAAACAGGTACTTATATCTGAACTAAAAATTGTGAAAAGCTGCTGCTGTAGTGTTTTGTTAAAAACCTGCCTTTTAACATATAGTTGATAACTGGTGTAGCATAGCATTTATGTATGGAAAATCAGCATCACATAGGGTTTAGTGTGGGATTGGAGAGACATAGGGTCGGTTTCCCATTCAACAATTTCCCTAGACGTAATAGGCCAGTCAACATCAACCTAATCTACTTCAGTGCTATAAGAATAATATGGGGAGTAGGGAGAGAGCACTGTACACTAACTTGGTCTTTCCTTACAGGAAATAATATATGCACATTGAAGAAGTAAACTGTAAATTTGTAAGCATTCCAAATAGACTGATCTTAAGTCAGGATTCTAAGACAGTTTGGATGTCTAATTAGTTTATTAAAACCCATTTGTATAAAGCTCCCTTAAAATCAAACAGAAATGATCTTTAGAACACAGATATGAAATAAAATTGTTTTTCTTTTACAGATTTTTCCTGAAAGTATCAGAGTTGTTTGACAAAACAAGGGTATGTATTGTGGAAAATAAGGTCACATTCAGGTTTAGGTATTGCTACCTGGCTTTAGATTTTTGCATCATATATACATTCTGGTGCTTAATGTCAGTTCATGTGTTTAGGGTGTTTTTAAGTACTTTAAGAAAGAAAAGTTGCTTACAAATAGTTTTGCATTTTTTGTTTGTTTGACCTTAGTATCGTTCTGATTTTGCATTTTATTCGAATACACTGTACTGTCTTTGAACAAACATAATTCGTGTGAGATATGGTACACATCTAAACAAATTAAAATATATTTTGAACTGGAAATATTGGGAATGGTGGAGCCAGTTCTGGTTGTAATGCAGGATTGTAAGATACATAGACACATACAAACTTGGTTGGATTTTAATCACACTGAAATCTATAAGACTTCAGTCATAACTAGCTTATCCTATTGATTTCAGCAGAACCCACGTTGAACTCAGCCTAGATTCAGCCATTTGTGTGAATCTCTGCTTTACGTTTACACTGAATGCACAGTGATGTGCAGCTGGACATAATGTCTTCACCTGATGCATGCTGACTTCCAGCAAAGGTCCATGTCTAGATCCCAGTTAATATGACGAGCTTATAGTATGGATGATGTTAAACATAAACATCCCACATACCCTTTGATATCGCTTTCCTGGTTTCCTCCATATTTTGGGCTCTTGTCATGTTGGCTGTGGTTCACTACAGCATAGACTCAGTTGTACAGTGACACAATAGTTGTTTTTTTTTTAAATTCAATTTTGTATTTTGAGATCACCTGTATTCCTTTTCCTTTGTACTCTGATGGGAATGTCTTTATCTTCCAGTCAGACTTTCTGAAGCAACTTTGGTGTGTCATATTTCTTTACAGAATAGGTTTTTAAATGGACAGAGTAGATCTCTTAGTTTGCTTTTTTAACACTTGACAATGAAACAAAAATGAGTATACATGGTGAGTGCAGCACACTAAATATAATCTGGTTATTTTACCCAGAGTTTTGCTTCTGAAATACTTTCTTTTTCTGATATAGAAAATAGAAGCACGTGTGTCTGCGGATGAAGACCTTAAGCTTTCAGATCTTCTAAAATATTATCTGAGAGAATCACAAGCTGCAAAGGTGAATGTGTATTTTTGCTTTTAAGAACATTGTTTTAAGCAAGGAGTTTATGGAGGACATCCAGAAAAAAATACCAATTAGAAGAATGAGTTTTTAAAGTGATTACATTATCAGATAGTTACCAAGTAATAACATAATATAAGATGTTGCTTGACTTATTAATAATGTTTTTGGAATTTTGTTAGGATGAAAAGTTAGTCTATAAGTAATCTGGTAAAAACTAGTAAAATTATTTCATATTCTAGTGATCTATGAGAAAATCTAGTGTTTTACCTACAGTAGACTTGATGAAATGACCGAGAATTGATAGTTTCAGCTAAAGGTTGGTTGATTTTAATTGGTCTTCTTTAGATGGAATAATAATAATAATAATAATGATGATGATGATGATGATAATAATAATATTTATTTGTACCCCACCTCTCCACACGGATCGAGGCGGCGAACAACATAAAATACATTATACATTAAAAGACATTAAAAACATATCCAATCCTCCCCACCCACCAACCCACCTAAACCAACCCCTTAAAATACACAGCAATTAACAATCCATCAATTACTGTTAGCAAAGCAGCAAGGCAATAGATGGGAGCCGATGGAAATGCTAGTCTGGGAAGGCCTGTTGGAAGAGATCAGTCTTGACTGCTCTTTTAAAGCTGTGAAGACTGGTAATATGCCGGGTCTCCACCGGCAGGCCATTCCATAGCTTGGGAGCGATGAAAAAAGGTCCTCTGGGTAACTGCAGCCAACCTAGTTCTGACTGGCTGCAGTAAGTTCTTCCCAGAGGACCTTAATGTGCAGAGTGGATTATATGGGAGAAGACGATCCTGCAGGTAGGCTGGCCCCAAGCCATAAAGGGCTTTAAAGGTAATAACCAACACCTTGTACTGTGCCCGGAAACTAACAAGCAGCCAATGTAACGACTTCAGAATTGGTGTTATGTGGTCAGTTTTAGGTCTCCCAGTGACCAACCTGGCTGCCATATTCTGAACTAATTGAAGTTTCCAGACTAAGCACATGGGTAGCCCTATGTAGAATGCTTTGCAGAAGTCAAGCCGTGAAGTTACCAGAGCATGCACCACTGTTTTTAGGTGTTCCAGCTCCAGGAAGGGGCGCAGCTGGCGTATCAGCAGAAGCTTAACACTCGATATAGTCACTAAAAAGAAAATAATACAGGTGCCATGTGTGTGTGTTTATGTGAGAGGTGCAACTGTACTTTTTCATTTGTAGTACCACAAAAACATTTTTTTAAAAAACAAAAAAGCTTAGATCTTCACAAATCTCTGTGCAAAGATATGTAAGAATAGGTGCCCTCTTCCCACTTTAGCCCACTTCATAGGGTCCATTGTGGGGTATACCTATCAGAAAGGGGGGCTAAAAGATCTCCTTGTACAATTAGAATTAATCTTGGACTAGAATTGCTACTTTTTTGAAGGGGGAACTGTTAGATTAGTCATACTTTAAACAGTTGCTTGGGTTTTTAAATTCCTGCTAAACAAATGAGCCTATCTGTTTCATACTAGAAAGAAGAATGTGCACAAGGAAGGTTTCTTAGAGTTCATTAAAAAAAACCTTTAATCTTATTAAAACAAGAATAAAAATACAATAGCCCCTCCACATTCATGGGAGTTAGGTGCACAGAACCCTTGTGGAAGTGGAAAAACTGCAAATAACTCCCACTCCCGTGATTCCCCCCAGAGCTCCCCTCTCCCATTCCTTTGCCTCTGGCCCCAGTGTTGAGAGGTGGGGGGGAAAAGACATAATAAAGGGTTTACTGATACTTTCCCCGCAAATGGAGAAGAACACAGTTTTTCCCTTCTAGTTCTTTCTGGCAGCCATCTTGAAAAGGAAGGGGTAGGAGCAAAGAGAGCACCTGATCAATCAGCAGCTATTACACAGCAGAAAGTGCAGCCAAATGGGAGAGAGGACACACTTCCAGCAGTGGGATGGGGGCTTTGCTTATCCAAAAAGAAAAAATGTCCATTTTAAACACAAGCTTTGCAAGCCAGGGGTGAGGAATACAAGGGATGGGAGGAAAAGAATGGGGGCAGGGGTGAGCACATGCCTTGCAAATAATCAAATTAGCAAAGGTCAAACCTGCAAATCTAGAGAGAGGACTGTAATTAAATTCTGAGTCATAGAATCATAGAAATGTAGAGTTGGAAGAGACCACAGGTGCCATCCAGTCCAACCCCCTGCTATACAGGAACACCCTCAAAGCACTCCTGACAGATGGCCATCAAGCCTCTACTTAAAAACCTCCCAAGGAAGGAGACTCCACTACACTCCGAGGCAGCAGATTCCACTGCCGGACAGCCCTGACTGTCAGGAAGTTCTTCCTGAAGTTCAGGTGGAATCTCCTTTCCTGCAGCTTGAATCCATTGCTCCTTGTCCTGGTCTCTGGAGCAGCAGAAAACAAGCCCTCTCCTTCCTCTACATGGCATCCCTTCAAATATTTAAACATGGCTATCATGTTCCCTCTTAACCTTCTCTTCTGCAGACTAAACATCCCCAGCTCTCTAAGTCTATCCTCATATTAGATAAGTAACACTTCTTCTACCTTTCCAGGACCTTCTGTATAGAAGATCAAGGTCATTAGTGGATTATGAAAATGCTAACAAGGCACTGGACAAAGCAAGAGCAAAGAACAAAGATGTGCTGCAAGCTGAAACTACTCAGCAAATTTGCTGTCAGAAATTTGAGAAAATATCTGAATCAGCAAAACAAGGTATTTGAGAAGTTTGGGCATTTCAAAAACTCAAAGGGTGTAAATTATGCAGCTTTCTAGCCAATCAGATATAAGTGAATTAGAACAATATTTTTTTCAAAAAGTAATTCCTTTAAAAAACCTACATGGTGATGCACAGAAAAACCTACAGATAATTGTTCAGTACACCTTCTAATTGTTAGTATATGAAAACCTTTTTGTACAAACTTTGGGAAATGTGTGACAGTCCTCAGTGTATCTGTAAGTCATCTTTGTAAGTTATTACACTGGTGCAATGAGTTGAATGAAAGATCTTTAAATACTTCTGAAACCAGTCTGGTATATCTGTGGCTCGTTTGAAAGACTAACTTCAATGTCTTGTACAGATTGAAGGCTGGTGGATAGTTGTAACTGCAAAAAGTTTGAGCCAATAAAATTAAAATGTAGATTGGTTCTTTATCTCAGAATATCTGAACATGATGAAGTCTGCACGCATAAGAACTAGAAAAACCTGTTCCCATTTGAAAAGCTTTGCAACCTGGTGCCTTCCTTAGCCTGGTACATGCTAGATGTTTTACGTTACAAACCAGAGCGGTCTTGATGGAAATGTGGTACAAAACAGGTGGAGGGGAAGATTGTACTAATTAATTAGACAAGCTACATTGTTGGAAAGATTAAAACTCATTGGATTTGATACTTCAAAGAATAACATCGTTCAATCAGGATGCAGTTTTGAATTTAAGCAATTGAATAGAACATGATGGGTTGTATGAATTTGGATCTTGAATTGACTTAACATCAATATTTTGTTAATGGAGCATCAATGTTTTCCCCGCCACAGAACTTATAGACTTTAAAACTAGAAGAGTTGCAGCATTCCGGAAGAATCTGGTAGAACTGGCAGAATTGGAACTGA
This sequence comes from Ctenosaura bakeri, assembly GCA_948474755.1. NCBI lineage: Eukaryota > Metazoa > Chordata > Lepidosauria > Squamata > Iguanidae > Ctenosaura > Ctenosaura bakeri. The sequence continues at coordinate 175,150 of CAOLHI010002940.1, forward strand.
AGCATGCTAAGGTGGGCTAATATTTTTCTTTACTGCTTAACCACTTTGTAACATAGGAGCCCAGAATGTGAAAAAAGAGCTTAGTGCTGGAGTGTGTATCATACTAGACTTCATATTTTAGAATGTAGTTTCTCTCAAGCCTACCCATCACAGCCAGTGGTGAGGGAGTTCTTTTGCCGATAGATAGATAGATAGATAGATAGATAGATAGATAGATAACAGAAGTAAAGCATCAGCACCAATACATAGTGTGCCTCTTTTTCAGTAACAGAATATAGGAAATTCCGGTCTGAAACAATGACATAGTTACTCTGGATTTTAATTGATTGTGCAATCCTACATGTTTTCAGTGACATACATTTCTGAATAAATTGTAAGATAACAGATGCAGCAGATACCACTGAAACTAACGGAAGTATTCATGCGCTAGTGTAATAAATCTGCATTTATAATATCCCCTCCTATGGAGAGATGTGTGTGTGCTGTTTTCTTTTGCAAGTCTTTTCCTACTTAGTCATAAAGAGTACAAAAACCTTCTGCAGGGCAGAGAAGGTGCTACATTTCTCAGGATGCTTATTCTTCATTGATGGAAGGAAAGCAAGGACAGAGCCATCCTGGTCTCTTTAGAGAAGGAGTTCCAAGGTCTGGGAGCAGCCACCAAGAAGGCTGTCTCCCTTGTTCCACCAAATGAGCCTGAGAAGGTGATGTGACAGAGAGAAGGGCCTCTTCAGACAATCTTAGAGCTCTAATGGGCTCATAAAGAGAGATACAGTCCTTCAAATACCCTGGCTTCAAGCCACTTAGATCAAAGACTGTAAGACTCTGGCAGGCTCTGTGGGGAGATACAGTCTTTCATATAGTTTGTACTTAAGCTCTAATAATGCTTTATAGGTCATAACTAGCACTTTGAATTTAATTGTGCCCAGAAACAGAGCAGTTGCCAATGAAGCTGTTCCAACAAGTGAGTTATATGTTCCCTGTAAACCACTCTGGTCAGCAGTCAAGTTCCACTATTTTGGAAGAAATACTTGTAGGTGATTAAAGAATGTATTTCAGCCAAGTTGATGGAGCTTATATCTGTATGGAGTTTTGCTGCTACAGCTGCTAAATTGCACTAAAGGTTCAAAATACAAGAAGAGATTACAAGTTGCTTTCGTGAGATAAACTTGCCTCTGGTCTGCGCCTCTCCTGAACATTTTGGTGCCAGTTTGTGGAAGTATTTACTAAAAGGCCAGAACATATCCAACACCTCACTCTTCTTTGGGCAGCCTTGTAAAGAACTAAGGGGTGCTTCCATAAAAATATAGTCCACCTACTTGAGATACTATGATTTGCATCTTCATATAATATACTAGATTGTGTACTGCAGAAAACTAAACAATACATTAACTTTTGCCTGTTCTTTTTGTCACAACAGGGTAACTTGCAGCTGTTGCAGAGCTGTCTGGCAGTGTTAAATGGAGATACATAAAGGAGAATCTATCCTGCCATTAATAAGGGCTGCCTTCTGCCGGAGTTTACTTTATGACTTTGAATTGGCATTTACAACATACTGGGATATGGTTGAGAACGGACACATAAAACAAGCTCCACTTTTTTCTTTAAAAAGCATAAGCCCACCAGAGTAATTCCAGATAATATGAAGCAACAGCATATTTGTTGTTATACGCAAATAATCACACGTTAATTTAATCACTGTATGCTCTTATTGTTCAAAAAAACCAAACTTTCTGGGTCTTCTCTCTCTTTCTCTCTCTTTTTTTGTGTGAAAGTAGCCAATAGTATTACGTTCTTGTTTGAGGCTAGTATTAAATATTGCTGCCATTCTTATTTTATTACCTTTGTAACTTCTGAAGTTGAGTTGAAACAAATGGTTTCAAATTGATTAAATATTGCCACTAGGTGTTTGAATATTGTTGCTATAAAGCATTGTATTGGTTACTCCACATAATGTTACCAAGCATTTACTTTTTTTTTCCAAATAACAAAACATTTCCTAGAAATTTTGGAGCAAACTTTATGTAATCTTTATATTAGGACTTCTAAAGAAAAGCAAATGCATTAGTATGTTTGCCTTAACTTGTAGACTAATCCCAATTATTGTAAAATAAACTGTGAAATCAGTGACTTTTTCCTAAAATACTGTAGCCTTGTTATCATTGTCTTGTAATTTCTAAAGATAGTGAATTTGTAATTGTTTTCATTTTATATTCAGTTTTATGTGTTTTCATAAATATTGAAATACATAATCCAGTGTATGTACTCAGAGCTCCTACGCTGCAGCCAATACTATGCTGGGGGACTTCAACCCATACAGTGGGACAATCCTCTGCCCCCCACAAAACCCTGTGTTTCAATTTTCCTATTCATCTTACTATAAAGAGTTGATTTCTGCAGAGGAGGGAATTTCTGCAGAGGAGGGAAGTCTTGTAGTCAGTCCCTTCCACTGAAATGAGTAAGTAAATCTTGCAGAATTTCTCTGAAACCTTTTCCCTCGACATGGTTCCTGTTTTGTAGAAATACACTTCAAGACTCTTGGGAAGGGCTGTGTGTCAAACATGTATGAAATCTTCAGTATAAGTTGTGAGTAGCATTTCCAAAGCTAGGTTAAAACTGGTAAGCATCTAACAGAACTCGTCAAAAAGACACATCTCAAGAGGCTGGAAAATAGTGTTAAATATCTAAAAAGCATAATGGATTTCAGCCTGTTGTCTTCTGGAGGCTATGCAAAGAATATAAAAGGGCAGCACAAGGATACAAGCATACATTATTACATTTAATGTTTATTTTAACACTTGCATGTTGGAAGTGTGAACCCACAAGCGGTACATTCTTCCATATGTGGTAGACTTGTCCCAGAATTTCAAAATACTGGAAGAGGGTACATGATTTGATAATGCAGATATTCAAGATAAAATTTCTTTTGAATCCTGAATTTTTTTCCCCTAAACATAATTCAGGATCTTGATGAGACATGTATGAGGAAGTACTGGAGGATATTATTATACATGATTTCTGCTTCAAGATTGTTTGCCAGACATTGGAAAAACTCCAGAGAGGAATGGCTATATAAATTACTGGAAATGAAAGAAATCAATTCTCTGTCATGCAATCTGAAAGGGAAGTCGGACAGAGTCAAACAAGGATGGAATCTAGTAATATTCCTCAGACAAAAATGGCCTAATCTTATTGTTGACTAATACTTTTTACATAGTAGATAGCAGTATAACTATTTGTGTTGATCTTTACTGTATTCATCATTTATTTAGAATGGGCAACTGAAATTTTGGCAAAATTTACTTGAGATTATACTTTTCTTTATTTACAGAATTTAAGATTTTATTGTAGAAAAGCACTCCATGTTCAGGTATATAGGAAAGGTAGAAGCCTTTATTAGTGCTAGGGTCTTACAGATTAGAACTTTCTGTCTGAATAATAAATAGAGTAATAAGCTTTTCTTTTTAATTTTTAGGAATTGAAATTTAACATGTTTATGTTTCTTATAATCTTTCTCTATGTTCTTATATAACATGACTGTACATATTTTTCTTTGTTTTTCTTTTCTCTCTTTTTTCAAGATTTACAATCTATTGCAATCATATCTTTTGAGTTTTTTATATATTAAAAAAAGACATTTCCTTTTCTCTAGCCCAGGATGTCCAGCGTAGTTGAATGTTACCAATTTTTCCTAAATTTACTCATAACATTAAATATTTTTGGCCTATCTTTCATATGCTTTCTATTGTCAGTAAGTGATACTGGAGTCCTTTGGATCACAAATTTCTGTAAACTTAAATGGATACAGGCAATATGCAATGAACAAGCTTTAAAATGTTTTTACATTTTGTATCAGTTACATATGATCATGTATTGTGCTTCACATTCTTTGTACAGCCTCCTGAAAATGCCTTGCGCTTTTTTTCAGAATCCTGACACCTCCCCTTTTTCAAAGTCTAGGCTTTGAAATCTACTGCACATTTAAAAGAGTTCTGCAGGACAAAAACTTCCAAGCTCTACTCCATTCAGCCTTGTATCAGTAGTAGGAAGAGCTTAAATTCTCATTCTTGATGATAAAGAGGGTAAGACCGGACAAATATTGGGGGAATAAAAGGAAGAGGAGGCATCATATCAAAGTGGTTGTGCAATGGATGAGGTCAGCTATGGTCAGATTCTCTAGGCCTCCCACTCAATCAGGAGTTTGAATTTCTGAGCACCACAGACCCAGTAGTCCACTGACAACCACTACTGAAGGATCAGAGCAAGAGAGACTATGGCCATTTGTGCACTAGTCTGTTACAGTGCTATTACTTCAGTTTCAACATCCTATGGAATCCTGGAGTTTGCAGTTTAGGGAGGGGCCGTTGAAAGTGGAATAATAGCACTATAACAGGCTAGTGCAGAATGGCCTATGCTTTACAGGTAGAGGCTTCAGTTCCTGCCAAATCAGCAGATGAGACAACCTCTTCCACGCAGGCAGCCACTATATAGATTGTTCCTGGCTACCAGAATCAACTCTCTAAGCAAGTGTCCTTACGATCTGGTGTGTGTGTGTGTAAGATGTTAAAACAGTCTATCTATTATGAGTGAACTTGTAAAAAAAGTCCAGGTAAGGCTACATACTGTGTTTAGCCAATGGTTCATTCTCGTGCCCCGGGGACCTGGATTTTTAACCTCCCAAGCTCTGTGAACACCACTGAATTGCAGTTGAAGAGTTTTACAGTATTGCTGTCATTTTGTCAGTGCTGCTGGAAGAAAGGAAAGGGTATCTCAAAAACCATTTCTAGGGAAGTTTGTGTCAAGGGATGAAAGCTGCAGTCCTAAACAGACCAATATTCCACAGTGAGATTTAATTCTGAGACCCTTTCCGCACTACATTGTTACAGCACTATTATTCCACTTTCAACATCCTATGGAATCCTGGGGTTTGCAGTTATGGGAGGGGCCAGATCCATAGGATCTTGAAAGTGGATTAATAGTGTTATTACAGTGTAGTGCGGAAAAGCTCTGAGTTTGAATGTTTTTGTTTTGTTTTGTTTTATTTTTTTATTTGTATCCTGCCTCTCCATATGGATCGAGGCGGCGAATAACTTAGAAATAACATGTATTTTGATACATTTTCTATACATGCCCCCAACAAGCTGGGTACTCATTTTACCGACCTACAGAAGGATGGAAGGCTGAGTCAACCTTAAGGTTGCAAGGAATGTTTTAAGGAATGTTTTAAGGATGCAAGGTGAGTCTGTAGTGACAGGCATTAGTAGAGAACTAACCTTGATGAAATTTGAGGATTTTTAACATTTTTGTATAAACATGTACATGCACAATCTATTAAGGTTCATAACTGGAGGATGGTGAGCAGGTAGGTTTTAGTGGGATTTTTAAAAAAAATTTAAACTGCCTCCAGAGCATCACCAATCGAGTGGCAAACAAGCATTTTAAGTAAGTAGCAGCGACCAGAACAAGACATTCCGCCGCTTACACCAAAAGCCTCTGGCCAGTTAAGAGAACAAAGAGAGAAAGATCTCTACGGATTACCAGATGTATAATTTTTTATCATATTTAGTATCAACTTTAAAACCAAAAATGGCAAGATACAGAAGACACGACGGGCAGACCTTGGCCATTTCCGCACTAGAGGGTTATAGCGCTATTATTCCACTTTCGACATCCTATGAATCCTGGGATCTGGAGACCGAGGCCATTTCCGCACTAGGCTGTTATAGCGCTATGATTCCACTTTCGACATCCTCTGGAATCCTGGGGTTTGCAGTTTAGGGAGGGGCCTGCCGGCCCCTCCCTAAACTGCAAACCCAGGATTCCAGAGGATGTCGAAAGTGGAATCATAGCGCTATAACAGCCTAGTGCGGAAATGGCCCCTGTCACACTAACAAGAATGCTGCTTTGTCTGGGACTTCTGTTACCCCTCCATGAACATTCTCGGAGGTGCTTCGTCCTTTGGTATCAGCAACCGCTAGAAGGAGGAGAGCTGATTCCTTCGGCCATTTCCTCATTAGACCGTTATAGCGCTATTACAACTGCAAACCCCAGGATTCCATAGGACGTTGAAAGTGGAATCATCGCGCTATAACAGTCCAGTCGGGAAAGCGGCCTAGGTCTTGCACGAGCCAGACCAATTAATTTACATGTATATTTGGAGACGCACAGCCCGACTCGCCGGACAACCGACCGTTCCCCCTCCACGGCCCGCCGGCGGCGAGGTAAGCCGGAATTATTAGCGTGAAGGACTCGGCGGAAGCGGAAGAGAGAAAGTAGCGTTTCCTGCCGCACAGAGGCGGGAGGGGGATGTGACTGTGGAGGGAGAGGAGGCCGCCATGAGCCGTCTGCGGGAGGAGGACGATCCGTATGTGGTCGAGGAGCCCAGCGACGAGGATCCGGGGCAGAGCAGGTCCGGGCCGGGGCGAGGCGGGCCTCCTTTTCCCGACCCGCGTTCCTGGGCCGGGCGGGCAGATGTGGGAACATAATGGGAGGCGCGGGGCCAGCGGAGCCTCCTATTCCGTCTTAGCGGCTTAATTGTGAGGCGGGCGGTGGAGGCAGAGAGAAGGGGGGGCTCGGGCGGGTGCCCTCTTCTGATGTTTACCAATCTCATCCTGCTTGAGTTGCCCCCATAGCAGCCTTGTAAAACGGACGGCGGATTTTTCCTCGCGGGGCGGGGGGGGCAACAGGGAACCGGCAGGCGGTTCTGTTTTGTACGACAGTGTCCTGGGAGGTGTTTGTAAAACTGCATTAAACATTGGCTTTCCCTAAGTAAGCAATGGATAAATGCACCTGAATGGATCACTGAGTTTATTCGTGAACTTTTTTCAGACGGGGTGTGTCCTTTGGGTACGCTCGCCCTTCTCCAGTGGCTTCCCGCTTGGCAGGGTAACGAACCAGCGTAAATGTAGGGCGTGAGACGGGGGGGGGCTGCCCTTGGACCCCCGAGCCAGCCCTCAGGCCGCAAAGCAGGAGGACGGTGAGGGAGGGAGGTGTAGACCAGAGTTTCCACCACCTCCATTTCCACACCACACTGTTATAGTGCATTATTCCACTTTCAACATTCTGTGGAATTCTGGGGTTTGTAGTTTACTGAAGCCAAAGAGCTCTCTGGCTGAGAATTCTAAATACCCTTCCCTAAACTACAAACCCCAGAATTCCATAGGATGTTGAAAGTGGAATAATGCACTATAACAGTGTGGTGTGGAAATGGCCAGTGTCAGTGCAAGACTTCAGGCAAACTGTTCTGTACAATCCCAACCTCAGGACCACGTTGTCTTTAGGCCCCTTTTTTTTTAAAACACACACCCCAAAAAACCTTTGTCGTCTTGGTTTTGCAAACAGAGTCCTAGATGGCAAAGTTCTTTTGCACACCCCCCCCTTGTCTTTGCAAAGGCCCACATCACCCAGCTGTTGTTTGGAAAACGTTAAAGATCGCATGGGAAGCAGCTTCTTGAACAAACCTTTTGCTTTTTTTGAATTAATTTGAGTAAAGAAGCCTAGAAGCCACCTCAACAACAGGGCTTATGTAGTTGAACTATATGCACTGAGGCAATAGAAGTCAATAGTTTTTTTGAACTACACCTCAAAGAACCACTCAGGTAATAGGACTAGTGGCTCTGTTGGTTGGGAGACTCTGAGAATTTACTCTGAAAAGTACCTTGCAAACTTTGCAAGATGTGATCCATGGCCATGCAGTCTTTTCAGCTGATCGCCTGTCTTGCGCTTGTCTCTCCTGATCACGTCTATCCCCTTTTCTCTGCAACATGCTCCCCATACCTCCATTTCTTTTGTTCTGTCCGTTTCCCTCTAATTTGATATTCCTGCCTTATCTTGCTGCTGGATTCTTTGCAATGTTGGTGTTGCAGTGCACCTTTCTGTTTACGTTCTACTCTGTTCTGTATTGTGGTTTAAACTATTGAAGCACAATTTAACACTGTATAGACTGCAGACTTTTGTTTGTTTGTTTTGCCCATGCTGATAGCATTAGATAGCTATTAAAAGTTTTCCACATTCCCTCACTATTTATGTCCCACATTTCTTGGTCTTTGTTTACTGGCAGAAAGACAGTAAAAAGGTAGCCTGCCTAATCTTCCTAAGCAGAGAATTTCAGATCTTGGAAGCAGACACCAAGAATGTTTTCTTTAAAAAGAAAAAAAAATGTTTTGTTAGTGGTGGGGGTCCTACGTGCTTCCTGGGATAACTGTCTTTAATATTTCACTATCTTTTAGCTCTGAAGATGAAGTGGATGTGCTTTTACATGGCACCCCTGATCAGAAGCGTAAATTTATCCGGGAGTGCCTGACGGGAGAAAGTGAATCCTCTAGTGATGATGAATTCCAAAAGGAAATGGAAGCTGAACTAGCCTGCACCATGAAGAACATGGAGGGCAAATGGAAGTCACAACTTACTGGTAACTATCTTTATCAAATTGGCAGGGAAAATTTGTTTGGTCTCTGACAACTGTCTCATCCTGAATGTTTTGCTGGACATTGCCAGTTTTATGCTGCTTCCTCCATTCAGTAACTTGTTTCTTTAGAGATCTTATAGGAGAAAGCAACACATGGAGACTTCTGGGTGAAATCCTGCTCCATACGAAATAGTTTGGGATGTGGAGGATGGAGTGAAAATCTACAGCAGCAAGATTATGGGAAGGAAGAGTAACTGTTTAGCAAAACAAATTGCTGACCAATGCCTTGAAAGAAGTGGCTGTGTTCATTTAGTCCTTTTCCATTGTTAAGTTTACAGACAATAATTACTAAACATTGACAGTTTGAATCTTCTTTCATTTATATCTTTCCTCCATGGGGATTCGCAAACTAGTTTGTTCCTCAGCACAGATCTTTCTGTACACTAGGTTCAGAGATCATCTAGTGAGATACAAAGGTTTACTAGTGTCCATCTCTGTTAGACAAAATTTTATAAGCATGCTGCTAAGTTTAAAACTGTATTTTTAAAACAACAAAAAGATTCCATATAGACAGTACTGAAGCTAAAAAGGTGCTGTAACAATTCCCACAATCAACATATATGAGGTGCTTTGACTGATACTGGTACCATGAGGTGACATGGACCTTCAACTGTGGCTCAGAACTATTGTGGTTGCAGGGTCCTTCTAGTTAACACCTAGAAATACATTTAAAACAAAATTAGCACACAAACCTGACAATATAACAATAGTTGCATTATTTAGTAACTTCAGAATACAAAAATGAAAATGTTTAATTTTTGTACTTTACAGTCAGTATATATATATATAGTGCTAATTTTATATTAAAGGTATTGATAGATATTAAATATTATTTTTTAATTTTTTAATCTCTATAGCTTTCTTTTATATGTGCATGTTTGTATTATTATGTTTGGGGTAAATAGCGCTCTTGACTTTTTGTTTCTCCTGCATCCAGATAGGAGGCAGAAAGACTTGCACACTTCTAGCATGCACACTTCTGAGTAGAAGTTGGGGGTCATAATTTAGTATAGGATGAGTAATTCCTTACATTCCAGATTTTCTTGGACTGGAACTCCCACCAGTCTTAGTGTAGTCACTGGTGGGGGCTGCTGGGAATTGCAGTCCAACAGCATTTGGATGGTCGCATGTTGACTCATCCTGGCTAAAAAAAAATTTGTCCATCTTATTTACAACAACATGCTTAGCACCTGACATGTTGAGACGCAAAGCAGCCATCTCAAAAGAGAATCTTAACATAGAGGTAACTACAGAGCATTACATTAATTTCAGATATCATCTCTGAGAAAATATTTAGATGTCTGTTTCTGTTGCATGACTGACATATTTTGTAACAGGTGGTACTTCAAATGCTGGCCAGTCTGGAACCGCTTCTACTACAAAGTACTATGATGATATTTACTTTGATTCTGATTCAGAGGATGAAGACAAAGTAGGTAAATAACTGGTAATGATTCTGATATTGCTCCTTTCCCCTGCATAAAAATTTTTGACCGGCAAGATTGGTAAAAAAATTTTTTTTAAACAATTAATGAACTATCACAAAGGAAGGGAAGCTGCAGCTTAAGATTTATTCATTTGGGTTGTTCACTGAGAGAGAGGAATAGACTGAACATGATTACATTCTGATTTAATCTTCCTTGTGAAGATATCTTTAGTATAAATAAATACCTTTACTGGTAAGCTAATTTAATAAAATATTTTGCATTATAAATACTATTTAAGGTTAAGACAGTTGCTCTTCTGATTCAGACTATTAAACATTTCCATAATTCCAGAAAGTCCTAAATACTTGGCTTTTAAATTGGAATATGAATAAACCTTTTGACCTTGTACATAAGCCACCAGACAAACCACAGGTCCTCTAAGTTAACCACAAATACCTGTTTCATTTGTACCAGGAAATTACAACTCCCATTTTAGAAGAGGATATTAAAATATAGTTTGATATCCCAGGTTTTTTTCTGACTCTAAGAGGTATAGTTTCCCAGTTTGGATTTAAAACAAAAGCAGGGAATTAGTTAATTAGAGACATCCAGGCTTGATTACTTACATAGCAAAGCGGGGGCTCATGAATATAGTTAAGTTATGGAATTCACTGCCACAAGATGTGTCAATGGCCACAAATTTAGGATGACACTGGAAGGGCATTAGACAGGTTCAGGGAAGATGAGGTTTTCAGGAGCTACTGGTTTCAATAGCAATATGTTGTATCCAGAATCAGGGGCAACATATCTCTAAATCCCAAGCTTTAGTAAATCTCAAATGGTAGAATGCTGTTGCCATTGTGTCCTGTTTACACATTTCCCATAGCCATTTGCTTCACCACTGTAGTAAATGGGATGTTGAGCTAGACGGTCCTCTCATTAGATCCAGCGGGGCCTCTTAAATGCAACAGACAGTGGACTACTTCCTCTGGCAGCTCAAAGCAGACTTGTAATATTTGTAATGGGCTAGTAACTTTAATGGACTTACATATAAGTTTAGTCTTAAACCATGATTCAAGTTATGTGAACTAGGTCTCTGCGTAACAGCTTATCCCTGCTCTTAGGATTGTAAGAAAATATCATCCTGAATGAGGAAGGATTGTTAATAACATGCTCTGCAGCTACAGGTTATGAGTGGTGCTGTGCTTCTTCAGAAGCATGGTGAATTAGCATTTGTATAGTTTAGGCTGCATTCGTTCTTCTAAAGAATCACTGGTAGAATCATACAAATGTGGTTTGGAGGCTTAACTGGACAGGTGAAAAGGAACATTCATTTTTCAAAGGTTTGCAGTTCTTTCTTCAAGAGCTTCTGTTCTCTTGAGCACATAATCTAACTACATGTGTGTAAATCTGACAGCTGCACCGGAAGCCAGGAAGAAAAAGAAACATCAGCAGCGCCGAATTCCAACTAATGATGAGCTGTTCTATGACCCAGAAGAAGACAACAGAGACCAGGAATGGGTAGACAGGAAAAGAAGGGGGTAAGAAAGCTGACTTAATTGTTTTGAATTATGACAGTAGCCTGAACTGTTGTTCTTCTTCGTGGTCTCTGTGCCTTCATACACTAGGAGCTTTAGTGCCTGCGCGGTAGCGTTCGGAAACTTCTAGAGCTCGTTCGCTTGGCGGGAACCCCTCCCCCATGCCAGTACTGCGCATGCTCCTCCCACCGAGCAACGGTCTCTCCTCAGTTCTTTCTCGTCCGCCATCGCGTACGGAAGGTTCTTCGGCTTGTTCCTCGCTTTTCTAGCTTGGCTTTGTTGTCTTCACGGTTTTCGGACTATTTTCGGACTGTTTCTGACCTCTCTCTCGGACTTCCCCTCGGATTGGAGATTTTTGGACTTTCTTCTCTTTTTCGGCGTGTCGTCTTATGTCCGCGCTCTTCAAAAAGTGCGTGTCCTGTGGGCGCAAAGTTGCCCTCAACGACGGCCATAAGGAGTGTCTCTTCTGCTTGGGTGAGTCCCACAACACTCGGACTTGCCCAATTTGTCGGGATTTTACTTCCCAGACCCTCCGTAGCAGGGCCTCAAGGCTGAAATCCTACTGCTGGGAGCAGTCTTTGAAGGCGATTGACGAGACCTCCTCTTCCAAGATGGCCGACAAGAAGACGACCACACCATCGACGGTATCGGCGGCTGCTGTACCGTCCACCTCGTCGGTATCGGGCTCGGTACCGGCGAGAACGCCGATATCAGCGTTACCGAGGATCCCAAAGCTGTCGGCGGCTGCCAAGTCAGCGAAAGGATCCTCGACGGTGAGGAAGGCTGAGGCGCCTGCCAAGGAGACGCCTCCTAAGAAGCGCCCTGCTCCGGACGGAGACAAGGGAAAAGAGAAGGAAAAGAAGAAAAAGAGGAAGGAGAAGAAACGCTCCCCGGCTGGGGACGTTCAGCCTCCCACTCCTCCTCCGACTCTTGAGCCTTCCAAAGGGCGAGGTGAGCCCACTGATCTCTCGGACGACGAGATCGAGGACCTTCCCCAACAACGTCCGGACTCGCCTGTGGCAGAACCTCCAACCCTGGTGGAGGAGCACCAGCGCCCTTCAAGCCGTTGCAGGTCGGCTGACCTGCAGCAGAGAGAAACCTCTGCTTCCCCTGAGCGGCACTCGACTTCAGCTAGATCTCGGTCCCGCTCTTCGGAGCGCCCGATGACCTCGCCGCCTCCTCAGGAGACAAGAGAGGAACAACCTCGCTCGTCTGCCTCCAGATATACCTCGGCATCCTACGTGGCCAGGTACGCGAGGGAATCTGAGTGGAGAGAGCGACCGGCTTCCTACCGGTCACATTCTCCATCGTACCGGGATCGGTACCACCGTGACCCGAGACGCTGGGAAACCTTCCGGAGGTCCCGGTCACCTCATCGGCAACGGGACTCTCGCTCCCGCTAACCTGAGAGAGAGGCACCTCGGTACCGTCGGCACCGAAGCTGCTCGCCGTCTGACTGCCGCTCCTTCAGCTGCTCTCCCTTGCCTCAATACCATAGGGCGAGAGAGCCTTCACCTCGGTACCGAGCGGTATCGCCACCTCCCAGGGTTATGGCTATGCGCCCTGTGGAGTCAGTGGTGACTAGGCAGGCTACGACCACCACAGCCTGTCAGACTACGCCTGTCACCACCAAAAAGGTGAAGTCGGTTGTGGCCCAACCGAAGCGGGACACTACCACCGTCGCCGTTTCGGCTGTGGAAAAGCCCAAAAAGACTCCACTCACAACTGCGGTGAAGGAGCCAGAGAGGGAGCAACGAGAGGACTCACCTAGCTCCGAGTCCTACGACTCAAGCGCGGAGTCAGAGGTCTCGGATGTGGCCTCGCAGGAGTCTCCTCCTCTGGGATTCGGGGAGCCGATCCCAGATTCAGCTCCAGAGGGCGTCCACCAGTTCTCTGCCATGCTGCTCCGAATGGCCACTACCCTCGGCCTCAAGATCGCGGAGGCGGAGCCGGAGGATGACGACCCGGTCTTCTCCATATTTGAAGGGAGACAACCTGCCACCGCCCCGCTGCCTCTCCTGCCCCGGATTGCGAAGGTTGTCAAGTCCTCGTGGGACAGGCCGGCCTCGGCGCAGCCGATACCGCAGTGTTTGGAGCACCTGTACAGGGTGCAGAAGGATAACGCCAGTTATCTCTTCAACCATCCGGTACCGAACTCTGTGGTGGTCGAGTCGACGCAGACAAAGGGCAGCGGCAGACAGCACACTACTCCGCCGGACAAAGAGGGCAGAAAGTTAGACGCCTACGCAAGGAGGTTCTACTCCGCCGCCTCCCTGCATATTAGGCTGTCTAACACTCAGGCTTGCCTCGCGGCTTACCTGAAGAAGGTCCTCGACCGCCTTCAGCTGGCGATAGAGACAGTGCCGGATGACATCCATCAGGCCACCTCGGTCATCTTTAATGAGGCCGTAGCCATCGCCCGCCAGCAAGTCGTCTCCTCTCGGCATGCCATGGAGATCACCTCTCGAGTCATGGCAGGATCCATCGGCTTGCGCCGCCATGCCTGCTTGCGGCCGGCCGACATCCAGGAGGACACTCGAAGGAGAATCGAAGACCTTCCCTTCGATGGCGAGGGCCTCTTCAACTCCACCACCGACCAGGCGTTGGACAACTTAGTTAAGGCGCGCTTAACCGCCAAAAAGATCGGGCTCCAGCCGGCCACGCAAGCCCGCAGGCCTTCCACCTTCCGCCAGTCCTGGAGAAGGTCGTCGACCTCGTCATTCCATCGCTCGGCCCAGTCTGGCCAGTCGAGGCCGTTCTCTGGCTCGTCGGCCAGACATCCTTTCAGGCGCCGTCCCGCTTCTTCCAAGAAGTCCTCCTCGGACGCGAAGTCCAGATTTTGACCTGTCTTGTGGGACTCCCCAACATCCTCTCTTCAGCCTCCCATCAACCCTCGGAGACCGGCCGACCCTGACTCGACATCTGTCAGAGTGGCAGTATGTCACTACGGACTCTTGGGTGCTTTCCATCGTCCGTCTTGGCTACGCCATCGAGTTTCAAGATATTCCACCTCGAGGCGTCTACTACTCCCCTCCTGGAAGAGATCCAGTCCCTCCTCCAAAAAGGAGCAATCGAGCAGCTCCCGTCAGAAAGCTAGGAAGAAAAAGAAACAGCAGCAGCACGGAATTCCAACTAATGATGAGCTGTTCTATGACCCAGAAGAAGACAACAGAGACCAGGAATGGGTAGACAAGAAAAGAATGGGTAAGAAGGCTGACTTAATTGTTTTGAATTATGACAGTAGCCTGAACTGTTGTTCTTCTTCGTGGTCTCTGTGCCTCACACACTAGGAGCTTTCGCGCGTGCGCAGTAGCGTTCGGAAGATTCTAGAGCTTAGTAGCTTGGCGGGAACCCCTCCCCCATGCCCGTACTGAGCATGCTCAGCCCACCGAGCAACGATCTCTCCTCAGTTCTTTCTCGTTCGCCGTTGCGAATGGAAGGTTCTTTGCTTGTGACCTGTTCTTCGATTGCATTTTTTGGCCTGACTCTTGGACTTTTGGATATTTGACTATGGTTTTTGGATTTCGGACTTTAATTCTGGTATTTGGACCCCCTTTGTTCCCCCTCGCTTCTCTTCGACTTCTTCTCACTTGCCGTCTGAGTTTCTTCCTTCGTGACTCTTCGACTTCTTCTCTGCTTGTCTTCTGAGTTTCCTCCTTCGTCGACCTCCTTTGTCTATGTCAGCCTTGTTCAAGAATTGTATAACGTGTGGTCACAAGGTCGCCCTGTCCAGCGGACACTGCGAGTGCCTTTTTTGTTTGGGTGAAACCCACAACACCAAGGCTTGTTCGATCTGCCGGGAATTTACGGCCCAAACCTTAAGAAACCGTCCGTCCCGTCTTAAATCTCATTGCTGGGAGGAGTCGCTCCGAGCCAAGGAACAGCTTGAGTCCCACGTCGTCATGTTTATGTCATCGACATTAGAGCGACTCAAGACCACTACGTCGACGGTGCCAGCGGCTGCCGCTCCGTCTGTGACTATGGTACCGGGCTCGGTACCGCCCTCGAGGCCGCCGAAATCATCGCTGCTGAGGATCCCAAAGCTGCCCTCGTCCACAGTGACCACCCCAGAGGCACCTGCAGGCTCGCAGGCAACAAAGTCATCCAAGCCTCTGACCACCGCACAGTGGAAAAGTCTGGCCTCTCAAGAAATCTCCAAAGAAAAGGAGAAGAAAAAGAAGAGGAAAGAGAACAGGTGCTCTCCTTCTAAGGAGACCCAGCTCCCGACACCTCCACCGACTCAGCTCACAGAGGATCCAGGCGAGCAGTCAGACCAACAAGAGGTCCTTGAGCTGTTGGACGAGGAGCAGGCCGTGGAGGTCTTGCCCTCGGAACCGCCCGTCTTGGCGGCTGCGGTACCCCGGCCGAGTTGCCACAAAACGGTGGACCACTGGGAGGAGATAGTGGCCCAACATTGGCCCTCGCCCAGTCACCGGGCGGCATCTGGAAGGAGCATGTCTTGCTCTCCAGAACGCAGAGTCAGGCCTCGGTCACCACGCTCGTAACTTTCTTATTCACCATCTTATAGGAATAGGTACCACCGAGACCCGAGGCACTGGTCACCCTACCAGAGGTCCTGTTTGCCATCCAGGGAGAGATACCACTCCCGGTATCGGAGGTCACTGAGCCAGTCGGTTTCCAGATCACCTCGCCATCGGAGATCCAGGGAGCCCACACTCCTCCCCCAAGGGTAACCTCGACTGCCACCCACCCGGTTGACGAGCTAGCCATGGTCCAAGCAACGGTCCTGGCCACAATGGTTACACAGGCAATACAGCGTCCATGGCCTGCTGTGGTGCCGATAACATCATCGACACCTCAGCGAACGACCACGGCCGCCTTGCCGCCTACAGCACTGGTATCCACGGCACCGACGGTTACCCTGGCATTACCACCTCAGAGGTCATCTAAGGAGAGGTCCACTGACGAGTCCTCGCATTCTTCTCAGTCGTACGAGACTGATTCAGACTCTGATGACTCAACACCCATGTCCCACGAGTTGCCACCCATGGTCTTCGGGGATCCAGGACCAGAGTCGGCACCGGAGGATGTGAAGCAGTTCTCCACCATCCTCCTTCGCGTGGCTATGGCGCTCAGGCTGAAGGTCGCGGATCTGGCTCCAACGGTACAGGACCTGGTTTTCCAGTACGTTGATACACGCCCGCCTTCCACTGCACCGTTGCTGTTCCTGCCGGCCCTCATGGAGGCCCTAAAACACCCGTGGGCCAAGCCGGCATCTGCTCAGTCAATTCCGCATCGGCTTGAGCATTTGTACCGAACGTAGAAAGAGGACGCCAAGTTCCTGTTCAACCACCTGGTGCTGAACTCCATCGTCGTGGAATTTGCTCAGACCAAGGGTGGCAACAGGGTGCACACCATCCCGCCGGACCGTGAGGGCCGCAGGCTAGACACCTTCGGACGGAGGTTCTACACCGCCTCGTCCTTGATCGCAAGGATGTCCAACACGCAGGCTTGTCTGGCTGTCTACCTGCGGAATTTACTTGACCGGTTCGGCCCACTTGTGACCAACCTCCCTGAAGAGAGCTGCGCAAGTGCCATGCAGTTCTTCAACGAGGTGGTGGCACTTGCGAATCAGCAGATCATCTCTTCGTGGCACACCGTGGAGGTTGCAGCGAGGGTGATGGTGGGCTCCGTCTCCCTTCAACGGTATGCGTGACTTCAGTCGTCGGGGCTGCAGGAAGACAGCAGGAGGAGGATCTATGACCTCCCCTTCGACGGCCAAGGGCTATTTAATGCCACTACTGATGAGGCCATGGATCATCTTGTTAAGGTGCGACTAACCGCCAAGAAGATGGGTATACACCAGCCACCTCAGCCTCGTCGTGGCTTCAGCTCTCGGCCATCGTGGCGCAGGTCCTCGTCCACCACGTACCAACAGCGGTCTCCTCGCTTGGCGACATCCCGACCTTCCACTGCGTCCTCAACACGAAGACCTCTTCAGAGACCCCCATCTTCTTCTTCTAAGAAGTCTTCATCTGGGACAAAATCCCGGTTTTGACACCTTCGCAGGTCGCCACCACAATGAACCTTCAGCCTGCTAGCAGCCTTCAAAGATTGACCGAGTCTGGCCAGACACCTCGCCGAGTGGCGCCAAGTCACCACAGACTCTTGGGTTCTTTCCATCGTCCGTCTTGGCTACGCCATAGAATTTCAAGATATTCCACTGCGAGGTGTCTACTATTCCACCCCAGCCAGCTCGGTCCTGCTGGAAGAGATCCAGTCCCTACTTCAAAAAGGAGCAATCGAGAGATTTCCGTCCTCAGCCAGAACCACTGGCTTCTTCTCCCGGTACTTTATGGTACCGAAGTCGGACGGAACCCTGTGGCCTATTGTGGACCTCAGAGGGGTCAACGACTACATCCGCCCTAAGAAGTTCAAGATGGTCACCCTAGTCTCGATCTTACCCTTCCTCCGATGAGGGGACTGGTTCGCCTCCATCGGTCTTTGGGATGCCTATTTCCACATCGCCATTCACCCGCAACACAGATGATACCTACGGTTCGCGGTCGACGTCGCCTGTTACCAATACAGGGTGCCACCGCTCCCAGGGTCTTCACCAAATGCATGGCCCCAATGGTATCATATCTGCGGACGAAGGGCGTCTCCATCTACCCATACCTGGACAACTAGCTGTTGGTGGCGTCCTGCAAACAAAAACTCTACAAGGACATACACCGGACACTCGCCCTTTTGTCCCGTCTCAGTCTCCAGGTAAACCCGAAAAAGGCCCATCTCAAACCTGCGAGGGTTCTTGATTTCATCGGGGCAACCCTGGACTCAGTATCGACCAAGACCTACTTGCCGATGGACCGCGCACGGACCCTTCGTCGGGCCGCGTCTTCAGTCTTCGACGCCCTGACGGTATCAGCGAGGAGAATCCAGCAGCTCCTCGGGTACATGGCCTCAACCACTGCCGTTACCTACCTGTCCAGACTCCGTGCTCGACCTCTTCAGCACTGGTTCGTCCAAATATTCAACCTGCTTCAGGATGACCAGAAATGTTTGCTTCAGATACCTCCGCAGGTCCGTCACTCCCTGCTATGGTGGCAGTCCTACAGCCATCTCCTCTCAGGGATGCCTTTTTGAGAACCATTTCCTCGATTCACGGTAACAACCGATGCCTCCCTTTTTGGTTGGGGAGCCCATTGCGGCGACCTCAGGATCCAGGGCCGGTGGATTGACGACGAGACCGTCCTCCATATCAACGCCCTTGAGCTGCTTGCCATCTGGAAAGCTCTGAGGGTGTTTTGTCACCTGGTCATGGGCCGTACAGTGTTGATCTTGATGGACAACACGACGGCGGTTTGCTATGTCAACAGGCAAGGAGGGACTCATTCAACCACCCTCCTCAACATAGCTCTCGACCTCTGGAACTGGTGTGTCTCACTTCAGATCCATCTGGTTGCAGTGCTCCTGGCTGGGCAGGAAAACACCGCAGTGGATGCCCTCAGCAGGGACACCTCTTGCCACCACGAGTGGTCCCTCTCGAGTGAGGCATTCCGGATGATTCGAGAGTGGTGGGGCGAGCCGACGATTGACCTTTTTGCCTTGCACCAGAATGCGAAGTGCCTCTGGTACTGTTTGAGGGCCAGCCGAGGTTGCAGCTCCATCGGCAACGCTTTCCAGTTCGGGTGGAACGAGGGGCTCCTCTGCGCATTCCCTCCGTTTCACCTCCTGGGCTGAGTGGTCTCCAAGATCCTCGCGGACCGAGCCAACGTCGTCCTCGTAGCCCCGTACTGGCCAAGGCGGCACTGGTTCGGGCCCCTGTTTGAGGCCGCTCACGGTCGACACCTCAGACTCCCGACAATGCCGGATCTCCTGTCTCACTCCAATGGTCTTGTTCTCCATCCAGACCTGCTGCTCCTGGCCCTCCATGCCTGGCGGATATCGCCTTAGACGATCCTGTCATCGGTAACGTCTTGACCGTGGCCAGGAAGGAGTCGACGTGCAACTATCACTACAAATGACAACGATTTGTTGCCTTTGCCGAGACTCTATGGGAGCTGGTATCACCTGTCAACCTGCCTACCGTGTTCCATTTCCTTCTACACCTTCGGCAGCAGGGCCTAGCCTTCCCTTCCCTGAAGGTCTACCTTGCCGCTGTTGTGGCTTACCAACCTCCACGGTCTCCATTGGCAGCTCTCTTCCACGATGATTCCGTGAAGTGGTTTCTGAAGGGCCTGCAGCACATTTATCCACTGGTATCACCACCGCTACCGCTGTGGTTGCTTTCCTTGGTGCTATCGCAGTTGACGAGACTGCCCTTCGAACCCATAGCCACCGCTGATGACAGGCTTCTTACCATGAAGACGGATTTCTTGGTGGCTGTTACCTCAGCCAGGCGGGCGAGTGAGTTGACAGCCTTACGTTCCAACGAGCCCTACCTCGTCTTTCACAGGGACTAGGTGGTCCTCCTTCTTGCCGAAGGTGGTGTCCAACTTCCATCTCGGACAAGACATCATTTTGCCGACTTTTTACCCAGACCCGACTACACCTTTGGAGCGATCCCTCCACTCCCTGGATGTTTGTCGGGCCTTGGCCTTCCACACGGACAGGACTGCTTCCTTTCGACGGACCCCACACCTTTTTGTGTGCTATGGAAGGCGTCGAAGAGGCCACAAGGTGTCCACCCAACGCTTTCCAAAATGGGTGGCCCAGACTATCCTGCTGGCATACGAGATGGCTAGGAAGCCTCCACCAGCCTTGCTCCGGGCTCATTCAACCAGAGCCGTGGCGACATCAGCAGCTCTCCTGCGAGGAGTCGACCTGCAGGAACTGTGCCGTGGGGTGACCTGGTCCCAACCATCGACCTTCGTGCGCCACTACAGACTTGACTGCCGGTCCCGTTGAGATGCCCATTTTGGACGTGTGGTGCTGGCTTCTGTTCTCTAGGACCTGACCCACCATCCAACCGGTAAGCTACAAAGTCTCCTAGTGTGTGAAGCACAGAGACCATGAAGAAGAAGAACAGGTTGCTTACCTGTAACTTTGGTTCTTCGAGTGGTCATCTGTGCCCTCACACACACCCGCCCAACCGTCCCCTCTTTTTCAGGTCCCTTATTGGCGGACTACAGAACTGAGGAGAGACCGTTGCTCGGTGGGCTGAGCATGCTCAGTACAGGCATGGGGGAGGGGTTCCCGCCAAGCTACTAAGCTCTAGAATCTTCCGAACACTACCGCGCACGCGCAAAAGCTCCTAGTGTGTGAGGGCACAGATGACCACGCGAAGAACCACAGTTACAGGTAAGCAACCTGTTCTTATACAGGTTGCTTAAATTTTTCACTGTAACTATAGTAGGCTTACAATGGAAACCAGGATGAGACTTGGTAAAGGGTGTCTTCAGCACAGCTGTAGCATGTATTTTAAGCTGACACATTGATTTGGCTTCTACCCATTGTGGGAGATGGGGAAAACCCCCCAAGGATTTGATTGTTTGACTAAACCTTCCTTGTAGTTCACGATATTGTTTTTAAAAGTGCTGAAATATATGCACACACACACTTTTCCTAGCAATTTGTTTTTTAAAAGGACATACTACTTTTAGGTAAGGAAAGGGCTGTCATCCAGTGAGATAGAGGGCTATTATGTGAATTCACTGTTGGTGAGTTCTCTCTAGAAGGAGAGTCTCAATGGATATAGTTGGTGTGTTGAGGAGAAAGAGCATGAACATCTCAACTGACAACATGTTCATGGTAATGCTTCTTTATTAGCGATGTAGTGAGGCTTCTGTTTATAGACTGTTTTATTATTTTCACAGCATTATGTCATTGCATAGAATAGACCTGTGACAGACCTGGGGGACTGATATCCTGGGTGTCAGAGAAGCCATCCAGCAACAGATTGCTAGGCAACCAGAATGGCCATACCAGAGAGAAAGCTAGCCTATTAGTGGGAAGGAGGGGTTAGAAGCCTGAGTGGAAGTACATACATAATAGGCACTGAACTGGGTTTAGTCAGACTTCTGGGACCTAGGGCTAAGAGTCCTTCAGCCAGAGAAGTTCTCACTCAACCAAGGGAGAGAGGTTTGAGTTAGAAGGATATTTTCTCAAAGAAAGCTTGGGAGGGGAACTGAAGAAAAATCAGTCCTGGCCAGAGAGAATGACCTAGATTTGGGAAGAGGGCTCTTAGCAAAAAGGGAAGCCAGAGGGCTGTATGTGTGAGTGTTCTGTGCTTATGTGCTGATGTGAAAAGATAAGAAACTGTTTAAATGCATTCTGAAGATCTGCTTGAGCTTGGACATACATACAAAACGAATACTTGATTCTGTTTATTGTTTTAATAAAGATTATAATACACTTTTATATATCTTGACTTAGTTGAATGATTCTCAGTAGTTGTAACCAAGCAGAACCACGCTACCATAAATCATTAAAGGGGCTCTAAATAGCAATTAAAAGGCTATGCCCCTTTTTTACACAAATGTGGTGGTTCAGAGAAGTCCAGAGCTGTGTATTAAGTGGCAAGGAACATTAGCAGACTGGGGAAGCTGCCATTCCAGTCTGGGAGAAGAAAAAGCAGAACTTGTCTCCACATTTCCATTTTGTGCTTCCCCCATTTTGCTATTTGTTGCCCCAGTCTAATGCCTCAAACTTCATTCAGCTTTGAGTTTGGTTCCATAAACCTGTTCTACAGCAGATTACAATAGAACTACAGTGAACCCTCCATAGCTCCTGGGGTTCTGTTCCAGGACCACCCATGAATGCCAGAAAGTATGAATGCTTGCATTCCATATTATTATATGGCTAAAATAAGAAACTGGAATGTTTGGTAAACTCCCAGTTGCAAATATGTAGTGAGAAAATTAATGTAGATCTTTAATCTTGGTGTTTTGTTAGGATAGCCTTTTCATCAGGTGCCTATGAAAGAGATTGTGCCATGCTCGTGCTGGGTACATACAAACATTTCACTAAAAATATTTATCCAGTTTTCCCTGACCTGTATTCTACCTTTTTGTAGGTATCACAATATAAGAAGTACACAGTCACAACAGCAGCAAGTCAGACTTCCTGCTGTTCCCAACAGCGATGCTATCTTGAACTGTCCTGCGTGCATGACAACATTGTGCCTTGACTGTCAGAGGTAATTACATGAGTGTTACACAGTCTGCATTAAGTGTTTGCTACTCCCTGATGATGAAAGCCAGTGTTTATTCACGTAGTCACACTGCAATTTAAATTCACTGGGTTGTTTTTTTTTAATAGATTTCTATGTTAGGAGTCAGAGTCACAGAAGAGAAGCAGTTTTATCACTGTGTTTGTAAGACTGAGAAGAAAGCCTGTCTATTCAGAATTTGGAGGTAGAAGTAAACAGGAAATGGAACTCCATGTGCTCATTGATGGTCACCTGGAGCTCTGTTCCTGCTTACTTCTACTTCTCATATGTGCTCATCAGTTCTCTCATTTATTCAGAATTTGGGGACATTACTTTTTCAGATTGCTAGAATTACCCAGTCAGCATGTAGTAAAAAAAAAAAAAAAAGTAATGTGTCTAAATCTGTTCAATTTGTGCTGCAAATAGTGAAGTGGAAGAGAGAGAAAATTTCTCACCTCTGGAAATATATTGTTGTATATTTGATCCTGCTTTTCAGACAATTAGTGGCTGTCAAGGCAGCTCACGTAATTTTTTTTTTAACAAAGGACAGGTTTTGCAATTATTGCACAAACTAAAAAGGAGATGGGAAGGAGGAGATCAGATCCTCAGGGACAGGAGAAATTGGTGAGCTATATGCAAGGAAGCTCATTCTGCTATGCAACTTGTTACTTCAGTAACAATGACCAGGATTGTAAAGTGATATTTTGTAAGCTGACTGATGTTGGGGACCTACAGGGTTTTCCCCCTTACATGTCAGGATACAGTACAATATTTGTGCCTGTTGACTGTTTCTTTCTTTGCTGGAAACTCACCACGGGCTGTTACCAGTTTTGAAGTGCTTTGTCACTCACAGATCACTACATTTCTTCTTCCCTCCTTTTTTTTTTAAAGGCATGAATCTTACAGAACTCAGTACAGAGCAATGTTTGTGATGAACTGCACTGTTGTCAAAGAAGAGATTTTGAAATACAAAGGTCCATTGAACAAGAAGACAAAGAAAGGGCACAAGAAAATTAAACAGAGCAGTGAGTCCATTGCTGGCCCAGAAAAACAGGAAGAGGAAGAAATATATCATCCAGTAAAATGTACTGAATGTTCAACAGAGGTGGCAGTTTTAGATAAGGATGAAGTCTTCCATTTTTTCAATGTTCTAGCAAGCCATTGCTAAGACACTAACTTTACATTAAGTTTGTATTAAAGATCCAAAACAGAGAGTTGTCCTATTTGTTTTAATTACACTTTTTGTATCATTTGTTAAAAAGTTCACTTAACTAGCCTGATGTGGAAATTTTGTCCTTGCCTCTCTTTTTGTTGGTAAATGAAGTGAACTTTTAACTTTTGTACATAATTATGTGTTTTTTCCCCCAAACTGTTGTTTATATGTACATTTTCTTTGTCTTATTAAGTAGCATTTAAAAAGTTATAAGGTAGAGCAAGTGTATGTCATTATTTCATAGGCTGTATAGTAGCTGGCTGCCATAAACTGGACAGTAGCATCACTAAACTCTTTTCAAGACTTGTGTGTTTGATTTTGTTCTGTTATTTTAAAAATCCAGTGTACTTTATTCCTTGTGGTACACCCATCTTATATTAAAGGATTGCCTTTGTCCTTTAGAATAAAAGGTGCTACAGTCTGCCAAAGCACTTTCTTGATAGTACTATCCATATGTGAAACAAATCAGGCCACAAAGACATCTAAAGACTGTGTAAAAATAGTGTGATTTAAGCACATTTTTGGTAATTGGAAAGAAATTAAGAACTTTACAAAATGACAGGCAGTTGTTTGAATTTATTCTTCTAGTATCTCTCATATGATATACAATATTTTTTTCAAAAGCCTATTACTTAATTTTCTTTTAATTTGCTTCCATACCCAATTATTCTAGAACTTATTTTTTTTCTGTCTTTCCATCTTTAGTGAAAATTAGATACAAAAGTTGGTTTTCAGCCTGACTGAGATCCTGCCTCAGTGTACTTTATTCTTGATGATTATCAGTCTGTTAGAAAAGAAATGAAGATACCACTTTTTATTAAAAGATAGCCATTTTCTGCGTAGGTTTAGATCAAAAAACAGAAAAATATTTTACAGTTAATGTCAATGTAGGGATGTCATGGAAAAAAGACTAATGCTATGTAAGAAGAATTTTAGTTTCCTTTTATATTTGTGAAGCGATGACATACTATGGGATTAAAAAGTTTCATTTAGTATTTAAAAATACCTGGAATGCTGATAATTTACGAGTTAAAGTGTGTCCCCACAGCCATTTTTGCACTTTGCAGAGTCTCCCTCCCCTATATTTTGAATTGTTTTAATTACTTAAAATGTCATGTCATCTCACCCTAGAGTATAAGGAACAATTTCACCATATTTTAGGCTAGGGAGTATTTCAACATGAAATAATTTTTAGTCATTTCCTAGTTCTGAAAAAGGATTCTCCTGGGCCGGAAATGCTTAGGGACATCCAGAAGCATGGTAAAATTGCTTCCATGTTTTCTAGAGGGCTTATGAGGGCATTCTAAGTATAAACAGAATAGTAAAAATATTTTTCTGGATGGCATGGCTCTCAAACATTAAGAGATATGTGTGCACAGGCTCTGGACCTCAGGTCATTTTCCATCCTGCATTAGAGGGAATAGATTGACAAAGAAATATGGTGGGCATGCCAAAATCTTAGTAAGTGGTTGCTAGCCTGTACCTACCATAAATATTTTAAGAATAACAAAAGTAGACATGCTACTGGCTCATAAGTTAGCAAGATAACAAAGTTAATTCCTGAGGTGTATATGCAATGAAAACACAGACTTACTGATCTAAGAAAGAGAAGCTATCTACAAATTCAGATAGTACCTTAATGATTTTTTATAACACCTTAAGCAGATTGAGATTCCATCATTTCATGAAGAGAACAGCTGCTGAATTACTTGACTGCCAAACTGGAAACATATGATTAACTAACCATTTGAAAATTAGCAAGGCTCCAGGCAAATACGGACTACCTGCTAATTTAATTTCAATAACACATTTAATGAATATTAGTATGTCAGATATTCATGAGTCATGGAATGGTGCAAGGATTGCATTAACACATATGAAAGATAAAAATCCTGACCTCATCTTTCTGATATTTTTAAGATAAAATTTCAGAGCCAATAGGTGTATATACACAAGAAGGTTAGATTTGATTGTGCTAAAATACATTCCTTTTGATAACATACACTTTATAGTGAGATTTTTATCCTGTAGTACATGAAGCAGTTGACCTTTTGAATGAACATCCTTAGTAACATATCTATTTTTTTTGTTTAGATGCTGAGGAAGCTTTTGATTAGGTTAAAGAAAAATTTCTGTGTAACAGAGGCAAAAATCCAGCATTAATTTTTTCTATATTAAAACTGTATATCCAAGGTTAGATGTTCAAGCATAGTATAAATGTTTCACACACAAAACTATTCTATAATTCTTCTATTACCTAGATTCACCACTTTCATCTCACTAAGTGAAGCTCTACATCAGGAGTAGATAACATAGGCATGCACTGGCTACATTGGGCTAGGCATGGTGGGAGTTACTGTTGAAATAAATCTAAACGACTAGTTTGTTCATCCCTCCCCTAATAAAATAAACTGTTTGTCACCCTTTCAATTAATAATTGAAATTCTGAATTCAAAAATTAGAACAAGTTTCTTGCATTGAAGTTCTGCTGTTATTATTTTAATTGCAAGTACAGAAACCTGCTTGTATGTGAATAATATTGCACCACTGCTAATAAAACACCCTCCTGTTTTTCCCCCAACACATATCTGGCAGATTTGGAAAATTGTGTGTTCGTGTGTGCCTTCAAGTTACCTGTCAAATTATGGAAAGGTACCAGGATTTAAATATATCTGGAAAAGATGGAGCATATGGGATTTAGTATTCAAACTGCTAAATATGGACTCAGTTGGACAGATAAGCCAGTGAAATACTTTGGAGTTTTAACCCCAAATATGGTGGACTCAAATATGTAATAAATTTAAAGGCAGTGACAGAATGCTTACATGTATATCCTGGTACACTGTGGTAGGTGACTGAACAAAAATGTGTTACAGTTCTGCTTGTAGTATTGCCCTGGAATATCAAGAAAGTCAAAATTTTTCAGGTGTTAGCCAATTATAATCTATGTGATACTGTATAATGTAAGTTTTTAATCCTTTTAAGAATCCTATCTCCCTCCATCTCCTTTCTTTTCTTCATTTTAATGACATTGTGTTTGCAACGTAAATTTCACATGAGTCCATGGACTCTCAAATTGAATCAGATGTAAATGTGTACAAGTGATCGCATATCCAACTTTTATATAACGTTACATACTATTTAAGATAGATCCCTTTTTGGCTAAAGTATAATCAAAAGCTTTCATAAGTTATTTAGTGTTCTCAGTCCTGCTCTTAGATCAGCTCTAGCTGCTTTTGAGCAATTTATTTATGAACCAAAGGTGTGGACATGCTTATCACAGATTTATCTATTGATAGTAGAGATGAAGATAATAGTTTGAAATCTAGATAGAAGAGAACAATGGCCCATCCTACTAATTGTAGTTGTAGAAGTCTCTTTCAAGTTCCGAGCATTTTACCCTGCATTAAGATGAAAGACAAATAACAAAAAATGCTGTCTCAATGCTATTTAACATTTAACTGATTGAGCCACATTGAACAGACGTGTGCAAGTGCTTGTTAGTGATATGAAAATAGGAGTTGATATATTGGATCCAGTTTAATGAATACAAGACTCATTTTCACAAAGGCTATCACTGCCCTTGTCCTGAGTATGTGTGTAACAATTGCTCAACATTGAAAGTACTGAGCTACCCAATCTACAGTTATGTACAAAATACGTTTACAAATTTAATTAAATAGTAAAATTAATGTATTACCCACAACTATGCAAGGGTTTAACACTTGTGCATCAAGACAGGACAATGAACTCCTAAAATAAGCTACAAAAATCGTTCTCAAACTTTTTAACCCTGAGGCCCCCTTTACACACATACAAGGACATGGCATCCTGTGCTCCATGTCACCCCCCTACATCTTGTCCTATGCCCCACTCAGGCATGTGGCACCTGTTTTAATACTGAGTTCTTATGCCTTCTGCCTCCTCCCTTCCCTCCCCCCACCAATTCAGAATCTGCCTCTTGGTTGCCAGGGGCATGCGCCTACTGCACCAATGACAGAATGTTCAGAGAAGGGAGTGGGAAAAGCATTTTAAAAAAAAAGGAAGCCGATATTTGCTATGTCAGAGATTGGAGGAAAATTTACAGAGATCTAGAGAGACCAGTCAATCCTCAATGAGCAACTATCACATCCCTCTTAGTGTTCTGCTCCACAGTTTGAGAAACACAGAGCTACCAAAAAAACAAAAAACACAAAAAAACCAAAACAAGGATACCAACAATGTATGTATTCTGTGGCTTTTTCACTCAAGTAGTTGTAAACAATGGTTCTTCTTCGTGGTCTCTGTGCCTCACACACTAGGAGCTTTCGCGCATGCGCGGTACCGTTCAGAAAGTTCTAGAGCTGAGTAGCTTGGCAGGAACCCCTCCCTCCTATTTGCACTGAGCATGCTCAACCTGCCGAGCAACGGTCTTCTCCTCAGTTCTTTCTCGCCTGCCATCGCGTACGGAGGTTCTGAGTTTGAGTAGCGCTATTGGCTTTTTTCTTCATGGTTGTTTCTTCTGGTTTGACTTGATTTTCAGACTTTTTGGACTTGGCTTTTGGATTTCGGACAGGACTTGGTGATTCGACCCATTTTCCAGGAATTTCTAACTCCCTTAGTCCGTCCTACCCGCCCCCCGCGTCATCAACTCTTCTCTGTGTCTTCGTCAACTCCTCTCCATGTCTTCGTCAACCCTTCTCCATTTCTTCTTCGAATTCTATGTCTTCCCTCTTCAAACCCTGCAAATTGTGTCGCCGAAAGGTCGCCCTATCCTACGCGCACAGCGAGTGTCTTTTCTGCCTGGGAGAAACTCATAATATTAAGGCCTGCCCAATTTGTCGGGAATTTACCTCCCAGACGCTTCAAAACTGCCTGGCATGCCTTAAATCCCACTGTTGGGAACAATCCCTTAAGGCACAAGACCAACTGTTAGTTGCACAAACGATGTCTAAACCATCAAACATCGACTTGACCTTCGGTGGGGACCTCAGAGGCACCGTCGGTACCAGGCTCAGTACCGCCTGCTTGGACACCAATATCATCCCTACCGTGGATCCCAAAACTTTCCTCGGCAACGATTTTGAAGCTTGCTCCTGCGGGCTCGCAGGCAGCATTACCATCTAAGCCGCTCACTGCCGCCCAACGCAAGTGGCCTGCGCCTTCGGAGCCTGCCAAGGAGAAAGAAAAGGAGAAGAAGAAGAAGAAGAAGAAGAAGAAGAAGGAGAAGCACAGCTCTCCGCTCAGGAGGCCTGCTCCCCTACTCCTCCTCCTACACAGTTCCCGGAGGAACTAGAGGAAGATTCAGAACCTCATGAAGTCCTAGAGGTTTCTGATGGGGAAGGAACTGCTGGCTTGGCCGTGCCCCCAGGCCTGCCTGTCTTGACTCCAGCAGTGTCTTCGCTTGGCCAGCCTGAGGTGGTGGACCGCCCGGAGCATGTCCCTGCTGCACCCCAGGCCTCGACCAGACATCGAGGGTCCTTGGGTAGGAGTGCCTCTCGCTCGCCGGAGCGAAGAGTCAGGCAATGGTCCCCACGTCCTAGGGAGACCTACCCTGAAGGAAGGTGGGCTAGACCTCACTTCGACTCGCCGTACTCCTCCGCGTCTCATACAGTGAGATACACCCAAGAACACGCTTGGAGAGAGTATCCTGGGTCCTATCGGTCCTACTCCCCATCATGCTGGGATAGGTACCATTATGATGTGAGGCAGTGGTCGCTGTATTGTCAGTCCCGCTCTCCATCGCACGGATCTCACCATCAACGATACTGGTGATCACATTCTCGCTCATACTCTAGATCGCCATGTCACCGTCGATCCCACAAGCGCTCACCTCACTACCGCCCAGTCTCCCCACCACCACAGGTGACATCCACAGTCTCTCATCCGTCTGTGGAACCTGTCCAAGCACAGTCTTCGACTGCTGCCACTACTGTCACTCAGGCCATCCAACAACCGCGGCCTGCAGTAGTGCCAGTCACGACTCCCCAACCTCAGTCTACGACTGGTACGGTGACCATACCTGCGGTGACCTTGGCGATACCAGTTGAACAGCTGTCGAGAGAGATCTTCACGAAAATCCTTGTCTGCCTCCTCTCAGTCCTATGAGTCTGACTCCGATTCCTAAGAGCCAACACCGGGATCCTTTGGTTTTCAGAGATCCTGCTCCAGATTCGGCCCCAGAGGATGTGAAACAGTTCTCGGACATCCTCCTTTGCATGTCAGCTGCCCTGGGACTGAAGGTTGCAGAACCGGCCCTGGCCGTGCAGGATCCGTTTTTTCACTATGTGGATACCTGTCCACCATTGACAGTGCCGTTACCGTTCCTGCCGGCCCTGATGGAAGCACTTAAACATCCGTGGGCCCAACCAGCTTCTGCTCAGCCGATTCCACACAGGCTCGAGCACTTGTACCGGACCCAGAAAGAGGATACCGAGTTCCTGTTCACTCATCCGGTACTGAACTCTATAGTAGTTGAATCTGCCCAGACCAAAGGAGGAAGGAGACTTCACACCACCCCGCTGGACCGTGAGGGTCGGAGATTGGACACCTTCGGCAGGAGGTTCTACTTGGCGGCGACATTGATAGCCAGGGTGTCCAATACCCAGGCCTGCCTCGTGGCTTACCTGAGGAGCCTCCTGGATAGATTCCACCCTCTTCTATCCAATCTTCCAGAGGAAACCCGGGTAAGTGCCATCCAATTCTTCAACGAGGCGGTGGCACTGGCCAACCAACAAATCATTTCCTTGAGGCACTCGGTCGAGGTAGCTGCACGAGTCATGGTAGGCTCGGTAGCGTTACGTCGTTACGCCTGGCTCTGCTCATTGGGACTCCAAGAGGACACGAGGAAAAGAACTGAAGATCTCCCTTTTGATGGCCAGGGGCTCTTCCATGCGACGACTGATGAGGCAATGGACCACATCATCAAGGCCCGTTTGACCGCCAAGAAGATGGGCATCCACCAGCCTCCACAGTCTCGCCGCTCCTTTGGTTCCCGACCCTCGTGGCATAGATCATCGTCCTCTACATACCAGCCATGTTCGCCTCGGTCGGCCCAGTCGCACCCATTGACCTCGTCTTCGGCTCGGAGACCTCTTCGGAGACGTCAACCTTCCTCTTTGAAGAATTCTTTGTCTGGGATGAAGTCCCGGTTTTAACGCGTCCCGCAGGATGCCTCCACAGCCACTCTTCCGCCTGCCAGCAGCCCTAGAAGACCATCCCAGCCTGGCCAGACACCTCGCACAATGGCAGCACATTATTACGGACTCTTGGGTCCTTCCATCATCCACCTTGGCTATTCCATAGAGTTCTCAAGTATTCCACCACGAGGCATCTACTATTCCACCCCAGCCAGTCCGGCTCTGCTGGAAGAGATCCAGTCCCTTCTGCACAAGGGGGCAATCGAAGAAGTACCACCCTTGGCCACTACCACCGGTTTTTTCTCCCGGTACTTCACAGTACCGAAAGCAGACGGTACCCTGCGGCCTATCTTGGACCTCAGAGGGGTCAACGAATCATCCACCCCAAGAGATTCAAGATGGTCACCTTGTCTTCGATCTTGCCTTTCCTTCGACGATGGGACTGGTTCGCCTCCATCGATCTTCAGGATGCCTACTTTCACATCGCCATCTGCCTGCAGCACAGACAGTACCTTCGATTTGCAGTTGACGGCACCTGCTACCAATACAGAGTGCTGCCCTTTGGACTTTCCACCGCTCCCAGAGTCTTCACCAAATGCACGGCCCCGGTAGTGTTGTACCTGCGGACGAAAGACGTCTCCATTTACCTGTACCTCGACAACCGGCTGTTGGTCACATCCTGCAGATGGAAACTTTACAAAGACATTCACCGGACTCTGTCTCTCCTGACTCGTCTTGGTCTCAGGGTCAACCTGAAGAAGTCCCACCTCAAACCTTCCCAGGTGATCGACTTCATAGGAGCGACTTGACCTCGGGCAGGGCGTATCTGCCCCTCGAGCGAGCTCGTACCCTTTGTCATGCAACATCTGCCGTGTTCGCTGCACTGATGGTATCGGCACAAAGGATCCAACAACTCCTGGGGTACATGGCCTCAACGACGTCAGTCACTTAACTGTCTCAACTCCCAGCGTGTCTGCTCCAGTACTGGTTCATCAAGGCTTTCAACCCACTCCTAGATGACCAGAGGCTCCGCCTACATCTTCCTCGGCAAGCGCGCTTTTCCCTCCTTTGGTGGCTATCCTTCCTCCACCTGCTGTCAGGGATGCCATTCCGAGAGCCGACACCTCGACTCACGGTCACGAGAGATGCCTCCCTGTTTGGCTGGGGAGCACACTGCAACGACCTCAGGACGCTGGGCCGATGATCAAGGATGCTGGGCTGGCGACGAAGCCGATCTTCACATCAACGCTCTTGAGCTCCTCACCATTTGGAAGGCTCTCAGGGTGTTTTGCAATCTGGTCGTGGGCCACACGGTCCAGGTTTTGACAGACAACATGACTGCTGTCTGCTGTACCAACAGGCAAGGGGGAACCCACTTGTCCACCCTTCTGTCCATCGCTCTCCACCTCTGGGACTGGTGTCTGCCACTATGAATTCACCTAATTGCCGTCTATCTGGCGGGGCAGGAGAATGTTATGGCAGACGCGCTCAGCAGGGCCACCTCCTGCTAGCACGAGTGGTCCCTCTCAACAGCTGGCTTCCAAATGATACAAGACCATTGGGGTGAACTGACGCTCAAGCTCTTCACCACCAGTCAGAACAGGAAGTGTCACCAGTACTGCTCAAGGGCTGGACGGGGTTGAGGCTCTCTAGGCGACGCCTTCCAGTTCCAGTGGACCGGCGGGCTCCTGCCGTTTCCTCTCCTGGGTCGAGTGGTCGCCAAGATCCTCACAGATCGAGCCGATGTCATTCTAGTAGCCCCATACTGGCCAAGGCAGCACTGGTTTGGCCCCCTGTTCGAGGCCGCTCGAGGTCGACTCCTTCGGTTTCTGACAGCCACAGATCTCCTGTCGCACTCCGATGGTCTCGTTTTCCACCCGGACCTGCCGCTCCTGGCCCTCCATGCCTGGCGGATAATGCCCTAGGCGATCCGATCACCCAAGGTGTCCTGACTGCGGCCAGGAATGAGTCGACACACCGGAACTAGCACTACAAGTGGCAGAAATTCCTTGCCTTTGCCAAGGCACGCGCCGAGCCGGAATCGCCGGTCACACTATCTACTGTACTTCAGTTCCTCCTTCATCTTCGACAACAAGGGCTTGCCTTCCCATCTCTCAAGGTCTACCTTGCCGCGATTGTGGCTTACCAGCCTTGAGGTTCTCCATCGGCAGTGCTCTTCTGGGATGCTACCATGAAGCAGTTTTTGAAGGGTTTGCAACATCTCTATCTGCCGGTAACGCTGCCGTTACCGCCATGGTCGCTTTCCCTGGTACTGTCGCAGCTCACGCGACCGCCCTTCGAGCCTATGGCCACCGCAGGCAACAGGCTCTTGACCATGAAAACTGCTTTCCTTGTGGCTGTCACCTGTGCCAGGCGGGCAGGCAAGCTGACAGTGCTGCGATCCGATGAGCCCTTCCTCGTCTTCCACAGAGACAAGGTAGTCCTTCGCCCTGACATCTCTTTCCTGCCAAAGGTGATCTCACAGTTCCACCTTAGCCAAGACATCATCCTACCCACCTTCTACCCGAACCCAACTACACCTTTGGAGAGGTCTCTTCACTCCCTAGAGGTTCGTCAGGCCTTGGCATTCTACATGGACTGGACAGCGTCTTTTCATCAGACTCCACATCTGTTCATGTGCTACAGCCGTCGCCGTAGAGGTCACAAGGTGTCCACCCAGAGGTTTTCAAAATGGGTGGCTCAAACCATCTTGCTGGCTTATGAACTTGCCAAGCAACCTCCACCAGCCGTGCTTCGGCCCCACTCTACCAGAGCTGTGGCGTCCTCAGCTGCTCTCCTGTGAGGTGTGGACCTCCAAGAACTGTGCCGTGTGGCCACCTGGTCCCAACCATCAACCTTTGTGCGCCACTACAGACTGGACTGTCAGTCTCGCAGAGATGCCCGTTTTGGACGAGCAGTGCTGGCCTCCGTACTCTAGGACCTGACCCACCGTCTATCTGGTAAGCTACAAAGTCTCCTAGTGTGTGAGGCACAGAGACCACGAAGAAGAAGAACAGGTTGCTTACCTGTAACTGTGGTTCTTTGAGTGGTCATCTGTGCCCTCACACACACCCGCCCAGCCGTCCCCTCTTCTCAGGTCCCTTATTGGCAGATTACAGAACTGAGGAGAAGACCATTGCTCGGCAGATTGAGCATGTTCAGTGCAAATAGGGGGGAGGGGTTCCCGCCAAGCTACTCAGCTCTAGAACATTCTGAACGGTACCGCGCATGCGTGAAATCTCCTAGTGTGTGAGGGCACAGATGACCACTCGAAGAACCACAGTTACAGGTAAGCAACCTGTTCTTTGCATGTAGTCAGAAAATGGGAGGATCAACAGGGTGCATCCAACTTTTTTCCTGTAGCAGGATATGCTGCAAGCACATGATCTTGAGGAATTTCCTAAGGATCTTTGGAGGTGCCTATGGATATCTGTTGCAGCATCTAGCTACAGGGAAATAGCAGGACAGCTTACTGCTGTTCTCTCTTCTCTCTGACAATATGGTAATAACCATATTGGGGTGTTGCACGGGTTATAAGGTAGGCTTTTGGGGGACAGCACCAGGAGATGTAGCTAAGCGATACATGCACATCTACTGAACCAGGATCCTGGCCAATGTCTCCATCAGTTTTTCTCTTTTTCTTTTTTATACACAAAAAACAGTTGGAAGAGGAAAGTCTCAACGAAACTATTGCATTTTGCAACTGCAGTGCTTTTTTTCTCTCAGCTAGTGTAATGGTTTTGGACAAATAATGTCCCATGCCACTTTTCAGTGAACATGATTTCAAGAAATAGAGGTGGGATACCCTTGGTGTCAGCAAAATGACCCCATTAGGTTCAGGAAATATAAGTAGGCAGCTTTAAGAACTTACACTAACTCCAAAAACAATTTGCTAAACTCACTATGCTTGGGGTTAGAAAATACCATAGAATCCACTCATTGTAAGTTTTATTTAATCCTGGTGCACAAAGCTAAACCAAACTCAGTATGTTTTTCTTGCCTGTTCTTTCACTAGACTTCTTCCTAGTCATTTTACAGAAAGGGTCTTTTTTGTATTATGGCATCTTGATTCTGAATGCTTCTCACTTGCACTCAAGTACATGTCGTTTAGGTGCCTGGTGAAGACTTTTTTTTAAAAAATGTTGGCTTTTATTTATTTATGCATCAGCCACTCAGTGAGGTTCTCTGGAAGGTGTACAGATTTAAAAAAACAACACTAAAACCTAGTAAATAGATTAAAAGCCCTCATCACAGAATAAATTACTTAAATAAACCCATCAACAATAAAACAATAACTTCTAACATGTTTTTATTTGTACTGTGATTGCACTGCCTCTTATTGCTACCAGCTTTTATTTTACCAAGTTTAGTTGTTTCACAGTATTTTGTGAGATATTACAAATCAACTTGAACATTTGTAATGTAAGGGTAGTACAAAAATGCTTTTTAAATAAATATAGTGATTTTGGAGCTGCCTATAAGCTGCAATATTACAATACCAGTTCCCTGAAAAAGAAAAGCTGAGATTTTGATGTTGTATCTCCATGACTTTTATAACCTCTCTAAAGGGCACTTAATTTTTCTTTCCTACTATACTAAACACTTAAATATTATTAATAGGGTACTAAAGAGTGGTGGAGTGGGAGAAGGAAACACCTCTACAATTTTGGTGATCAGGATAAAGGTAGGTTTCTCTAGGCCAGAAGTTTCTAATCTTTTGGGACAGTTGAGCTATTGGGGGAATTTTGCCCCTTTAAGGCTAAGAGCAAAGTCTAGCAGATTGAACACAGAAATCTATTTAAACAGACTCAGCACCAAACAGAATCTGGCATATGCTCATAGTCTACTAACAAACAGGCAGTTAAACCTGGTTTACACAGTGTTATACAACATTCTTGCAAAATTATATGGCATCAACATTTGAACAATAAAAGGTTACGATAGTCATAAATTCATCACTATTAAGTAAGCACTATTTCTAAACTATGTATTTCAACTAGCTTTGCAGGATTTAAAACCCAGAGATGTGTCCTGTGAAGGGAGGAGCTGGCCAAACCTGGCTGGTACAAGCTAATAATAATAATAATAATAATAATAATAATAATAATAATAATAATAATAATAATAATATTTTGTATCCCGCCTCTCCACATGGATCGAGGCGGCGAACAACATGAAATACATTATACATTAAAAGACATTAAAAACATACCCAATCCTCCCCACCCACCAACCCACCTAAACCAACCCCTTAAAATATACAGCAATTAACAATCCATCAATTACTATTAGCAAAGCAGCAAGGCAATAGATAGGAGGCGATGGAAATGCTAGTCTGGGAAGGCCTGTCGAAAGAGATCAGTCTTGACTGCTCTTTTAAAGCTGTCAAGACTGGTAATATGCCGGGTCTCCTCCTGCAGGCCATTCCATAGCTTGGGAGCAATAGAAGAAAAGGTCCTCTGGGTAACCTCAGCCAACCTAGTTCTGACTGGCTGCAGTAAGTTCTTCCCAGAGGATAACAACCGATGAGGGAGGGCTACAGTGAAGAAAGGATTTTTAAAAAATGAGGCTTATCTCTGATGGACAGAAGATAGGGAAAAGACTGCAGAGAGATAAGAAGAAGTTGGAATGGAGACAGGGAAAAGCTATCACAGAGATAGGATAGTTAGATATGGGTAGGAACCAAATAGGGTTTTGGGGAGCTGCAAATGATTAAATAGTTCAGAAATTAGTGTTTAATCTAATTGTGTATTAATAAACTTCTACTTGTTTAATATTTTTAAAAACTGTGTTTGGCTGTTCTTGTTAAGTTTTGATAGGGTGTCAGGTCACACTGACTGACACATCCACTTGCCCAAATAGGGATCACCTTGAGGTCCAAGTACCACATCGAGGGAAGAATCTTGAAGGGAAAAGGGGCAAAATGAATAGCAAAGGCCCAAGGGTTTGGAACTGCAGGGCCAGCCTAAACAGCCTCCTCTATCTTTGATGGTAGTAAGAAGAGGAAA